>OX632368.1:18741592-19239092 GCA_951751655.1 Ophion costatus | reverse complement strand
GAATTTTTTGCGGTCAAATTTATTTGGCCCGACCTCGGAGAAACGTCCGAAAAATGAATTGGTGTATCTCGAAAACCATTCGGTTAGAGACAAAATATCAAGAGGGGAAAATCTTGCAGCGTTTCATTCTCAACGCGTTGATATTTTTCGGAATTTTTTCGGAATTTTTTCATCTTTTTTTTTTCACGATTTTTCAAAAGCACCTAGACACGAGAAGACCAGAGAAGAAAAAAAAAACATTCGAACAAAGATTTTGAAGAAAAAAAAAAGTATAAACACGTCAGCGTATTCGAAGCGAAACACTGTAATATTTTCTCCTCTTGTGTTTTGTCCCTAACTCGCCCGTTTTCGATATACGCCACTCAATTGTTCGGACGATTGTCCGAGATTCGGCCAAAAAAATATCAGAAAGCAAAAATTCGGAGAGAAAATTTGAGCGAATTTTACATCGAATATTTTGAAAGTTGATGAAAATTGACAAAAAGTGAAAGAAAAAAAATATCTCAGAGGACAATTTCCAACAAAATTCCAGGCGACCCAGTATAAAATTTCGCAACTTTTTTTTACCTTTCATATTGCCCTCGCGAACACAATGGTTGTTGAGTTACGTTTGATTTTCGAAAAATGTTCGTTTTTTAGCCAAAGCTGAAAATAAGTTTGCGAAAAAAAAAATGGCACAAGAGTATTGGAAAAAAAAAAAAAAAAACGAAAATGGAGCTCCTGCTACTCCGTTCGAGTTTATCACGGATAAACACGACGACACTGTTTTCCATAGGTAGTAAAAAAGTAAAACAAAGCTGATTCCCTTCAAAACGCCGTTCGGTAAATTTGGTTATCTTTTTTTGACGTAATTATGTAACTTTTAGTGCGGCAAGAAGTATCGAGTGGTGTATCGAAACATTCGAGCGGCTGTGTATGTATATGTATGATGAGTGGGAGGGGGAGAGAGAAACACGAGAATGTCGCTCGTGGCAGATCTTGGCACGTTTTTTTAAAACTACCCCGATTGGAATTTACACTTGACGCTAAAGCGCGGGGAAAGATGCGACATTGCCATTATTATTATTATTACAATTAGACGAAATAGCGCGTGTGATAACGATCAATCGATTAACGATCGTAGGCCTGAGTTAGGATATCAATGTTTCTCGATAGTCGTAAACATTTTCAAAATGGTCCGAATGTATTGATAAACGGAAAAGGAAAGTGCAAAGCGAAGAGTATCGAAAGATGATCGCGGTTAACGGAATTAATCGCGTGTTCGATGTTTGCTTTAAAAAATGTTTCGTTCGAGTGTTGATAAGATCGAGTAAGGATAAAATTTGGTATAAAAAAAAAAGAAAAAAAAAAAAAGAAGACACGAGGCGAAGACGCGTTGAAAATCGGACTAAAAGTGTACGCGCGTCGCTTAACAAGCTTGGATAGAAGTATGACTACAAGAATTCCGGACAATCCGAGTTGTCGGCGAGGGAAAAAACCTCTCTCTCTCTCTCTCTCTCGAGGAGGAGGAGGAGGAGGAGGGGGGACAAAAGACGATATAATTGTCCTCGATCTGGCGTAGCATAGATCGGCTCCACTCATCCACGAAAGTAGACGCGCCACTGATGAAACTGGAAGAAATAAATATATATATATGTATCGTCAAGCCTCGAGTGCGACAAGGACGATACATTCCAAGGACACAGAGTGGGGAAGAGAGAGAAGAGACGGGGAGAAAAAGGCTGCCTTACCGCCGGTGGTCACTCTATGGTTGGCCATTGAAGAAGAATAAAAGCCTACCGTTGAGTTGTACGACGCGATGCGCGAGAAAAGAAAACGTCAAATGTCGAATATAATACTAAGGATAAAAAGAGGGTTAAATAAATATAATTTGTCGTTGGAATCGTTGATCGTTGAGTACGTGTAGAGTATTGTTTTTTCCGAGTTGTTTAGGCTGCTTGCTTGAGGCCAGACGTATCTATATATATGTTCGGGAGATCCGTGCGAGAGCCGCGGAAGAGCCGCAACGAAATAACACAGGTGTGTAAAACGAGTCCCGGGGTGGATGAGATTGCGTCCGGGCGAGCGAATCATGGGGATGAAATTTTCATCGGCAGCGGCGGGCTGGGATCGATTGGCGCTATCGTTAGTGGATCGTCGTGGGCGAGGCTTGAATTGATTAGGAAGTGACGAGCGGCGGCGGCGGCGGCGGCCGCGCCGTCTCTGCGGGTCGTAGGAGCGAACCAGTCAAGAACCGACTGTCGGCAACGGAGCTAGGTGAATGACGGTTATTTGTCGATTGCTGGGCTACCGGCGGGCCGCAGTTGGTAAAGACGAAATAACTTGAGAGTCCCTCGCCGCCGCAGCCGCGATTCTCCTTAGCATCGGTCGATGAATTACGGTATACCGAGTACCGGCAATTCCGGCAGATGGGGCTACGAGAAGCCAGCTCTTCCCAAAAGCAACCCTTAACATAAATTTGTGATGGATAAACGCAGAGCGTGGGATCGAGGAGGACCGCGATGACTCGATGAAAAATGTCGCACCTATAGCCAGCTAGAGCCGAGTAAAAAGTAAAATGTTCGCGTATGGCGATGGCTATGTAATATGGATTCGGTACACGAGCTCGTGTCAAATGTGAGGGTTCTTTGAGAGGCCTCGCCCCGCTCGTTGGCTGCGCGCAGGTGTCCAGGGAACGCTCAAATAAGCGACGGTCGCTTTTTCCGTAATATTCGAAGAAAAATTCACCTCACGAGTGGATTATAGAAATACATGTATATGCAGGAGGATAGGAGAGGGTGGAAAAGATGGAAAGGAGGGACAGTTTGATACGCTCATCTCGGCGTAGGTACCCCCCCCCCCCCCCCCCCCCCCGTGGGTATATCGGCTCTCGCGGATGCACATTCGCTAGCGCGTTGCGTCTCGCCTCCGCGTCACTATGCACTCCGCGCGCGACCAGTGCAATGGGACCTCGATGGAAATTCAATTGGAACGCGAGGGACACACTCTTATTCCTCGATAGGGGCGAGAGAGTCGATGAAATATACGCGGCTGGTAGGTCGGATCGTGGTGGAAAGGGCGGCATGAGGCAAAACACGGGTGTACCTTTCTCATCGTCGTCGTCGTCGTCGTCGTCGCCGTCGCTGTCGCCGTGGCCGTCTTTCCGAAGTCGACGTGCGCCCGGGGGAGCATCGCTTATATCGAGTTTGAATACCCAATGTCCCATCCCCAAGCGATGTTTCGCGATTGGGGGGGGGGGGGGGGGGGGGTCGGGGGCTACTGGAAAGCGAGCTCGGAGGCTTTATACCAAAGAACTCGCGGGAGGAGCTGGAGCGGGAGCAAACGCGATACTATAGTAGGAAAGAGATCATCATCCCTTGGCACTTTTAGGACACTAGACGTGTTTTCAAGATAGGAAGCTCGAAAGTTTGGCCGAGCGACAATTTGTTTGCGGCAAAGCTCGACAAGAGAAAAAAGTGTTTGACGCAGGTGTGGGAAAAGTTGACAAGGAAAGGAGGTAGAAAGAAAGAGAAAAAAAAAAAACGAACAACAACAAGATTATCCACAGCCCCCGCCGGAGTTGCCAAGTCGACCCGATTATATCCTCCAAAGCGAGAACGTCGTGAATACTCGAAGGGCACTTTCCACCCTCCCTGCTAGCCTGTTGGTCTTGTTCTCTTTTGGACGACGGTGAGATGTCGAAACGTTTCGCATAAAGTATTCGCAGCCGTGTCGATTCCCTACCGTTGAAACTGAGTTACGACGCTACGTGTCGCGTGTGAGACCCCATCCTCGTTGTTCTATTTTCTCGGCCCTCGGCGCGCGCTTGTCCGCTTGTACAAAAGGATGACTCGCCCGAAGACTCGGCAGAGGAGGAGGAGGAGGAGGAGGAGGAGGAGGAGGGTCGCTCGATCTGCGAGGACGATCGCGTACCAAGCTCACGCAATGATAAAAAAAAAGATGTAGGCAAATTGAAGAAAATTTCATTGGCTCTGCAACGGAGTCTCGCCGAATGAGAGAAACTCGATTGTCCCGATCGTGGATCAACTTTTAGCCTCGTACATTGACGAAAAATTATAAAAACATCGAGGCGCGTCCTTTGAACTTGTATTTATCGGAGCTGGCGCGTTCGATCGCGCGTCGAGGGAGATCATCAATGATGCAGTCGAACGAGATACACGTTCGTGGGGAAGAGGAGGGATCCGGTTGGAGAGAGAGAGAGAGAGAGAGAGAGAGAGCTCCACAGGCAAGTCCTCAGGGGGGCGATTTAACCGAGAAAAGGACCGAAAGCGACGACGACGAATAATCACTTACACGCCGTCCATCGAGAGCTTCTAAACTCTCTCTCTCTCTCGTTTCTCAAACGATCACCATCGATTCACGACGTCGGAGAAAAGACCTCATCGTTTATTTACGACGGATAATGAACCGCCGGCGTCTTCTCCTGGGAACGTCGTCGTCGTCGTCGTCGTCGGCGTCGTCGGCTGCTTCGCTGCTCCTCGTCCTGTAACCTTTGCGTACTATTTTTACCGAGTGACAACACCCGCGAGTCACGAGTCCAATGCGGAGAATGTTTATTTAATTCCGGATCTAACCGCGAACAAGAGGAAAAAAGGTTGGGCCTCCGACTCCTCGAAATTGACCAAATGTTTGAATCCAAGAGAACGGGGGGTGATGGGAAGATTGGCGTTGAGTATAGGCGAACGATTAATCGTCGCGATTTTATTAACTCGGTCCGGCAATGCGGATGAGGAAAAGTCCGCATAAGTAGCGATGGGCGACAGGACTCTCGACTGACTAATCGCGCATTGGCGCGTGCCACCCCGCTCGCTCTCCCTCCCTCCCTCCCTCCCTCCCACCCTCTCTATATCTACTCGTCCGCAGGAATGCCATTTGTTTTATTCTTCCACCCCACCTATACATCTATATATACATACACACGTTCCACGGTTGATGCTCCGAGGTGCACGTCTCTATCTTTCCTCCGCACCCATCCCTATATAATCCAAAGAGTTTTTCAATTGGAAAAGCTGATAAAGAAATTTGCCAAAACAACAAAGTAACGAATTATTCGCGGCGTGTCTCGCTGTCACATTCGGTCGGTGGTTAATTTATCTGTTATTCCGTCAGCCAAGGAAGACGCGCGTGAGCTTTTCACCTCCCGATGAAAGAGTTAATTCATCGGTGCGGCGTTAACGAAGGTCGCTTCTCGTCGTCGCTGCTGCTGCTGCTTGTCAAATTCATCCGCGCGTCCACGCGTACGTGTATAATCCACCCTCTAAAAAATTCCATTAGCTCTCTTTACGCGCTCTACGTGCCGTATAGTACACGGGGCGCGCGCGACGCTCGCGTCCCAACCCGACGGTTAATTGAAAATTGACGTTTTGTTTTTGTCGTCTTTTCTCCCTTTTCGTTATTCAAACCCATCGAGCAGACGGTCGGTGTGTTTTTTCTTGTCCGCTACGAGGCTCCGTTTTTTCCCAAATCCCTCGGAGATAATGTTCCAATATTCTAAGCGAAAGCCTTTGCCTAGTTTCGACGGATGAAAACCTCGCGGGATTCCCGCGGTCAATGAGATTCAGCGGCTCGAGATTCGATAGCCTGCTGCGGATCGGAAGCAAAAATTATCTACGAGAGCTAACGTTTGTGGAAAAGGAAGAAAAAAAAAAGCAAGGTCGATCGAATCAAACCTGTTTGCGGTTTTTACTTTAAACGTGCTTCGGCACTTATTCATAGGTACTTGAAAAGTCGAGCCCCCCCCCCCCCCCGCCGCAAGAGCCCGCGTGTTTTTCTTTTTTTTTTTCCATGTGTCAAAGTAACCTCGCGTGTGGGGTTTGTTTGACAGGGCATTGAAAAGCAACTCGTGTCACCGATTTAGGCTTACTTTGACATAATTTTGCGAAAACAACAAATCAACGTTTGTTTGCATTTAACCCGGAATTCAATATGTGCAAGCGGAATTTCCCTATAGATGGAGCTAGCCATGGGTTCGGGAAGATCGCATCTTCAGCGCCGCATCATCTCCCTCTAACAGCTGACGAAGATTTTCAACGCGCAACGAGCCAAGTTGGAGCCATGTCGAGTTTTGTGGCTACGAAGAACGATTTGCGGACAGCATTGGTGCTCCGTTATCATTTGAAGAAAACTGCTGGAGAATCGCATCGAATGCTTGTCGAAGTTTACGGTTAACATTTTCCTGGTAAAAGCCAGTGTTTCGGGTGATGAAAAAAAAAAAAAAGGTTGAAAAGTGCGGTGATTTTGAGGCGAGAAAGAGCGTGGGAAAAATTTGGCAGACAACAAAATCGCAAGCTGCGCCTTATATTGGATGAAGATGATACTCAAAGTAAACGAGAAGTCGCGGATCAATTGAATGCGAATGAAGAAAGCCGTGTCTCCATTTGTTTTTATCATGTTGAAACAACAGACGTGTAATTTTTACAAAAAAACATCCGCTTCCGTACTTGTACACCTGGTTAGGCACTCGAGCAGTCTTAAAGTTATCATCGAGATGAAAAAGTCAAGCAACCGCGAGAGCAACTTTAGCAACATTTTGATAAACTCTGTTTGATACTTTGGCGCTCCGTTAAAGTAGCCCGAAAACTGTCAAAGTTTAATGTCGGTTTAACGCCGTTTTACGGTACTTGTAAATAATATGCGAATACGTGGAGTTTTAACGCGGCTACATCTGCCAATGTACACGAGCTGGTTTGTGTGTGAAGGAGAAGAAAAAAAAACAAACAAAAAAGAAAGAGCAACGTCTCCGTGAGCTCGTAGCGAATGGCCTAATTAAGTCGTACGTTTAAAGCCACGTATGCGCGTAATACGAGAAGATGCTCAAACTTGTTTGTCCTCGTCGTCGTCGTCGTCGTCGTCGTCGTCGTCCTCGTCGTGGCTGCTTCTAACCTCTCGATTAATTAGCTTTTAATTTGCGTTGAATCGGTTAATAACGAAGGATGATGAAAATGAGTCGCAGCGCGCATCGATTATTCAAAGCCCTCTCACCGCGTTTGGCTTTTGAGCAGCAGCAGCAGCAGCAGCAGCAGCAGCAGCAGCAGCAGCAGCAGCTTTCGCGTGGAAAACAAAGGCCGCGCGCGTGCGCCCCGTTCGCAGCCGATTCAATAAAGCGAGTCTCTATTACACGAGGGCTTTCTCCCTTTCTCGCTCTCTGCCATTAGAGAGTTGAAAATGAGATGCCCCCCTCCGGGTGGGGAATTGATTCTCCGGGTCCCTTTGCTTCGGCATTCCCGCATCTCCGATTCTCTCTGCTCTCGGCGAAAAGGACCGATCGGTTAATCACCGTGGCACTCGCGCACGCGTGCGCGAACGAGACACGGAGAGGGAGAGCGAGAGACTTTCGTTAGGTCCCTCCTCGCCGGGCTCAATTAATCTTACCCAGAATGCAATAACTGTCCAATCTGCCCCCGTATGGGTGCGTCATTGAGTGTCGCGCGAGCACCGAAAGCTCGTGGATGCGAAGGAGCCTCGTTATGGGCTTTAGCAAATTATCCAGAGCCAACGACACACAGAGACTGCGCCGCGGCCACTCGCGGTACCTAAAGGACCGATGAAACAAAAAGTCTCTCGCTCGCGCGCTCTTTTATCTCATTCGCGAAGCGTTGCGCCGCCGAAAGTTGGCGATAAAAGGTGCGTGTGAGTCCCGAGGGCTGGAAAATCTTCTCGAGCTTGCAACGGAAGCGAGGAGCCGAGGAGCCGCGAGAAGCCGAGAAGCCTCGGAATGCGGCGGCCCGCTGGTGTGGAGAAATCGCGCTCTCGTGTGTACGCGCCGCTTCGGGTAGACAATTTCCGGGCTTTTGCGCCGTAGGAGGTAGGGAAAATATATTGGAGCGCGTTGAGGCTTTGGACAGTTTGCTTAAACGGGGCAACGGGACTTTACCACCGCCGCAAGGTTATTCAAGCTCTCGACTCGAATTACTACAAACCGAGTGACGAGAAGACTCTCTCGGTCACTCGAGAGCGTGTCCCCCCCCGACACCCTCAATTGTCCGCAGTCGTTTGTTTCTACCGACGATCAAACACGATCCACCTCGTAATTAACGTAGCGGAATGTTCATTGCTCCTACGAGTATACCGACTCGATGGATTTGAAAAAAAAAAAAAAAAAAAAAAAAAAAAAAAAAAAAAAAAACTAACGGGCAAGCATTTATTCCATTACCATGAGCAGTCCACATTGTTGCCACCAAAGTAGGTTTTTTTTATCATTGACGTTTCCGCATATTCTTGCGCGCTCCTTTGCGGCTTTTTCCTCCTTCGTATTTGGCGTTATTATCGAAAGATTTGATGAAGAAACAGAAAAAAAAAAAAAAAAAGAAGAAAATGCAAAAAAGTTGAGAGTACGGGTTAAAATATGGAATTTTTCATCGGCAGACGGAAATATCTTCTCGATTCGCCTTTCACTTTGGGAAATGTATGTAAAAGAGTTGACGATGTGTGTGTGCCGCGCGATGCAAATTCTAGCGAGAGAGCCCAATGGAATATCCTCGTTTGGGTCGCGCGGGCGGTAAATTTATGTGCATGCAAATGACGTATTACGAAAGTACAGAGAGGCGCGGTCGAGTGAAAAGCTCGCGCGCTTCGCTTTTCTCTTCTCAGTGGAAACGAAAGAACACAAATAAATCATCTTCTACAAATGGTAACAGCGTTTATTTGTTTACATAATAATGACAATAATATTAATAGCGACGACTAATTACAATAATTACATAATAATCAATGGTGAAACAATAAGTAGTTTGGGAGAGCGAAATTAACGGCTCTATTTCTCCCACGTTGAATTTTTTTTTTCGGCGAGATGCCTCTTCCCTTTCGCTCGCGCGCGCGCGCGCGCGCTTGCTCCCCACCTTCTAATGTTTATTCATATATATACGTAATTGATGTTTATACACGTACAATGTAAGCTACCGCGAAGGATGCAAGAGTCGAAGAACAGTGTGCTATATTTACAAGTCCCTTTGATTTGTTAAAATTTTGTCGGGCCAAGAAAAAGATTTGCGTTCGGTGCGGTCCGTCGCAACGACCTCGGTAAATCCTCAATGTACACGAATGGTTGGGCGCGCACGCGCGTTTCGTCTTCTCATTCTGATACTCGTATTATTTAGGGAAAATATAAATACGGTGGTAATGTTTGTAATTTTTCGTCTCTTCCGACGCATTCGCGAAAGACAGAACAGAGAGAGGGGGATTTCGTTGAAAGAAAGAAGAAAGATAAAAGAATAAATGAGATATCGGTGGTAAGTGCGCGAAAGAAAGTGAAAGTGAAGACGCGGTTGAGTAAGCGGTAAAAATGGCTTTGGCAGTCTCTCTCTCTCTCTCTCTTATTGGAGCATCGTTTGATTGGGGCTGGAAATATTGTTGGAAGTGAGAAGGTTGCCGCCGATAGATGCGCCGCGATGCTGCCCACCGGCGGTACTTCCGCCTCCGATCTCGGCGTGCTGAGTCTCGCGATGCCTTCGCAGATCGACCTTGCGCTGAAAAGCACGACCGCAGAGATCACAGGCGAAGGGCTTGAAGCCCGTGTGTTTTCTCGAGTGGGTTATGAGATTGCTGCTCTGCGAGAAAGCCTTTCCGCACACCTGACACTTGTGTGGCTTCTCACCTGTGAAAGAAAGAGTGAAACGCGACGGTGGGGTCGGGGGGGGGGGGGGGGGGGGGGAGATGAGAGAGGAGAGGGCGAGGGGCAACGGGATCACAACGTTATTTATCGTTATTTATTCGATTGCAAGATTTTTATTACCAAGCATTTCGTTATAACTAAAGAGGAGAGACACGTTTCCATGAAAAACAAAAAAAAAAGTACAACTGCTGCAACAACTGGTGCTACCGAATAATCCTGTTTCGTTGGCCGTTCTCTGGCACGAATGTCGCGGTCCCGTTAATGGACCGTTGTCCCCGATAGATATAATCCTCGGACCAAGTTTGGCTTGCGCGCGATATCGCGTAGCGACGCGTTGCTCTCGAAAACCGCGGACCGACGCAGTTTACTTTCAAGCTTGTGGCCCAACTTACAGCCAATATCATCATAGCAACGTTGGTGCTGACGCTCGTGCCAAGGTCTGCGCGAGCCCAAGTCAGGCAAGACTATGCGCGCCGCATCGTTGGTATCAGGAGCGGCCCGAAGTTTGTGCCAACATTGGCCCAACTTGAAGCCCCAACAACGTTGGTCCAGTCCATAACCGCAACACTGCGCTACGATAATGGCCCCCGAGTATCGAGTCGAACAAACTCGGCGGGCCATTATCGCGGTCACTCGTGTTTACTTGTTCATTTTTATCATTTTTATCGCGCCCGTGTTCAATCAGTTCGTCCCCACATACTCAAGAGTGTTTTCACATTGGGCTTTTTTTGAATTATTATCGGCAACTTTTTTGTCGTCTGTCAAACGTGCCTCTTGATTAACGACACATTTTTCGTGCCTCGATAAGAGCAGTGTATTCCAACACAATTTTTTTTTGTTTTTTTCCACTTTTTAATCCTTAATTCGTGTCGAGAATACGGGGTAGAAGTATAAGGGAAAAACATAACTATTGCACGAAGAGCAGCGAAGATTGAATGTACTCTTTGTTCGCGCGGTCTGTTGCATCGATACGATGCTGAGAATGGCGAGCAAATTCATAAGATACGCTACGGGGAGAGTATTGCCGCGCGCGGCGGCGGCGGCGGCTCGCGATTGCTTCAACCGATTGCACGCCAACAGGCGGTTGTTGGCCGTTGGTAGTCGATACTGTCCCGACATACCGCATATTGCGGTATGCCGAGATTACGTACGAACGTAGGAGGGTTACAATAGCGAAGGCCATGGTCGCGGTTCCGGTAGTGTTGTCCACCCCAAAAGTATCGGCTGCTCCGGAGAGAGGCAGCCCCGACATTGTTACAGTATCCCGCTTGCCGCGCGCCGTTACAAATCAACGCAGGACAATTAACGGCAGACAGTATTGGCCCGCACGATCGCGGCACATCTTTCGTCTACGCGTTACGGGTCGGCGCACTAGCTCGTGTTAATCGCGGTGTACTACTGTTAATTCCCCCCGACACGTTGGCTCAACGTCGGCTCCGAAAAGAGGATCGATTGAAAAATGGCAGAACCGTTGTTTCAATGTTGGGCCAAAATTGGTTGCCAACAATCGGTTAGCCAGTACTCGGCCGCGCGCGCCGTGTCGGCAATACTTTTTTTTTCATGGCTTTCTTTTGTTTCTTCTTCGTCTCGTCTCGTCTCGTCTCGTCGCGTCGCGTCGCGATGAGAAAGGGCTTTTTCATTTGGTCGTCTCTTCGAGAGCCAAATCCCGGTACACCGGCAACTATCGCCTATCGAGATATTTTTATAGAGAGCGGCGGCGGCGGCGGCGGCGGGTTAATTCGAAAGAGTATCTTTCTCCAAGTGTTGGCCGTGGAATCTTGCAACACTCCATATCGAATCCCAGTATCGCGAAAGCTCTCTCCCTTCTCCTCCGTACACATACGGAGGTAGAGAAAAAAAGAGCGAGTGAGAGAGACGAGAGAAAAAGATGGGAGGAGGGATGGCAATGGTATCTCGTAGATGCGGGGCACGCCCGGTAAAGATTTCCTCCCAAGCGAGAATCTCAGCTGTGCGGGTCGGGGGGTAGTTTCGCTCGAAAAGAGGCCTCGAGAGAGAGAGAGAGAGAGAGAGGGATGCTCGTATATTCGTTTGTAAGGGTTTGCCGGTGGGATTTCCGCGGACCAAAAGAGAACGAGATAGAACGAGGGAGGAAGGGAGAGAGAGAGACACAGAGACGGTGGATGAGGGAGGTCGAAAAGAGAGGCCTCATCTCGCGCGGGGCTAAAACGAGAGCTCTGATTGGTGGCGAGGGGCGCGGCTCCAACCCCCAAAGTTGCCATGGCAACCGCGGATACAACCGCGGGTGCGCGCCGCCGCCGCCGCCCTGCTCCGCTGCAGCAGCAGCAATGTTCGTTCCCCGTGGTCGCGCGTCGTCCACACTGGCAGCATGGTTACCCTCGCGCTTCGGATACACCGAGATAGAATAGGGAGGGACATCCACGAGGCACGATCGTGTTGTACGCGAGGCAGAACGAATGGGGAAAACGAGAGGAGAAGAGACATTTTGGTGATACAATTCCGTCCCCCCGTTGGGCTGCAAATGCGCTTCCAGCTTTTTGCCCCCTTTTCGCGTACCCTTGCCGCGTCGATGGAAAGGCAGGTGAAGGCAGGGGAGGCGGAAAACCAGGCGGGGATCCATAAACAAGTCGTTAAACGAAGCCTCAATCTCGTTGAGGATACGTGGTGCTGTATGTATGGTAATAGGACGATACACGCACACGCGTCAATACCGAAAGCTCCGTCATCGGGCGATTTTGTCATTGATTCTTCACGAATCTTGTGAGTTTGCCTCGATTCGGGTGCCTCAAAGGGGGGGAGGGGGGGGCCTTTGAGGTAAGAGGAGAGCCCGCGTTGCGGCAAAAGGTGAAAAAGCTTGGCGCGCACGACTGTTCCCTCGCGGTGGTATATCGAATTACCATTAGGCTCCTCTCGAGGACTGTTGGGGGAAAAAGGAAATCCCGCGGCGGACGCAAGCGCCGCGCCGCTCTGTTCAAGTGGAAAAAGAAATAGCGAAGCAGACGGAATTTTCGAGGAGGAAAATCATTTGTACGTGAGACACGACGAGAACGGGGGGGGGGGGGGGGGTGCAAAGGAGGTTTACGTGTGTCGAAGCTCTCAGGAATTTACGGGCTCGTAAAAATCAAGAACCGTCCGAAGCTCGCACCGAGGTTGCCCTATCGTCTTTATCCGACCCTCCCCCGCCGGCGCGCCGCTTCTTCCTCACGCTCGCGGCTGATGCTCCGGTCCTCTTTCTTTTTCCACTTTACCTCCCAACTATTCCGCGCGCGCGTAGTTCCTCTCTCCCTCCAAGTCCGCGTATATATACGTGCATACGATATAGAGACGAAGGAGAGGAGGCGGCGGCGGCGGCGGCGGCGGCGGCGGCGGCGCGACAGCACTGTCGCTTCGCCCAAGTCTCGAGTTAATAATGCGGCATCGTCCTCGTCCCGCGATAAGACGGTGTAACGAAAATGACAATCGCCGCGAGACGATACAGCCAGAGCGAGCGAGAGAGAGGGTGAGACTTTGAGAAACTTGAGTCGGAATATTTTGGCTCGGAGAAAAAGAGCCAAGGGAAGGCGAACGAGAGGGTTGAGAGCCCCTGAGACTCGAGACTCAAGACGCCATTACAGACCTCGAGGATGGGGGGATGATAGTGTAGCCTCGCGCGGTGCCGCCACCGCGCGCCGCCGCCCCTAAAACTATATTAAACTCGGAGAAATCTTGAGGGTTCGTCCTTGCTTCGTCTCGTCGCACCCTCTTGTCCTCGAAACTCACCCTGCAGTTGGACCGCGAGCGGAAAATACTTTGGACGGCAGTTTGATCGCTCTTCCAAACGACTCTCAGACTCGAGTCCCCATAGCCCCCCCCCCCCCCCCAGCCCGGCGACTCGTTGAAACTTTTATCCTGGATGATTGTTCAAGGAGAAATTGGTGCGGCGAGCGCGAGGACGAGGACGAGGAGGAAAATGGATCAACGTTCTTGCCGATGCGAGTAGCGAATTACTTACGGGAACAAAGATCCTCGATTATCGATTCTTCTCGAACTTTCACCCTCTGATTCTTAATAAACGTTGGATCAATCCAAATTTCAAATGGATAAACTCGCGTACTTATTTTCCTCAACGAGGCGCGATAGATATTTCGCCAAGTTTGAGAGGAAAAGCCGAATGCGTTGATTTCCGAGTGTCCATCGAGGACCGAATCCCCCCCCCCCCCCCCGTCGGAAGGAGAGCAGCCCGAGAAAGAAAACACGGTCCGTCGTTGCTTGAGAAAAAATGAAACGGAGAAGCATACGTGTGATATTTGGCCGGGGTCCCGCGCCCGCGTCTTGGAAACTCCGTGCCTGGATTACCGAGGGCGGAGAGCGAAAAAGTGAGAGGTTCGAGGTAGGAAGATTAGAGGGTGATCGCGGATGGTAGAGGTTGAAATATCCGGCTCCCGTTCGGACGATGCGCTATAGGTGTTTGCGAGGGAGGTCTATCACCGGGATGCGCTCTGTCCGCGAGCTTGTTAACGCGTACGAGTCTCGGAGGACCCGAGCGGAGTATTCTCACTCTCGATATCGCGTGTTCGGGATGTGTATATTTAGTATTTCCGGTCAACGGGGAGATAGCCGCCCGCCCGAGTTTGACGGAGGAAGAGCGCCTGCTCTGGGACTGGCGCGCGCACGGCTCGACGCAGGCCTACACGTTGCCAAAGAGTATTATTGTCATCCTCCCCCCACCCCCAGCCCGTGTACGGAGAGGAAGAAACAACAAATAAACGCTACTACATGCTCCGATAGCGCGTTATCGAGCTCCCCCGAGAGAGGTATGCCGACGATCGTGTATACGACGATCGCGAATGACCCGAAACACTCGCCCCCCTTCCTCCTTCACTTTGCTATGTAAAACCGAAGCAAGTTTCCAAAGCCAGCTTGGCTCCTCGAGCTCAATTAGTGGTCTACTACCTACCATCGTGCGGCAACGCAGTCGCGCAATAATGTTTCGGCAGTGTCGCGAATTTCCGTCTCTTGTACGCGCACACAACTCGCGGCCTTCTCAACAGAGTTCCCAGAGGCGCAGGGGGATGATTATGATTTTTCGAGGGGCTTGATGGCCCCAATGTCGGAGGAGATCGAGACAAGGGGGAGAGAGAGAGAGAGCGCGCGCGCGTCAGAGAGGAGGGAAACATCAGCCGAGTAACGGGATACCACTGCGAGCTAAGTCGTTTAGCTCCTTGGTGCGCTCAGCCCTCTCTACATATATACAAATATGTCTATGTGTGTGTGTGTGTGTGTGTGTGTGTGTAAATGTGTAGGCACACCTCGGGGAAAATTATATACGACTCTGGAGCAATCCATCCTCCCTCTCTTCGTCTCGTGCTCATCCCCTCGATGCGGGCCGATCGAGCCAGGATGAATGGCTATTAAATTATTACGGCGTCGATCACATTTAGGAATCGTGACAAATCCGATCTAGCTCGAGCGACGGAGATGGAGAGAGAGAGAGAGAGAGAGAGAGAGAGAGAGAGAGAGGCCACCGCGCGCGCGCGGGTGAGTACGATCGTCTCGGGGCGCTCTCTCTCTCTTCGCGAGGAGGCATCTAACGTTACACGAACAAATTGACGAAGAAGGATTTTCGCGAATCGAGCGTGTATACGTGTTCGATGTACTTTGACAGGGAAGGGGTAGGGTGCGCGAGTTGGAGGAAGACGGCGCCGCGTCGATATTCCGGGAAATTCAATAACGCCAAATGAAAACGGATCGAGAGCGGATACTCGCGGCATCTGTCACGCAAAGAGGCCTGTCACGTTGATGGGCGAACTTGTCTTGGAAAAAACGTCGTCCACGTTTCGATCAAGCAAACAGGCGTAAAGGCACGCGTTAATGTTTAGCTTCGAAGGCGAAAGATCGAATCGATGGTTGCTCCAAGATTCACGGTGAAGGGAGGGGGGATGTGCAAGCATGTTCTCTGGGCCCAAAGTTTAAATAGCCTTGAAGAGGAGAGGAGGGATGTGTTGCGGTGGTGCTCCACGTCGCCCCCCAGCCCCGCCGGGAAACCTCTAATAGCCACCGAGAGCGCTTGCACACATAGCCAGGTAGCGCGAGTGGTGGCTAGGATGGCTCCAACCACTCGGAAAGATCGTGACTCTCTCGACGAATAATTCAGTGATGACGAGGGCTCGATCGTAAATTTGGTCGCAACTCGGGGGGGGGGGGGGGGGACCGAGGAGGCTGCATTTTTACCGAGAAAGCGAGGAATTTAGGTATATCGTTGAGGAAAAGCGGCTCTCTGTTTTTTATCGAGAGGTGACCGAGGAGCTTTCTCCCCTTTTGCCGGATTAATGGTTGAGGTTTGGCTCGAAGGCAACCTGCGCGACGGCTGACAGGTCGATCTCTTTTTCCCTCGCTGAGAGATACACGCGATCAACGAACAGGTTGTGTTTGTTGAAAAAACAGAGAGGGGCGGAGGCTCGCTCGCCCCTCGAACCGTCGGCCGTTCTGTACCTTCTGATGCAAGATGAATCTTTCCAGCTTCGCGCCGTACGCGCTTTCATCGATGACAAAGCACCACCCCCCCATCACCGACGGATCGAGCAGGCTTCTTTCTCTCCGGTGAGTTTTCTTCGCTGATGGGGAGACCCGAACACACCCACCCCCACCCCGTCAATTATCCGGATGAAGAAAAATATTATCGGAAGGCTCGAAGCGGCTCGAGTATTGTTCCGATCATTGCACGGAAAAAGGGCCCACTGTTTTCATTTTGGCAGAGCAACACTCGTGCGGTTGAATAAACCACTTGTCGTTCCGTTCTTCTCTCCTCGGTTGAGAAAAGGCGGTGGATTACGGGGTGGCGAATCAAATTCCAAGCCCCCCACCCCCCTCTGATACTTTGGTGCGATTGAAACGTTGTATTTTGTTTAGTAGTTGCATAGACGAAGAGAAGAACAGTGGTGTGCTAGCCAGGTCGTGGTAAACGATGATGTACCAGACCGCCGCCGCCCCCTCGTGCACGAACAATATTTGCAGAGCTCTCTCGTTCGAGAGAGCGAAAACTCACCCCTTGGCACACGTTGCACAGTGCTCACCGGACGGGCAAAACCCACCTACCCACCTAATAATAATGATTTTACGTTACGCCACACGCCGTTCCCCGGGGAATCCTCTCGCTACTGTGTGTAAGGCGACTGGTGTGTGTCGCGCCGCCGCCACCGCCGCCGCCGCCGCCGCCGCCGCACCCTCGGCTTGCACATGGCCCTACGACGAGTCTTTTTTTCCTTCTCTCCCTCCCGCCCTACCTCCTTCTCGTTCCGAAAGAGCACAGTTGCTCTTCGACCGGCAGTTTGATTATCATTAGAAGCCCGGGCTGACGGGACAAAAAAACCACTAGTCCATTCATTTTCATCCGTTCGTGCGGTGTTCCGGAGAGCGGAAAAGTGTCGCGTGCACACACGCGAGACACGGTGCGATGCGCAGCCGGCAAAAAGATTGGCCGACGATGAAAAAAATCACAAAACGAAACAAAAGAAGAAGAAAGAAAGAAAGAAAAAGAAATCGGCCAGTAAAGGGGAGAGAGATAGGGAATTTGAAGGCTTACCGGAATAATATAGCCAAGGACCACACGCGACTGAGAGATTATTCGAAAAGCGTCAAAGCGACAATGCACGTTCGGACGTCGCGATAATAGGACAGCGTTACGGAATATCGAAGCGTCCCGCTGCTACACGTTTCGTACACGCAGCTTCGATGAATTTTTCATCCCCCTCGGCTGAATAATGAATTAAATGTTCGGGATCCCGGAGCCCTCGTCAACGAACGGGAGAAATATCCCGTAGCGAGGTCCCATAGGTTGTTAGGATGGGGGGGGGGGAGGACGCGGCCCCGACAAGTGACCATCGCTTTCGCTACGTGTAGGCCTCTTTTGTCAGCTTTTCCTCCGCGGTGTGGAAGATCGAGAGGGAGGGAGAAACGGCGGAGGAAAAAATAATGCGCACAGACACACGCGGATGGTGGTATTTTGCTCCAAGGAGCAAGGGAGCAGCAACGTCCATAGGGCTTTGAGAAGAAACTCGTCGAGGGCCGGTATATCCCGGAGAATCCTGGCGAAGAAGCGCCACTCGAGTCAGATGAGGGGGGGAGATAGGACAAGGTGATAATTTGATAAGACATTGGAAGAGAGGCCGTGTTACCATGGATACGCGATACAATACCCCGAGCGTTGGGAGTCGGACAAGGACCACCAGCGCACCAGCACCACGATTCTCACCCTTGTAGCTCCTCCCGCGAGCGCGAGACCCTCCATCGACTCTCTCCGAGTGTCAATCCTCCGTCTTCCTCCGCGTATTTTTCTCTCGTCGCCTCTGCGTATTTTTGCGAGCGAACGAGGTATCTAGAGACAAACGACTTCCACCTGCCGCGAGGTACGAGACCCGCCGCCGCCGCCGCCACCGACCTTTTCTTACGAGATTCTCGAGGATTTTTCTTCTCTACATTTCAATCGTATCTCTATTCGATCGATTTCAATTTCACAGCTGACGTTGAGACAAGTTTGAAGCGTCTTTCGACAAGACGGAGGATCGGGCGCAATTGAGATTTCCACGTTCTTCCTGTTGCCACGTCTGACACGTCTGACAGGGGGGGGGGGGGGATCCACGGGGGATAATTGGCCGGACGGTAAAAATCTATTTCAAGATTGGGGATCGCGTCGAGAAAGAGGCCTGCTCTACCGTTACGGCAGAGGGCTTGGGGGGGGGGGGGGGGGGGGCTCCCGGGTCTCGTAACGTAAGTGTGGAGGGCGCGCATTACGATTATTACCATTGCGGGATATGAGCTCGTGCCACCGCGTCAACCCTCCAAACTTGTATAGTGGATTTTTGGTAGTGCTGTGGCACACGCCACATGTGTTCCCCACGCTAGCGAGATAAATTAACGTACCCGGCGCGGCAGCATCGCCCACTCACTCGCACGGTCCAGACACGCTCGAGTGCATTATTTATCCTATATCGTATATACGAGAGAAACAACTCGAGGGTGAGAAAGGAAACTCTGCTAATTGATCTCCCGCTACTCGGCTGACCCGTATCGACCACGCGGCGGATAGGGGTGGGGGGGCGTACATCGAAGGACCGCGCGCTCGATTGCGTATTTTGTCCGCTCGTTTGCCCAGATTTGCCAAATAACGTACAAGAGAGAGGGAGAGGGAGCAAACTCACCGGTGTGGATATAAGTGTGCTTCTTCATGTCGCTCTTCTGGTGAAAGCGTTTCCCGCAGAATTGACAAGGATAGGGCCTGGTGTCCGAGTGAATGAGCAGATGAGTGCTGAGGGTGCTCGATCTCTTGAAGGCTTTGCCGCACTGCTTGCACTCAAAGACCTTCTCCGCGGAATGAACGGCCCTGTGTTGGGTCAAACTGATCTCGTGGCCAAATGTCTTGTTGCAGAGTTCGCAGGCAAAGGGCCTCTTGCCGTTGTGAGATCTTCTCGCGTGTACCTTCGAGGTGGAAATAAAGAAAGAAAGAAAGAAAGAAAGAAAGAAAGAAAGAAAGAAAGAAAGAAAGAAAGAAAGAAAGAAAGAAAGAAAGAAAGAAAGAAAGAGCCACCGTGAGAATAGGAGGAGATTTAGGAACGTTGCTGCCGGCTAGCAAAGTAACCAAGGAACGCTTACCTCGAGGCCATGGGGAGTACTGAACATTTTTTCGCACTTGACGCAACTGTAGACATCGCCGAGTGGATGAGGATGATGGAGTCCGCCACCGCCGCCGCCGCCGCCGCCGCTGCCGTGGTGGTGGTGATGGTGGTGATGAGTGCTCGAGTGAAGAGCCGGATGATGACTCGGATGAACAGCGCGCAAAAGAGGATGAAGATGAGGGGGCAAGAGGTGATGGGGAAGCAACTGGGGATGAAGATAAGCGAGTGGATGATGAGGATGGGTCGGGGGCTGTGGTGGCGGTGGCGGTGCCAACAAGCGAGTCGGCGCCCCCCCCTGAAGGTGCAAAGATGGCGGCGGCGGCGGATAGAGTATCGCTGCCGCCTGGCAAGCATCGCGAGATCCTCCAACGCGTTGATCGGTGCAATTGGCGGGTGAATCGCAACGGGGCCTGCGGTGGCGACGATCCTCGTCGTTCCGACGATGCTGAGCGTGATTATGCGCCGAGGGGGGATCAGGCCTGAGAAGAGCGGAAACACTGAAGCTATCACCCGAGCGTCTAACCGGTTGACGACAGCTTGGTAGTGTCGGCGGCGCCGGTGCCGGTGCCAGCGGCAGCAGTGGCGGTGTACCGCGGCTCGTCGACATCGGCGGCGGCGGCGGCGGCGGCGGCGGCGGCGGCGGCGACGGCGGACTCGAGATACTGGCTTCCCGACCCTCCTCCTCCTCTTCTTCCTCCTCCTCCTCCTCCTCCTCTTCCTCCTCTTCCTCTTCCTCCTCTTCGCCCACTTCCTCTACGTCGACATCGATCTCTTCGTCTTCGACGTCAACGTCGATCTCAGGCCCCCCTCCCCCTTCTGGCGAGACCGGACACGGCGATGGACTACTCGTGGATAGTGAACCGACCAGCCGGCCAACGCCAAACGACAAGCCTTCTGCAAATGTCCCAATCCAATAAGGCCACCCTGTTCTCGGGAGGCGCGCGCGCGCGCGCGCGTACGCATCTGTCCTTTAATCGTGTCGCAATAAATATACCGTCGCAATAAAGTACGTGGGGTGAAGGAGCTCGATGTATCAATGTTGTCCGTGATTCGGGTGCACACCGCTCCCCGAGACGGGGGCGGTGGGGAGAAAGATTCGCACGCGTTTGTCAGAGAACGTGGCGCGAGACGCACGAGGAATTTGCTTTTGGCGAGGGAGCGGGGGAAAGCATGCTACTTTGGACAATCGCCTATATGCGCCCTTGTATATGATATTTATAATCCGTGTGGGCGAGAAAGGGGCACGTGCCCGCCGAGAGTATATTACAAGTTGCTCCCGCGAGGCTGCCGATCGGTATCGCGAGACACGCGAGCCCGACAGCATCGATCAAATGAAAATTATCACCCCCGATGGCCACCGCAACGGACGACCGTCTTTTACGGTAAATATATTACGCGGCCAAATTCAGGCGAGACACTTTACTCGGCGCGCTCATCAGTTTTTGCCGTACACCACCAAGGCCTCAGATCCGTGGAGAAAAAAGATGTTTCATTGGTTTTTTTTTTTTTTCTATCTGCTTACAAGAACCATCTACCGAAGGAATTATATCCAACTGATTTTCCGTAACCCCTTCGAGAGTACTTCGCAAAGCGGAGAAACAGCCTTCGTTGCGATGGCAGCAATTTCGATTCGTTTAGTCGTTTCGTCGTTTTAACGAGATAATAGTGCGGCGCACGCGAATCGATTTTAAAGCTTTAAATAATTTGTCGCAATGATCGGGCAACTTTTCAACCGACCGACTTGACATTTTAACTGTGGCTTTTTCGATAGGTTCATTCAATGCTGTTTACGCCATTTTCGCGATTCATCGATATTTTTATTGTTTTTATAAGCAAATTGAGGCCGACTTTTTTTTTTCAATCAAAATTCAATATATTTATTCAAATTGATGCCATCTTGTGGGAAAATTTGCAATGCAAATAAATATTCAAAAAGACCAAGCTAATATTTTGTGTATTAAAAAGTAGGCATTTTTTTTCTTTTTTTTTCCCCCACCATATACGTGACTATGAATAAAGACTCGGGGCGCGCTCAACCTTTTGAATGTTCAATCATTTTCATCGATTCAGTTTCGTTAATCGTATTTGATTGGGCACAATAGCGCCAAGTGAAAAGAAACAACTATTATATATAACGCGTTTACATTGAGTTTCGGGATTTTTATTTAAGAAATGTTAAGTTGTTTTACGGTAAATTAAATACAGTTGACACGTCAACCACCGCCTTGGCCAAAAGTATCAGGCACCCGGTAACATTTATATCCGTACAAAAAATGAGATATCCTCGGCGACAAAAAATCGCAAGCCAATTTACCAAACGGGGGCTTTCGAGGCGGACAAAGCCAGCTTCGTTCTGTTTTTTTCGATTTCGATTTTTGGGTTTGTTTTTTTTTTTTACCCGGTACGTCATTTTGAGAGTGCCGGTTTTTCGCGATTTTTCGAGTTTGCAAGATCGCGCGCTGCCCTTTGAAAAATAACAATCTCACCATTTGGCGATATGATCTTTCGAAAGGACAACGTTAGCTTTTCTTTCGTTAAAAAGAAGAATAAAAGATGCGTATGTAGTTGTTTTCTTGAAGAAACGGAAGGTTTCCGAAAAGCCGGTATCGTGCGCGGCGTAACTTGAAAACTATGAGGTTTGCAATGTTTAGTCTGAGAAGTTAAAAACGTTGTATTTTCTTATTCCGGAGTCACTGCTTTTTTTCTCATTTTTTCCCCATAATTTCTTTGTGTCGCCATTTTTGGCTGATTTTGTTGCCGTTACTTTGAAACAAAGATGTTTCAATGAGAATATCAAGAGGAGAAAAGGTACGTACAGCCTTGTCCAAAAGTATCAGGCACCCCCCTACAAAATATTGATGTTTTCAAAAGTACAGAAAACTATTACAAAACTATTACGGATAAAAATGTAACTTTTGCACAAACAAGCCAACTCCCAAGTTGAACTTTTACCGGTTTTTCGTATGAAAGCTCACTACCTTTCGGCATTTTCGAAATCAAGGAATCGCGCGCTGTACTCGTGTAAAATCGCAGAAAAGGACTTCTAAGAAGAATACCAAATGAAAATTGGTAAAACGCACGTTTACGTCGAAATGTAAAAAACGCACATGTTTGGCAGCGTGTGCCACGATACAGATGTTTTGCAATCCGCAAAGAGAGATTTTTTCTATTGTTTAATTTTATATTTGACGATTCTGTCTTAGCCTTACTTCGAAACAATGGCGATAAGTTTTGTGTACTTTTTTAAATATCAATGTTTTATAGGCGTGCCCGATACTTTTGGCCAAGGCTGTAGGTGACTTGGTAAAAAAAAATGTTTCTACTTTTTAGTACATTTAATAAAAAGCTCGTTTTTTTTTTCTTCTTTTTTAATATGCCGCTTACCCATCAATTATTTATTAGTGTTTTAGTCTTCAATTGACTCTACTGGTTAGTCGTTACTAGCAGTTTACTAGTTTACGAGTTTGTACGTTAGGAACATGGAATGTTTGTAAAAGATTGAACTCACGACCGATTGCTGCATACGAACTTTTCACAAACCCAAACACAGTCGGCTACGAAATTGTTTGTATGTGTTGGTGAAATTTCACACGGATGATTAGATGTCGCTAATTTTATTGGCTTTTTTGTCTTCTTTTTTCAAAGTTGAATCATGCATTGTCACGTTTTAGATGCATGTTTGAAAAATTTCAGAGCTCCAAGTTGTCGGGACGTGACAATTTTGTTCATAAAAACATTTTTTTTTAAATTTTTTATTTTCGCCCTCGGAAGCTCATTTTCATTGCTTTTTTAATATTATAAAGAAAAATAGGCAATTAAGTTGAATTTATTTCGGTGAACGACTAGACGCCTTGACGCGAATTGAAAAAGGGCAGACTGCCGGCCGCCGCATTGACGGGCGGAAGCGCGATTGCGGCAGATGCTGCTGCGTGTCTATAGGAAGAGTAACAAGAAGGCTGCTTACGCAAATGCCATGTCACGAGAGAAGAAGGAGGCTGGAATGCGGTAAAAACAAGCGGTGAAAGGAAGAAAAAGCTTTCGCCTCACTCGCCATCCCCGGGGCTTTCTGCCACCACCACCACCACCACCACCACCACCACCGCCACTTCCACCAGATGGCCAAGAATCCTCGACTCTCCGTCTTCGTCTCCCCCTCAGTGTCCGGGTTCTTCTCGGCAGGCCGGATTTTGCCAGATTCTCGCGGTCCGTCACTTTTTTGTGCAACATCTCGCGTACGAATCCGCTCGAGGGGATACGCCGAGAGGAAAGTTTCGGGGTAGAGTTGCAACTTCGAGGAGTGGGCCTCTGACGTTGCAAGTGGTGGCGGTGGTGGTGGAAAGAACAGAGGAAGGACGGAGAAGCGGGAAGAACAATTAGATCGAGTTAACGGGCAACTTTAATCCTCTGTCGTCCATCAGTCGTTTACTGCGTAGTGATCTGCCGCTATTAAAGCCCCGTAACGCGCTTGAACCTTTTTTCATCATCTCCGTACCCCCCCCCCCCCAATGCTGCGGTTCTGCGTCTCTCGTTTTTCGTATCTCTGTCATTTCGTGTTAATTTCCCATAGAAAGGAGAGATAGAGAGGGAGAGACAAGTACAGCTTATCCGAGGGAATTAGAGAACAGAGAGTGTATCCAACCCGTTGGTTCTCGATCAATGATTCCAGAGGGTGTCGTCGGGTAAGAGCGGGTTGAAGCCAAGAAGAAAAAGGGAGCGGACAAGCGCACTTGCCTCGCTGCTTATACCGGCTCTACAATAGTCACGTGCCCGAGGTGCTGCGGATAAGCCGCGTATGTGGGAGCGTTTAACATGACAAGACGTTACTAATTCAGAGTAGGTACACTCACCGACGGACGACGGCGACGAGAGAGAGAGAGAGAGAGAGAGAGAGAGTGCGCCCGCGACAGTACAAAGGGACCGCGACTGAATCCCTGTGTGTTGCGCCTCTAATCTGCTCCAATTGGGGTGACGGCAAGCAGCGACGACTGCAGCAGCGCTCGCGGGGGAGGTAGAGAAAGAACCAAGACGCGACCGGGCGCTTTCTCTCTCTCTCTCCCTCTCGCTCTCCCAACACACATTAAAAATGACGGAGACGAAGAAACCAAAGACAGAAGCACGGCCACTATATGACGCGTGCTACCATTTATACCAATCATCGGACACAACCGGTCGTACGTACTTAATGACTGATAAATAAACAGAAGGAAAAAAGACGTCATCCGGGTCCAGTATAGGAAGCGGGCGCTCGCGTGCTCGTATACAAGTACACAAGAGTGTCACACGATAGAGGAATTTGTAGAATGTGCCGTAAAGGATAATAATCGGGTATAGGACGTACCAGCGTAGTTTTTGCGAAGAATCGGAAACGTCGTAATCTCGTTGACGTTGCCGAATGGCGCCCAAAGCCTCGGGAACACAAGCCGTAGGTTGCATCCATCTGAAAGATTACGAAGACAGAGTTGGATTTATTATTGTTTCCTTTCGGCTTCGTCATTCGGAAGGGCGGAAGAGTACGTCTCAAGTAGAGCAGCGTCGGGACGCAAGATCGGGCGGGGGCAGAGAAAAAGAGGGAATTTCGTATTCACCTTGCGTGAGTGAGATCAACCCCTCGACAAGAGCGTCTTTATTAGAAAAAAGGAGGGACCTTGGGTGGGCTCTTGACTGCTCGATTTATCAAACGACCTGCGCCCCGGAGCCATTATCGTCAGCCCTCTTTCTCCTTCGTTCTCCGCACCTACCTTCCTCCCGTCCAAGGAGCAAATCGGCAATGTCGCGAGGGGAACGGAAAGAAAATGGCCGCGAATTAATTCGCCCGTGAAGAAATAAACGGTTAATGCGAAAATGTCCCTTTGCTCTTGAAATCAATGCGTCACTTAACCTTCGGAAAAATCCGAGTCGTTTGCGCGTTATATCGCGGCGGTGGCGGCAGCGGCGGCGGCGGCGGCGGCGGCGGCGGCTGCGGCTGCGGCGGCTGCGGCAGCGGCGCTGGCAAACTAAAGGCGAACGGAAGAAAAATAAATGGAACGAAAAAATAGGAAAGAAAAAGAAAACGGCACGTTAATCCGGGCAATAGAATCGACGGGATAATCTTGGAGAGATAGGGATATAGGAGAGCGCGTGGACACGCGAGAAAACCGAACATGGCACCAGTGCAGTTTGTATGCGCTTGTAGATTAGGTGTGTACGTGTGTACAAGACGCGCGTTGCACCGCGAGATAGAGAGAGGGCAGGGAGAGCGGTGAGCCGCAACGCTATCTGCTCGCTGGATTATCGAGGAAATAAATCATATATATTTTCGTATATAGACGGGCAGGGAGCGTGAGGATCGCGGCGACGATAACACGCTGCTCCCTCTTTGCGCGAGTACCGCGACGCGACACGACCAAACGCCCCGTAGTCGGTCAGCTGTAAAACCGCATATTTACATACGGATATTCGCGCTATGGCCAAAAATCCTTTTCCCAAAATGTTTTTCTTCCGTCCGAAAGCATGCGCGCGCGCACACACACACACACTCTCTCATATGTATATGTGTGTGCGTGCGTGTGTATATTCGTACGTGTGTTAATGTACGCATGTATGTTTGTATGTATATGTCCGACTAGGCGAGGGGGAAGGTATGCAACCGCCACGAGTGATTCTCGATCGCTTATCCCTGCGACCGAGTTCGCGCCCCGTTTTGTGTGCGTTAGCCTTCTTATCCGTACCATCGTAAATCTATAAACTGCAAATCCAGCGTGATTTCTGACTGAACCGAGAAGACAAGGCAACGACGGAGCGTATTCTCGGGTAAATAAAAATCAACGTAGAAGCGCGTATTTTCACTCATTGTCGCAGGCGAGCAAGTCGGCAATCTAAAAATGATGAAACACGACCATTTGTTTGCTCCTGAGCGATTGCTCGCCCAAGAGGAGACAACTTGTAATATAGCTCGAATGGGATGGTTTAAATGTTATGATTGTATTGTATATCGAATCGATGGAAATAGAAGCCCGGCGCGTTATCGTTTTCGAGTCGAGATAATCTTATCGATGCAGATGCGGAGGAAAATAAATCTGGCCGTGAAGTGAATTCGGTAATGGAACGAAAGCAAGGAATCGTGCTCGATCGGGGGTGGGGGAGTCTTTGTAATTGAGCTTGTTCGGTTTATCGCCGCGAGCCCAAAATAAATGTTAATTCGACAGGAATAAGCGATATTGCGAAATGGTGAGATGACGCTCATATGTGGCTTATTGGCGGTGGAGTTTAATTCCGGGAGAGAGAGAGAGTGAGAGAGAGAGAGAGAGAGAGAGAGAGAGAGAGAGAGAGAGAGAGGGAGAGAGAGAGAGGGAGAGAGAGAGAGAGAGAGAGAGAGAGAGAGAGGTTCGGCCGGCCGTCATTCACCTGGCAATTATGACCGCACGAATCGCTCAGGTGGCGGTGGTCTCTCCTGCCCCGCGGCAGGCTTCGTAGTATTTCGAGCGGCTGTTAGTCCGATTAGCCGACGGGTATTAGTATCAAGAGAGACAGGGGGCTCTCGCGAGGTGTACTTGTACGATAACAAACGTCCGTCTAACGCGCTTCGTCCATGCCCCTTCACCTGTTGAACGGTATTAAGCTCTCGGATACTCGGCTTCCCTTCGCACCTGAGCACGCAACCTCCCCCGTCTCTCGATATACCTATATACGCGCCTGCCTGTTTGCAAACGCGCAAGCCTCTCTCACAGCCCGGAGCCCCTAAATTTCATGATAATCCTCACGGCAATTCTTATTTCCTTGTTTAAAGGGATGAAATGTGGAAGGTGGGGCGCACGCGGGCTGGCGGGCGACGAACGGCTACGCGTTGCAAGCTCATCCAAAGGGACGTTCAAAGAGAGCGGGAAAGCTATCGATGCACGCAGGGCTGTTGGCTCGGACGCGATGCAACCGACCACCTCTTTGCATCCCGCGGGAGGCTAATAGGCAGGTAACGGAGGCCTTAATGACAGAGCGTGTGAAACCCGCAACACCCAAGGGACAAGAGCGAGTGGCAAAAAATCCTCGATCGAGATTACAGGCGAATGAAACTTTGAAAGAAGGATTTGCTCGACGTACCCGCAGCTTCGATAGGAACTTGCCCGTGTTCCTGATGACTCTCGTTGTCGTTGCTGTTCTTCTTGTTGTTGTTGTTGCTACTGCTGCCGTTGATGTTGTTGTTGTTGTTGTTGTTGTTGTTGTTGTTGTTGTTGTTGTTGGTCTCGGTTTGATGCAACTGCTGGTGAGCCAGAGAAGGGGGTGGTTGTTTGGGTTTGACAACGCGAAAGGCCGAGGCCTCGGCTACACCGCGTCGGGAAAAATCCAAGGGTCCGACCCCGACAGGCGAGTGTTGCTGCTGAACTTCCATCATCTTATCAAGCACGATTCTATGTGCGTGTGGGTGTTACTGTCTACCGTATTAAACACGAAATCAGTACGGAGGGAAAAACGAGTGAGCCTTTTCAGAGGCTCAGCACCCGTTGCCACCGCATCAAACTGGATAGTTGTTTCGTTTTTTTTTTTTTTTGCTTCTACAAATCAAAGCCTCCGGAGACTCGATGCAATGACTTTGAATGTTGATGGCTCCTTAAATTTTGCAACGTTGGTTCTTTTCACGTTATCACAGAATCCAGTGGAGCGAGTAGTCGCACTATTCTTTAGTTTTTTTGTTCCTCCCTTGGAGAGCTTTTCACTGTTTAACGGAGAGTTGAAATAGGAGTAGTGACGGATCGGCAGTAAGCCGCTGGAAGAACGAGAAGGATACAGAAGGAAACTCGACTGCGGTTGACGGTTCTCGCGCTTTCGTCGTACAGTGGCAGCAGCAACAGCGGCGGCGGCGGCGGCGGCGGCGGCGGCGGCGGCGGCGGCAGCAGCAGCGTGATCGCGCGTGGACGGTAACGTTAAGTATCCAGCACGCGGGCTGCGATCTTTCTCTCCATCCCAGAGACGGAACTCGGGCGGAAAGGTTCGCTGGACGAAACGAGGAGAGCGAATGGTAGCCTCCGGATACGTTACGAAGAGAGGGCAACTAGTGACGATGGGCAACGCGAAGCGAGGGGAAGCCAAAACTGTGTGCAGGACGAGAGAGAAAAAGACGGATGTACACGCGTGTGCCAGCAGCCGGGCGAGACACGTATAACTCTGTATATCGAGTGGACGACAGATATAGAAGAGAATCTCGGGGATTTTCGACCCAGGCCACGCCTTCGTAGCCCATTCGTTCACGCCCATTTTCATCCCCACTCGCGGATCCCGATCGCTCCGCAAAGCCTCGCTTTTCCATCCCCCAACATGCCACCCCCCGCCTGCGGATACGAACACCAATGTGCACCGCAAGCTCCCCGGCTGCAACACGTACACTTTTCTGCACGTACACACAGGGCGAGCTCTAAGATCAAGCCTAGCTCGCTGATCGAGACTTCATTTGCGATATCGCTGGAAGAACTTGGATGAGCTTTTCATGTTTTTTTCAAACAAGATTAACGGACCTCATACATTGCTAGTGTCCTGTGAAAGGAATCAGCGTTTTACCGGCTATAGAGGAAGTAGTTCAGGATCGATGCGAAAATAATGCTATCGGGTCCAACGGGATTTCACAAAAGAACGCCATAAGAAGAAAATGCCACAATCCTGAAGAATGCACAGACGCGTGCCCGTTCGCGTAGGTATCTGCTCCACTAGACTCGAGCTGTTCTCGCCTGCATGCCACTGCAGCATTTCACCACCCTCCTTCGCCCTTCTTCTCTCTCTCTCTCTCTATTCCTCTTTTTTCCGACTGTGTGCTCCCCCATTGTATCGTCGTTATGAAATTGAAAGATTTTTTTTGACGATGCAATATATGAGCTCTTTCGGCTGGATTGTTTTTCCAGCAATTGAGACCTTTGTGCAATTTTATTCGATGCACCGGGGGGGGGGGGGGGGGGGCGGCTCACAGGGCTCTTATTTTTCTGCCCAGCACGCGATGTGTGTCCCCTAACTGCGACACGATTATTCTTATCGGGCTCGTGCCTCCGGCTTATCAAATTCGTATTTGAAAACGATAAATCCGACTCGATCATTGCATTTTATTTTCTCGCGTCAATCAGGAAATGAATCGTATTCACTTTTTGCGCGCGCTCGCGCGCACACACACACACACACGAGCGTGCACCCAAAACGATGCAGAGGGCCAAGGGCAGGCTATGCCTTTCCTATAAACGTATGCAGCCCCATTCGTACACGCAAGTAATTAGAATTATCGATCGTCATTTATTGTTGGGAATAACTGAGCACGGGTGACACGCATTCGTTTCCTATCGATCCTTCCAAGGGTCAAGCCCGTCCAGCCTCGAGTTTGCCTGCACGTGTGTGCCTATACGTCTGTGCATTTATACGTACCTTTTAATTGGGACAATATTCGCCGTCTCGCGAACGCGTACGGCCGTTTATCGCCGAAGAATCAAATTTCTAGAAATAACTCTGTCGGTCGAGCGTGTCACATGTTTCTACGAGAGAGGGGGGGGGGGGAGAGAAAACGAAGAAAAACTCGATGCGTTTTAATCGATCTTTTCTTGATTGACAGTATTATTTTTCCATATGCGATCAAATATCTCGATTCCGCACAGCGTCGAATTTTCTCGTCTCGCTCTCTCTCCCTCTCTCTCTCTCCCGATTCGTTATCAGAGAAGGCAAAGGAGGTGATGTTCACAGAGATCACGAAGAACGAAGAATCATCGTTGCCCCAATCAGCGCTCGGGAGTAAAAAAATTACAAGAGAGAAATCTATACGTACGATGCGCCGATAGGATCGCAAAGGTTTTCAAGATAGATCTTCGATCGTTTCCGCTCGTCCGAGTCGTGGTTGCTACACAGAGGCAGAACATTACGGAAAAAGTCGCGCCAAAGATCGCGACAAAGATCGCAATTTACGTATAGAAAATGTGATTTTATCGGGAGAGTGCGGCGACCTTGTGAAAATTGCAAGACGGCGCAAGCAAGAAACGCCTGCCGATACTTTTCTTCAACGTTATTTCATTGAGGGAAAAATATAAACAATTTTTTTAATTAAACATACTTTAGCAAGCTGGGCCGTTGGAATATTTGTATTTTTGCAGTACAAAAATCTTAAGCGTGCGCGAAACAATAAAATTAACGAATCACCGTGTAGTACAGTCGCGCTGTATATTGGAATCGGAAAAAATTACAAAAAGGCTAGTTTTTTGACAGGCCATTTTGTATAGGTGCCGCGGGTGCTACTGCCAAGTTTCCCTTAAAATCGATATGTAGGCTTCTTTTTTTAGGGGATGGGGGTGAATTGATGCGCATCTAAAACACCTACGAGGTCGGCGCCGTGGGGTGAAATTTTGAAAAAACAGTTTTAATTCAATAACTCGTTAGGAAAAATTAATTAAATTTTCGTTCAAATGAGATCGTTGTAGTCCTTGAAAAAACGCCTCGATCGAGTATTTGAACATCTGTCTCTGATATTATCTTCAAACTCAAAAAAATGATCGATATATGGAAAAAAAACTTTGTTCATTAAATAACTGAAAAACCATCGATTTTTCGGATATGGTTTAAATGTACGAAATGTAGAAAATAACTTTCTCTATATTTTCATTTATTCGGATCGACCTTGAATTTCGCTTTTTTCAACTCATCTCGGGGGTAGAAAATTCAAAATGAAATTCTGGGAAAACGATTGAACGTACGAACTCGCCGCCGTGGAAAGATTTGTAGCTTCAACTCTCAACTACGTTCTTGTACACGACGCTAAAGTCGTATATCTTTATTTTCGGTTTTCAAAAGTACGGAGGGAACGTACCGAAGATGCGTTTTTTTTTTTTGAGAATTACTGTTCGGGAATTATTTTTTCCAACTCCATAAAAATGAAAAAGTTGTAGCTATGAAAAATACGCATCGATTGAGTATAAAGTCATCCCTCAACTGCAAAAGTAACCGTCCCCCCTTCCATGTAAAATCACGAAATAGTCTGAAAATGTTGTTTTCGTAATTACTCAAAAACGCTTAATTTTACGGGTTCAGTTTGAACGTACGAAATGTAGGAATTAATATTCTCTACATTTTCGTTCGTTCAAACAACACGCGAATTTTGCCATGTTTTCATCCCTTAACGAAAAAGGGATTATTGACATTGGGTATAAGGGTTGTTGTAATACTCATTCTACGCGTATTTTTGGAGGTAACAATAATTTTACATTCAGACGAAATTCGTAAATTGACCTGGCGAAGAGAATTTCGAAAAACTGTACAAAATATTGTTTATCCGGATTTTTCATCCCCAAGGGTCCCCCTGACGGAGTTGAGTCTTTGAATAAAATTAAAGCCGAATGTTCAAGGATCAAATGATGCCTAATGAAAAATTTCGTACAGTAATAACTTTATTTTATATGGGAGGGTGGGGGGGGGGGGGGGGGGGGGGGTACTTTTGCAGTTGAGGGATGACTTTATGCCCGATCGACGCGTATCTTTGATAGCTACAACTTTTTCATTAGAATGGACTTCGAAGAAAAAATCCCCAAACGGTAATTCTCAAATAGCTGATTTTTAGTACGTTCGCTCCACTTTTCAAAAACCGATAATAAAGAGATACGACTTTAGCGCTGTGGACAAGAATATGGTTGAGATTTGAAGCCACAAATCTTTCGAGGGCGGCTAATTCGTACGGACAATCGTTTCCCCAAAATTTCATTTTGAATTTTCTACCCCGGAGATGCGTTGGAAAAAGCGAAATTCAAGTTCGGTCCGAACAAATGGAAATATAGAGAAGGTTATTCTCTACATTTCGTACGTTTAAACCATATCCGAAAAATCGATTGTGTTTGAATTATTTTAAGAATAAAGTTTTTTTGATATATCAATCATTTTTTTGAGGGTGAAGATAATTATCAGAGACAGATGATCAAATACTCGATCGACGCGTCTTTTCAAGGGCTACAACGTTCTCATTTGAACAAAAATTTCATTAATTTTTCCTCATGAGTTATTGAATTAAAACTGATTTTTCAAAACATCAGCCCACTTTTTCACTCGAAAAGTGAACTTCCGCGACTTCGGCGCTGTAGACATTTTGTCTCGTTTTAGATTCACAGCAATCCACCCGCATACCCCCCTTCATTCCCTAAAAAAAACCTTAAGCCTCGATTTTAAGGCAAATTTGGCTTTAACATCGGCGGCATCTACAGAATCACCGATAAAAAAAACTGGCCTTCTTCGAATTCTTTCCGATTACGGGGTTTTTCGACGACAGGACGTTTGTATCGCGTCTGTCATTTTCAGCCTACGATAATTAATATTGGGTTTGGCTATAAACAAAAGTAACGCATCGATAAGTGTAGTGGCGAAAAGATGTTCCGGCCGCTTGTGTTTGCCTCGCGCGTTTCGGTATTAACGAAAATATACATCCCTTGAACAGGAAGCGAGAAGAGAAGGGGCTGGCGAAGGAAAGTTTGCGAAAGAGCTTTTTAGGATTCGTCCTGCTGCCCGAAGAATGTGTTTTTTTTTTTGCGCCGAGTCGCAACCTGCGACGCACGTATCTCGCGTTAGGGTCTTTTCCTTTCTCGAGCTTTTCGGTAACTCGTCCTGTCATTCTCGAGCTTCCGCTGTATATAGCTGTCGAAATATATGTATATGGAAAAACGCTTATACGTGTGGACGTGTACACGGGGGTGCTAAGGGATGTCGCGCTATCGTACACGACGTGCTACATGAGAAAAGCTCGAGAGGTCTCGGCCCAATGAGATGGCGAAGCCCGAGTTTTTTTCCAAGAGAGAGAGAGAGAGAGCGCCTGCACGCATCAATCATACTCGCTCACTTTGTTCGCACTCTTGTTTCCTCCGTTCCATCTTCCCTCGAAGAATTACCAAGGCTGCTGCCTACCACTCTTGTGCAATTCTGGCTCTCTATAAGTGTATCGAATCATTTCATCAGTCTCTTCCACCTTCGTCATTTTTTCGCCTCGTTATACTTATTTCATCGCTATTATAATTGTACGAGCAAACGATCGAGTACTCCAAGTTTAACGTTATCACCTGATTGAAATTCATTATTTGCTCGAATAAATGTATATGTAATTTGCTTTATAACGAAGCTTTTATTTAATCTACTAATAAGTGGAAAATATTTGTTTTTCTACCAAGTCACCTATGTGACTAACAGCTTGTTGCGTGCAACTTTGTAAATGTTTCATAAATTTGATCAATTCAGTTTCATTAACCCTACTCAATTTGACACAATGGTAATTAGAGAAATTATTATCACCCGTTTATACTACCGGATCCTTTTAACGATTGTGCAATTCGAGAGCACACTTTGAGCCAATTAATATGTTTTCATGCACTTTCCATATGTATCTCTTAGATGCGTGTTTGCAAAATTTCCGTCCTCCGAGTAGTCGGGAAGTGGGTGAAATATCGATTTTCTGTTTTGCGTCTCACAGAAAGTCAAGTAATTTTTTTTCTTTTGTTTTTTTTTTTATTGAATCGTGCATTGTGTTACCTCTTAGGTGCATGTTTGCAAAATTTCCGAGCTCTAAGTAAGTAGTCGGGAAGTCGGTGAAATATCAATTTTTGCAATGCCTGCCCCGAAAGTGCGATTTTCGATTTGTGTTTAGCGTGCGGAATGTGAGATTTTCCCGCACTATTGCGGAATTGAAAATCTATTTATAGCTCACTCTACCGCATGGATTCGCGAGGAAAAAAAACGGTTTTTTTCACAGTTGATAGTTTTTTGTTGCACGATCTTTTACTTTACGATTTTTTACTTTACGTTTTTTTACTCGTATACTCGTGTGAAATGCACCATAAGCGGTCGGCTCATGCGGCAACTTGACGCGCGATGAAATTCGTTGTTTGACGCACTAGTAGCATAAATTACTGATTCCGCATTGCATCTCACAAAAAGTCGTTGTTCTTTTTTTAATAAAGAAAAAAAAAACAAGTTGAATCATGCATCGTCACCTTTTAGATTTTCATCTCGTAGCAAGTCAGGTTAAAAAAGATATTGCGAAATGGCTAATAATAAGAAAAGATGAGCCAAATATTGATAATTTCTGCGTGTGAAAGAGCCAACGTTCATCCCGAACTCCGTGGATCCCTCGGGCTTTATGGTATTGCGGAAGACGCGTATGCTCGCGTCGACGCAACGTCTCGTCGATTGTTTGCATGGGTCTTGCCGAGACCTGATTTACAGCACCCCCCCCCCCCCCCCCCCCGTCGGCAGATAGCCTGATCCTTCGTTGAGACGTTGCACTCGGGATTACACGGGTAAGTCGATGCGTGGCGAACGTTCAATTTCACCGTTTTATACTCCGCGATATCCATTTTTTTTACCATCGCTGCTCGGCTAAATTGATTAATTCCAATCAATTGTCGCAAAATGTTTCTCAATTGACAGGCGCATTTCCAAGAAGAGCCGGAAAAATGCGAGCTACGACTCGATCACGTTCGATATAATCTCTCAAGCCGAGATTAAGGAAGGAAATTCTTCGCGCAAAGGAGAGAAAAAAGAGACGAAATAAATGAATACGCAGCGACGAGGAGAATAATGCGGCGATATAATAATCTTTATTGTGGACAGCGCGCAACACTCGATAGGAATTAAGAGTGTGCTCTCGATAAATATGTATGCGAGCGTACGCGTCAAAGTCGTGATTAATATTGTGCATACACAAAGTGAATTCCGCATCGTGACGGTTGATTTCGATGAAAATTTGTAATAGAGACCTTTCCATGGATTTGTCACACGTGTGAGAAAGATTGCGCTCAAACTTGTATAAATGTTCACTACACAAGTAGGACTCTGTTGATACGAGTGCGCTGCGCGCGAGTTTCATTGATCCCAGGTAGTCGTCTTGTTTCATTGAACTCTCGTATCTTCGCGCCGCGTCAAGGCCAACCCTACTATCATCATCGTCCACGTGATGATCGTGGCGCCGCCGCCGCCGCCGCCGCCGCCAAAATTCCATAATGACAATGCCCGCAATAGCCCTCCTGCCTCGAGCGTAAAACGTCCTTCTCCACGAGAGACAGAGAGAGAGAGAACGAGAGATCGTGACTCACACGCCCGCGCTCGGGGGCAACAATACAACTTGTTAGTGATTGTCTTTGGCAATTGGGAATTACATGTGGGTGAGGCTCGTCGACGTACAGCGAGAGCTACCGGCTGCTCGCGCCACATTGACGAAATAGCGAGGCACACCGCGCGTCACCCGATTAAGGATGAGATACGGATATACGTATGCTACGATAATTGTATACGTTCATCAATAACGTTAAAAGAGTAGCACCCTGCATTTTATTACTTTGTACATGCCTGTATATGTGTACAGAGTTGCTAAACGGTCGGAGAAACAGATGGACCCCTGCGGGTCGGCAAACGAGAAACTATATAAAACTCATCTCGAGAATCGAGTAAGGCTATAAATGAAAGTAGAAAGTTATTTTTTCTCTTTCTCGCCAATGGCTGCACTACTCGGCCCCACCCGATAATACGCAATTCCAGTTGTACGAAAATGGATGATAACCGAATGATCGAACAAAGGCTCAGTTTGTGCGTACGTATAAATTTAATTGCGCGTTGATTTGTCCCATTTCTCCGGAATTTTCACATGCTCGGGAATAATATGCGATGAGGCGCGACGAAATTGTTATGTTGTTCGGTTGGCGCGCGGTGCGTCGTACCTCCCCCGTCGAGGAGGTGCGGCGATCCTCGCCTTGAACTTGTACTCTTATCTAATCGCGAGAACCGTCGACGACGGCGTGTAAACGCTGCTGCGCGTCTCTGCAGAGCTTTGCGAAAGCAGCCGTGTTTTTGTTGGAAAAAAAAATAAATAAAAACACGAAAATAAACGAAACGAAAGAAAAAGAAAAATCAAAGAAAAGGGTATGAATTTCGATTGGTTTGCTATTGGAATTATCGATAAGACGGAAAAGGACGTTTATCGTGTAAAGTGCCTCGCTTTCTCACGGTAAGACGGAGAGTAGAGACGAGAGAGCGAGAGGTATCACTTTCGCTCGTCGAGAAGAATAAGAAAAGGAAGGAAAAAACAAAAATACATTGTCCGTAATTCGTGGATGGTGGGAGATCGGACATATGGGCCACGCTCCTCTCATCGCCTCCTACACGTATATGAGCCGTGTAGATACGTTGTATAGGCGCGGGTTGCCGAATTAACGCAAGGACAAACGAGCGTGACCGGTTCGCCGCACGCGTGTTCCGCGTCGTTTCCCCTTGAGCCTTCTCCCGCCGAACACACGTACGCGTCCGAAGGGCGTAATACTGCGACGGCGGTTATACGCTATCGAGGGTGAATCCGACTCTTCGAGCCTTTTGATGCTCGGAACGCGGCAAGAGTCCCCGGCACCCTTCGACGCGGGGATATATACGGAAGGAGCTCGTCCGCGATCTGTGCGGGATCCCCCCTAATGTGCGGACATATGCACCCGGGCTAAGGGAGCGCGAGAGAGGCCAAAACCTCCCCTCGAATGATTCCCCTTCCCCGGCTCGAGAGAGAGAGAGAGAGAGACTCCCTGCGGACTGATATTTAGGACCGATATTCATTAGCAGTTTCACGCGCGGCTCGTCATCAACTCTGCGAGAGTCGAGTACCGCGTGTGATTGCTGCTGCTGCTGCTTGATTTATCTAGGGCTTTCGCCTCGGCTATGACGAGCGAATTTTTTTTCAGAGTCTACGAAAATGAACAAACTCGACAATATTTGTCATCGGCGGTGGAACATTTCCCATCGTTTTTCTCCGTGAGTTATATATCTTATGCATTAGTCGACTCGACGATAATTGCGCTTATGATGACCGAAACGCAACGACGGAGTGTCCTCGTTGAACCATTGGAAATACCTATGCGATCGTAAAAGTCTCTTTTTTATCGCATACGCTTATCGTGGCTCGAGAAAATGCGGATAAGCCGGAGAACCGTAGATCGAAAGAGTCCGCGAACAGCTGATTATTCTCTCTCTCTCTCTCTCTCTCTCTCTCTCTCGCGCCCGCTCTTTTTTGTCTTCTTTCGATAAAAGAGAGCTTGTCCACGAACATCGAGACGCGTACGTACCTATCGTACACATGCGCACGATAATTCGAGTCGGGAGAGCCACGAAATTGGGAAGATTGGATGTCTCTCGTGTCCGCGGTACATGTAGATCGAAGAATCGTACGGCTGAGCGCGGCGGAGAGTCCGTGGAAATTGGTCGGATGGATCAGTGAATTAGTCGCTCGGAGCTACTCGACGTTTAGGTACACACGAGCGATTCGTGCCCTCGCGTACGTACGTACACGAGCAAGTACGACTGTACAGGGTCGCGCAAAAATCCTTCTCCCCTAGGCATCGACAAACTAGCGGGTTCGAGAAAAATTTCAATAAAAAAAAACAACACCGAAAAACTATTCGAGTCGAATGTTCGAACGGAAAGGATCGGTCTCCTCGCTCATTAGGACAATTAGCGAGATGCCGCGGAAGAGGGGCGCAAGAAAAACAAGGGACCTCGTATATCGTTTTCAATAATAACAATAACCCAATGTGAATCACTCTGTACGTAATACGTATATACGCGCCGGGGATGTTCGAAGCGATTACGTCAGTGGTCGAACGCCAGAGAGAGAGAGAGAGAGAGAGAGAGAGAGAGAGAGAGGGGTAGAGATGGTCAGACGAGAGAGGCATATCCGGTTGGCTTAGATTGACTTGGCGCCAAGCGCTGCGCGTATACGACTGCCGGAATTAAATGATTATTGCGTTATATATGGGGTTTGCGCGCTCTAAAATAGGGAAGAGAGGGGCTGTCCGAGAGGAGCATACAGATAGAGAGAGAGAGAGAGAGACAGAGAGAGACCAAAGCTCCGGATAGCCGTTATTATATGTGTAGATGAGAAGAAGGCGAGGTCGCACAATTCGAGCCCGCATCGCGGCGCTCTTCTCTTTCTCGTCCATCTCTTTCGCTTTCTCTCTCTCTCTCTCTCTCCCTCTCTCTCTCTCTGCTCTCTCTCGCACACACACGTACACACACACACACAGGCACGCACGCACGCACGCACACACACGCCGCACCTAACACATGACAATTAATAAGGACGAAAAACCTCCGATTGGTGTACCGCATGAGCTAGCCACGCACACGATAGCATACAAACCAATTCGGTGCGACCCATCGAGAACAAGAAAAACTGGGCAAAACGATTAATTTTTATAAAGAGCAGTAGAAAAGTGACGTTGACCGAAACGAAGCGCTTGGTAGCGGCAAGGCTGCTGACAAAGGGACCGAAATAATGGGTAGAGGCTGAAATATTTTGGAAGTTCGGTAGGATAGTTACTTGTTCGTTTGCTTCTACAACGTAAGATTTACGGTAAAAATGAATGTCCCGGCGTAGAACGGTTGTATACTCGAGGCAACCGGCCGAGGCTGAAGCTTCCGCGAGGAAGAAAGCAAGAGCGGAACGGTATAGGGGAGTTGAAGGTTCGAAGGTTGACGCGAAACGCCCAGGGCTCGACGCTCAGGGTGAACCGGATCAAACGGTAAAGCCGAGTTTTGTGATAGCCCGCTTCTCTCTCAGTCGACCCGCCGCCGCCGCCGCCGCCGCCGCCCCACCCGCCCCTCACCCCCCTCCCTCATCTGAATTGATAATTTAGCCAGTCAGCATATCAAAGAGCAGCTTCGCCCCTCGATGGACCGCGTCGCGGTATCTCGGACGTGAGACTCCCCGCAAATATATTTATGCACGTTTTCATGTAGAAATGTATGCATCGGCCTTTTTGGCGAATCCCCAAGTGCCGCGGAGACTCGACAGATTCAAATGGGACCCGAAGCGGAAAGCTCGAGAGCCCGAGATACACGCGCAAGCATTTCGACGTGGGAAAAACGGCATCCTCTCCGATCCTCGCAGGCCGACCGCGAAAAAATTGTTTTTTTTTTTAATCTCTCATCCGTCCTAGTTTCGTCCAACGGTGCGCGGAGCTGCACTCACCCGGAAACTCGTCAATTGCGTGACATTTATTTTATATTGTCCTTTTAAAAGTATGGATAATTTCGTTTTTGCGTGTACGACGATGATTGATAAGTACCCGTAAAACGGGGTAAATTGACATTAACGATGACTTTGACTTTTTTAGGCCTACTTACTTTCACAGAGTGCCAAAGTACGATTCTTTTTCAATTTTTCCAATTACTCTTTGACTTTTTCTCTATTGCTGCACAAATTTGTTGTTCAAGTTTATTATAATGTTGGTAAATTTGTTTGCAATGCTGCTCAAGTTGATTTTCATCTCGATGATAATCATAAGACCGAACAAGCGCCCATAATAGTACCCTGGGTACTTGATATTTTTATGTAAAATGATTCCTTAATACAGATGACAATTTGTTTGTATAAAATCGTTGTTTTTCATTTAATTCCATGTACAATGCATCAAATATTGTTATTTTTTCAATCAAAATAATTTTTTCATCAAAGTAACGTTTGTAACATTTGCCCCAAGTTGCGTTTCAAAACCTTATCAACGAAACCCCGCACCCTTGAGGATACTTTGATACTTGAAAGAATGAAAAAATGTACTAAAAAATAAGAAAGTAAATTTTCTTACCGAATCACCCATACGTGACTATGAATAAAATCTTGTGGCGTTCTACTTTTGAAATGCTTGATAAATTTGATCGATTCAGTCACATTAACCGTATTCACATTGGCACAATGGTAATTGGAGAAATTATTATCACACGTTTGTACTCACGAAGGATTTTTACATGAGAAATCTAAGGTGGTTTTACAGTAAATTAAAGCTTGTACCCCTAAGTGTTGAGCACCTCAAACTTTCATTTACAGTCACATATAGGTGACTTGATAAGAAAAATGATTTCCTACGTTCGAGTACATTAAACAAGAAAGTGAGAGATGCTTGTTTGCAAAATTTCAGAGCTCCAAGTCGTCGGGAAGCGGGGTGAAATATCGATTTTCCGTTTCGCATCTCACACCAAGTCAAGTTAAGTAAAAGCTTGTAAAAGAAATATATAAAATTGTAGGTACAGGGTGGTGGAGCTTGACCGTCTTACAGCAAAAGGACAAATTGTTCCGTTCGAGCAGAAAAAAAATGGTATTTAGGATGTTAAGGATGTTGCGGGCCCCTATATGAAACATGTTAATGTTAATTGTTCAATAAATAGCTTCTTAATCGTCATGAAATTTTTACACGACCTCCCGAATACTTCATGTAAAAACATACCAAATTTTCCGAATTCTATCATCATTACATCAGCCTCCTTAACGGTTGAAATAAAAAATGATAAGAAAATTCGGAAAATTTGGTATGTTTTTGTATGAAGTATTTAAGAGGTCGTGTTAACATTTCACGACGATTAGGAAGCTCGTTATTGAAAAATTAACATTTCGTTAAGAACAATTTTTCAAAGAAATGAAAAAAAATGTATCAGTAAACTTCGTTTTGTTTCCGTTGCTTTCAGTATATTGTAGATATTATAAAATTGCGAGGTCGAAAAAAAAACTTATCGCAAAGTTACATCAGTTTCCATAAAACAACATTTTATTTGTGAATGTTAATTGTTCAATAACGAGCTTCCTAATTGTCGTGAAATTTTTACACGACCTCTCAAATACTTCATACAAAAACGTACCAAATTTTCCGAGTTTTATCATCATTTGCGATTTGGGACTCAACATCCTTAAATGGAGTAAAGTACAAAAAACTTGGAAAACCTTTTGAAAGTAACCCCATTTTACGGTAGAGATACGAGGAAGGTTGGATCGAATTGGCTAGTGTATTATCGGTCGATTGCCGATTTATTCGTTCGAAAGTTCGTCGATCCCCAACGCGCGAGGGTTCGACGAACCTGGCAAATACGATCCGTCGTATTTGCCGGGGCCTTCCGAGAAATCGGAAAGCCCTCGCGATGTTTTTCGTATTGCGGCGGGCTAACTTGGCCACGAGATAGGCATGAGCAATTAATACCGTTCTCTGGCTGACGTCACGTTGGCGATTAACGCGTTGGAGACGTCGAAGCGATTGTCTCGGATCTAGATATAGAAACCCGCGCCAGCGCGACCTTGGCCGATAAGGGGAAAGCATCAAGGAAGCTTGGCGCGAAAGAAAAAAAATGTCACAAGCGCTTCGACCAACTGCCGCGATTTTATATTCGCAGTGCAGCCGAATCATTGGAGACTCGCCCCTCCAGGGGGAAATGAAACCAAGAGGGTGACGAACGATATATAGCCCCGAGGCTCGCTAATAACGATACGTGCGCGCACCTGAGACCTCTAAAAGCTTCCTCGTCGTTTGCTCTTACGCCCCCCCCCCCCCCCCCACCCCCGCACGATGCGCGTGTACGCGAATGAACCCTTATAAATTCTCAACCCGATGGCAAAAGTCACCTTTGACAAGATTTTCCCGCAGCTGTATCGCACGTTCGGCATCTTGTTTTTTTTTTTTCTTCCATTATCGACGACAAGATTTTCACCCAGTCGTCTCATTGCCTACCGCGTTACATTAATCAGATCTCAATCACTGATCGGACGACCCGAGAGGCTGACGAACTCTTCCGCACTCCTCCGTTCGGCGCAACGTCTTTTTCAAGTCTTCGTTTTTCGTTCTTTCGCTATCGTGGGCACAAACGGAGTGATCTCTCTCTCTTCCCCTCCCTCCCTCTCTCACTCTATTGTGTGTATGTACACAAAGGCGACTCAACGTCAATGAATCCGAATGATCGCCGATCAATGGGAGCTACTCGAGATATACACCAACGGCGAAAAGTATCCGGACAAAAACTCAAAAACGTTTCGCGACAATTTTTCATACCATTTCACCGATTGTTGATATAAATGAATTTAGTAAGCGGCATTTTGAAAAGGAGGAGTTGACCTTTATTCTGTGTTTTTTTTTTTTTTTTTTTTAACGTTTTTCACTATTATCTTACGACTAGTACTGTTTTTCCAAAACGAACATATTTTGCCTTTTTTGTTCCTCTTTTGGTGGACCGCCCGTTTACAGACAACATTTTTTTAATGCATTTCTTTGACCAGAATAATAAAGGAGGAAGCTCGAGCTTAAAATTAGTTTTTTAAGCTTCGTACGGTTTTTTTTCTATGGATATTTTGATTTTCTGAAAAAAAAATAAAATAAAAAAGAAAAGAAACTATTTGAAAAATAACGCGTAACGCGAAAACGACAAGGATTGAAGAAAAACCTCAAGATGGCAAAAAGTTGAATCGATTTTTTCGTTGAGTACGCGAGAATTTATTCAGATTTTTTTTCGACATAATTTTTTTCACCTTTTTCGGCAAAGAATACGGATAATTTAATAACCGTAACTCGAAAAGTAAGGGGTTTTTCCGGTAAAATTTAAAGAGAGGAGACAAAATTGTATTTTTGTATTTTCAACGCAATAGAATTATTTCAGATATTTCTTAAAAAATGTTGTCCGTTAAAATGGTCGAGTGACTCTAGTCAAGTCAATCGATTGATTTCAAGCGATTCTATTGCGTTGAAAGATATAAATTTTCCTCGGAACTGTATGGAAAAACGTGTTTCGCGTTTGCATCATATACACATATATAGAAAGATATATGGATACGAATATGCAGATGTACGATTTGAATGGAGGAGCGTATCGCTGGGAAGCGCGTGATTGACGAAAGATCGTCGAATAATATTAACCGTCGCGAGATCGCGGCTGGGTCAAAGACGTCGGTCAAGTCCGACTTCCTTCTCCGCGTTTGACCCTGCTGCTGCACCTCTTTGCTCCTTCTCGCTCTCTCCGCTCTCCAATCTCGACTTTGTTCTGACTCACCATTGACGCATCTTTGCAGCGTCTTGGTTCACGCGTCGAATTAAACTTTGTCAGCTCGTTGTGTTTCCATTGTGAAATCGCGCGAGACAAAAAAGCACGCTCTACGCGACAAAAGCTTGAGCCGATAGGAGGCAAAACCATATCTCGGTTCTCGCGTGGATGAGAGAAAGTAGACGAATAACGCTGCAGTTTCAGCGAAAGGAGAAGAAAAAACTTGGAAACACTCGCGCATTCCAGTCCACGCTCTATATACGTGCCTCCATCCGTGTTAGGTACACACGCACACACATATATAAAGAATGGAGAGCGCGTCGCGCGCGCCTGTGTGTGTGTGTGTGTGTGTGTGTGTGTGTGTGTGTGTGTGTGCGTGCGGTTGTCCGTCCGAGTGACCACGAGACAAATTGAAAAGGGAGCCCGCGACGAGTGAAATAAGACGGAGCGAACGACGAACGACAACTCGAGGGATCCTCGGCGCGCGGTCGCACAAAGAAACAATCGTTACTCACCTACCTTCGGGTAATTCTACCAATTGCCGCAACAAGACGAAAGGAGGGGCGGGGTGGGGCAGGCGGTTGAAGGAAAAGAATCATTGTAAAACATTTGATTGGGTTAATTCGCTCCTGAGTAAGAGCGTCGATAAAATAGTTGGGCCAATATCGCGTAAATTCGTCAAATTGATTAATCTCAACGGCAAGTAGACGAGTCACGAGTCGGGGAAAGATTTTTTCGTTTGAATCGAGGCAATCGAGCAAACTCGATTACGTTATAATTTCTGGATCGATCGATGACTCATAGCTCGGATAATTATTGCACGAGGTTTATTCGTAGGATAACGCGGGAGCGGAGTGAAAGAGCGATATATATATATATACGATAATAGAGTAGGTGATGCGAGGGAGAGGGGGGGGACGTGCAGGGGCTTTCGCGGCTCGCCCATGTTTGCCGAGCAATCAAGCCCCCCAATCATTAACCCCCCCCCCCCCCTGGAAGCTACGACATGATACGCAACGTCGTTGCTTCGGACTTACGGACGTTGGGCGCTATACACCCTACAAATGACGACGTCTATGCGGAGACGAAGATACCGTACACCGCGCGCGGCTTTGGAATCGCGACGACTCGCGTCGACAGCGAGTCCACCTAATCAGGGGTAGCGCGAGTGGCAAACAGGGGTGCGGTATGAGGCGTGCATCTCGCACGCTTCATCGACAAACTATACAAATGAAAATCTTCTTTCCGCTCCTTATCCCGTGCAACTGTTTTCTCTACTTCTTCGGGGAAAAGGCCAAGCTTGTCGTGCGGTGGGAAGAAAAGCTTGCTTCCTTTGGCACGAGATATGGATATATATATATATATATACACATATATATTTGCAGAAAGGTTCCCTTCTGACTAACACGCAGACCTCGCGGTGCGTCAAGCTAATCGCCCTAATGATCTCACATTTAATTAATATAATTAATTATCGGTGGGAAATACGGGACACTGGGGACCGAGGGAGGAGGCGGAGGATGAGGGAAAATCGTTCCGGGGATGTATATGTGTGGAAAAGAGGTTTCGAGAAGGTCGGCGGGACAGCTCGCTGACAGCTCGGAGAGGCAATAAAGTCACGGTTAATTATCGCAAGCTCGCGACGTCCTACTAAATAATCACGTTATTTCTTGCAAAACCTATTTCACAAATATTTATATTGCTTGCTTTTTCACGGGCATGTACACGCCATGATTCGTCTCTCAAACGGAAGCGTACACGAGTTTACGAGAAAAAGAGAAGAGAAAAAAAAACAAAACTCTTCCCTTGTGGGCTCAAAACGAGGCTCTTTATATTTGTTCGTCCGAATGATATCGCGGTCCCGTAGGGGAGCCACATTCTTGGAATAATTCATCGTCGTTAAGATTGTTCGGTGGTTCGGTTGGGCGTGGAACCGGAGTAAAACTAGAGGTGTAACGAGGCCAAAGTTTCAAAAAAAGAAACGAGAGGAGTTTTAAAAAACGGTTGGAAAATACGTCTCGAAGTACGTGCTTCGCGGGTGAGATTCTCCGTTGTTTCTTTCATCAAGGGTTGGAAGGACGAGGGAAATTTCTTTTTATTCTTTCTTTGTTTCTCTTTTTTCATCCTCTTTGCACCCTCCCCCGCAAAACTCCCGAACGGGGAGAAAGGATTATCAGCCCGGTAGAGCAGGGTCTCTTATTATCTCGTGCACCTCGCGCCACCAAGTGGCGCGTACTCGAGAAGGAGGCAGAAGGAGGGGGGGGGGGGCGGGCTATTCGAGGAGGCACAGAGGCAAGAGCAAGCTTTGGAACCACGAGGGATAATAATAAGCTCGGTAATTCGGAGTTTGACGAGTCTCCCGCGAACTTTTCACCCAACCGCGCGCGTGCGACCTCGTAAGCTCCCGTTCATGTTTGCGTTTTTTTTCTCTTTTTTTCCTTCGAACCCTCGTCCGGTGCGTCGTGGCATTTTTTTTCCAGCCGCTTTATCGTCCTACCGGATGTCTCCCCAGCGTGTCGGGATACGCAATTAAAAAGCGAGCAGTTCTCAAATTGTAGCCGAGAGTTTGTAACGAGTCAGAGGGAAAGTCACTTTTTTCCGAAGACGAATGAAAAATCTTCCAAGCACTGATTATTAGCCCGAATAATTGTGAAAGATTTGCCGAAGAGAAGAAGGCGGCTCGCAAATAAAGGAGCGCCGCGCATCCGAGTGCATATGTCAGTGTATGAAGGACAAAGGATATTTTGCATCAGTTGGCACACACAGTGCGCCTCTTTCGAAGACGGTCCTCCAAGTCGAATACGCCCGTGTGTATGTTGTATGTATGTACCGTGCGTCGCCCCTTCCACTCGTTCGATATATTAATTCGTTCGCTCTAATTATTCTTTCACGTGGCGAGTCACGTGTGTGTGTGTGTGTGTGTGTGCGCGCGCGCGCGCGTACACGCGAGTCCCCGCTCAAGGGTGCGCCGCGTTTCTATATACGGATTGTTGGAGAACGCATCGGGGGCGCGCGAGCGCCCGTCCTCCCGGAACTTTAATCGTCGCTAATCGCTGCCCTGACGAATAATCTCGAAATAAAGCCACGAATTAACGCGGAAAAAATCGGTTGGGAAAAGAGTACACGCTTGTGGGATTGACTCTGTTTATTTGGTTCTGTTGGTGCTAATTGAGATAACTGTAAAATAGAAGAAAAAAATATGAATAATTTGCTCGGTGCTGCTGCTGCTGCTGCTGCTGCGAGTAGGCTCGGTAGACTGTGGGATTGAAAGAGATGAGAAAATATGTGGGGCGAACGAAAGAGGCGACAATGCGAAACGTGTGAACCGAGAGAGCAGCTCGGTAATACGTAAAAAGCGTCGGGGGAGCGAGTGCCGCGCTACTATATATATGTACGAAAGGTCTGGGCGTGTGGACGAGTACTCGGCTAATTTGAGCGGAATTGCCGGAATAAACGGAACTGCATCGCGTATCCCTCTCTCGCGAGTTATCCAGCTCGTCCAGATGTGTTTCGCGGTATATTTAACGAATCCAAACGCGGATATCGTTGTTACACGACTCGACAGCTGTATCAAAGGACGGACGACGGATAAACCCTCGCATTGTTCATATTTTTTTTTTTTTCACGCCCTCTCAAGCTCTTTGCTTCGTCATTGTCGTTAATTTCTTACGTTTACGATTTTATTGACTTTTAACGAATTGCGAATAATGCGTTTTATTCCGAGAGGTTGCGGCTATGCGGTGATGCGGGCTCGTGAAACAATCGGCAGCGGGCGCGGCTATCTTGCCTCACCGTCGTTGCGCGGGCTTTAATTAAAGCGAGGAACAAGTCCCAATTGACGGAGCATTCCCGTGTTACGAGATGCCCCCCCCCCCCCCCCTCCGCCACCCTCTCTCTCCCTCTCGTTTCCGCGTCGACTGGACCGCAGGGTGCACTGCGCGGAGGAGCCGGGAGAGGGGGGAGGGCTCGCTCGGACACAGGGTGTTCTCGGGATCCTCGCGGAGATCGGGATGTTGGAGGATTTGCCTCGTTGTTCCGGGTGTACTCGAAACTCGCGTGTACTCGGTTATACGGGTATCATGTACAAGAGCGTTAATATATCCCTCGTATACAATTGGTGGCTGCGTCGAAAGGGGTTCGAAGATTCGACGCTAGGTAGGAGCGCACACACACGCACACACACACACACACGTGCCGGGAATTGCCCACCATTTTCCGGTGAGCGACGAACCGCGAGTTCGTGTATAACTATGAGAGATAGATGAGGCGCCTCATCGTGTACAGGGTGGCCGAAGGCTGCTCGGGCTCGCGTTCTATTAACCGACCTGAGCGCGAACGAGACACCGGGGAGTCTCGTCGCACGACGGCTTACTCGCCGCGCCTAGCATAGCTCTTCCGTGCCACCACCCCTCACGGTTCCTCGCTCAACGACAGGACCATCGAAAATAGATACCTATTTACTTTGAATTATTTATCTTCAAGGCGCTACGTTTGGGGAGAAAAAATGTTAACTTTTTTTGTTGGCTCAAGTGACACGTATAAAGATGACAAGAACGACATACAATAGTAATAATAACACGGATGTTTCCTTTTTCTCATTTTTCGAGCACCTCCCGGCGCTCCGAAGTGTACCAAACAGACTAGACAGTGAAAGTAACAATTTGGAGTCGTTGAGAGGCGTACAAAAAATACACAACGACCGAAGACCTACAATAGGAATGCCTCGATGGGTACACGCAAACTTCAAATGAGACAACGCATAATTGGAGAAATTGTTTTTTATCCGATCTACTCGACATTCAAACTGTAGCTGTTCTGAACAAGTTTTTATAGACAAATTAGCGCCGATTTTTCGGCGAAAAATAATTATTCATAACTATGCCATTTTGCGGAAAAAATCATATTTCGAAAAAATAATCGCGTGTACCTCTCTGTCAAAAGTAATGTGAATGACGAAATTTGTTTCTGTCCCATATGCTTATCGATCAAAGTTTCACGTCCTCGCGCAGGGCGTCAAAAAACGCTTCAGTGTGGCCTACGACTTATTCGACATTTTGTTTTATTTTTCCTAATCTTTTGAAAAAAAAATCTTTTAATGTATTTTTTTTTAATATTATACATCAACACTTTATGAATAATTCTTTCAAGCTTTATTTCGATAGCTTTATTAGTTTAGACAAAAAATAATCGCAGGAAAGTCTCATTTTCCGGTGAACCATACGGACGTAAGGCCTTAAGAATCAATTAACTTTTTGCATGGTTGCTCTCCCAAGAAACGTTGGTAAACGAAAAAATTGCAAACCTTTTGCCAACGTGTCTCATTTGTAAAACTACCGAAAGCCATAGTGCTCCCCTCTCTGTCCTATTTACTCCCAGTTTTTCCCACGAGTGCAATACGTTTCGTCGCGATCGCTAGGATGCTCTATCCCGACGGTCCATCCCCGTACAACGCGGCGGGGGTGCCGACGCACTCTTGGTAACTTTCAATTTCCTCGCCATCATCGCTCTCTCTCTCCCCCCCCCCCCCCTTTCTCTCTCCGCAACACACACGTTTCAATTTTCTGCGCCCCTCTACATAGTTGTTTTTTCGCCTCTCCCCTCTTCGGTTTGTCGGCTGATGCGGTCCACAGTCAAAAGTCATCCGTCTTCCGAGTGTGTAGCTCGCGCTATTTGTCAGAGCCGAGAAACACAAGGGTGGTGGTGGTGGTGGTGGTGGTGGTGCTGCTCCTTGTGTATTCTCGCGAGTCTCGTACCTGGGGCATAGCCACGCTTACGCGCGCTCGCGTACGGTAGGTAAGTATGCGGGAATCCAAAGAAGGCCTGGGTTGCTCTCCTGTAAGGAGGATTAATTGCCGCGGGTATTCGAGATAGTCTCTGGGTGGCACGGTTCGCATGTCGGACGCTCCATATTTTCACACACACACACGCGCGCGCGCGCTTTTGCATATATTTAATTTTTCATTAATCCTATTTCTTTCTATAATTATAGCTAATTGTATTTCATTGAATTTAATTGTCAAGTTGGCGTTATTGCATACATGCTCGGTAGGTAATTCGTAGGATAGATCGAGTGTGCGGATAGAGAGTTCTCGAGTCTCGTGGTTAATGGAATCGTCGCGTGTTCCCCGCCACTTTGTACCTCGTTTCCTAGTGCCTCTCGCGGATAGATGCGCGCTCTTTGGGAAAATGCGGGATCGGAGCGGATCCTGTGTGTACGGGAAGAAGCGAGAGGTTCGCGAAACGAGGAAAGGCGAGCACAGCAGACGAGGACGAAAACGGGATAGAGGAGAAAGGAGAGCAGCGAAAAGGGAACAGAGTCACGCTCGTCCCGAGAGACAGGGCGGGAGGGAGGGAACGAGCGAGCGAGCGAGCTCGTAAAGCAGCTCGTACGTACCTGTGTATGTGTGTGTGTATGTGTGTCTGTCCGTGTGTCCGTGGCGGGAACGGCGCACGGGGGTGCGACCATCCCCTGGGGAAACGAGTATCGCGTATAATACCAGTCAGCCAAATGTATATGTATAGAGCGAATAAAGCGGCACGCCTACTTGGTAATTGTTTAAAATCTGACACGTCGTACGCGGTTGGGACGAGAGCCCGCGAGTGCTCGCCGGTAATCAGATCGCTGATTTTTCTCGATTATTTTTGTTCGACTCTCGGGTTTCGATGTCACGGGGTTAACCGGTTGCGCGCGCGGTCTCGTTCGCGTCCTCACGCAAGAACCTCGGATCGAAACGGTTATCGATAACGCACGCACTCTCCTATCGTTTTTTCCTCCACGCGAATAAAATTTGACATTGATCTTTTATTATATTATTTGTGTACCTATATTAAACTTTACACTGTCGCACATAACCCCCGTTCCGGTGTAACAGCCGCGATCGTACGAGAGCAAAGGTCGAGGAAATTTGCCTCTTTCCGAGTGGCAAAAAAAAAAGGACGTCTTGGTTGAACGATGAAAATGGGATTGAAAAGCCTGTCGGACTAATCTTCCAGCGGGCCTCTCACAATCACAGCCGCACGCACGTACGTACCGTGTAATATAGAGGGAGGGAGGGAGGGGGGGGGGGCACGCCCAGTTGCGACGCCAACTTATCGAAAGCTTCTTTTTACATACGGAGACCCGAAATATTGGAAATGGCCCTTTTCCACGGTACGCGCTGCACTCGCGGTATACGTACAAAGGGTGTCTGAAAATACAACCCCGTATATTCCTGCAGGAAAGATGAATCGCGAAATTCTCCAGATAAAAGCTCCGGCTGGTATGTATTTCTCCGCGACGGACCGTTGCTCGAATAGCGTAATCAAACTGATTTCATTTTTCCGCAAAATATCCAACGCGAGTTTTGTCACAGCCTGTATATAACCGCGATGAGGAGGCGTTTGCCACTCCAACCGTCTACCATTTAAATAAATGTTTAATCTCGCCTCCTTTTCCTCCCTTGCGGCCCACGGAGTTTCTTTTTTTTTTCTCTCGTCCTTTTCCCCGGTCTCGCCACGGCTTTGCCCTTGTCTTTTTGGTCGGGAGACCGTTTTGCAAAAAGCTCAGAGGAGGAGGAGGAGGAGGGAGCGAGCGGTGGGAGCTGGTGCAGAGGATAAAAAAAGAGGGAAGCACGCGATAGCGAGAGAGGGTGGTTGAATGAGATAAAGGAGAGTGGCGGCTCTCCCGCGGCTATGGAGATAACGGCGAACGGGCAAGTAAAAAACCAATCGAGTCTGTGCAGCAGTGGCTGCGGCGCGGTGCCGCGAGAGCGTCTCTTGCCTGCTCTTCCATGCCTCTCCTGCAGCCCTCGAGCTTACAAAGCGGTACCAAAGGGGGGTGTGCGAAGCTCTCTTTCTCTTTCTCTGCAACCCCTCTACTTTCTCCCGGCGTCAATTCCTCTCGCCCGGGCTCTCTCGTAGCCCATTTAGCCTCTGCATTGCAAATGCCACCCTCTTTTTGCCGCGGAGAAAAAGCCTCGGTCTCTCTTCGTCTCGCGAGAGCGCGGGAGCAAGAGAGGTAGGAAACGCGCGCCCGCCGGAGGCGCGCGAGTATGTGTGCTCTCGCTAAAATGCCTGGCCCTCTCTATTGCTCAAGGCTTGCGACCACGCGCGCGCGCGCGCGCGAGGCTATCGGAGCACGAAAAGAGCAAGAGGGAGCGAGAGAGATGGAAAGACTGGGGGCGGCTCGTGACTGTTATTTTAACGAAATATCTTTAAACGGGTCTCGCGGCAGTTGGTGGCCGCCAAGAGAGCGGGGCTTGCGGAAGGAAAAGTGGGTCCAAGTGGGCGGGCAGAGATGAAAGGATACCTAGTTACGCGATCAACTCTGTCCCTCTCTTTCCACCCGTTCGAGGGATTACCGTTGCGAGAGAGAGGGCGAGGGTGGGGGTGGGGTGGCCGTTATTCAAATGTATGCTAAATGCAGGCAGCGGGGACGATGGTGCGCGATAACCTTACGAAGCCCCTTACCCTACGGAGGATCCTCGCTATACGTTAGCAACGTGCACTCACACGCACAGCATCCCCCTATCTCCGTGTGACACCCACGCGTTGTAGTTGTACGCTCGTATCGTCGAGCTCTCTGCCGAGCGTATATAAGGTCGCGCGGTTTCGACCTTATTTTCCAACCTCGATCGTACCGCCAGCGTGACACGCCTTTTGTTCGCCGGTTCTCCATGTACGTGTGCGATTATATGTATGTATACATACATATATATATATATATATATATACGCACGAAAGTACCTTTCGCACTAGTAACGATATATTTAATTGCTAAGGTCCAGGCTTGGCGACACCGCGCGCTTCGACGGAAATAAGGCCGCGCGCCGCGCAATGAGATATACGAGTCTCTGCTGACAGCGGCCTCCTCGAGCTGCTCTACGAAATTATGGGGACGAACGAGTTAGTTTCTCGGACAATTCGACGAGACGGCGGGGGGTGGGAGGGGCGGGAGGTCTGCAACGAGGCTAATTAGCCACGAGTCCTCTCGATGCATAGGCAAATGCGCGCGTTGGATTCGGGCAATAATAGGATTTCGCTTCCTTTTAGTGCGAGGACGATAAACGATTCTTGCTTCGTTATTGTTGTCGTTATTGCTACGAGGCCTATCTCGTCCTCGTCAAGTAGTTATTCAATGTGCAAATGTTTTTATTCGAATCGGACGGGAGGACGGACGGAAGGAGCGAGTTTAGTTTTCGCTTTCGGTATATGACTCGATGATTATTTGGATGGCCGGGCGCGTATCGAATCGCGCTGCTCGCGCTTGTGCGTCGGAACATTGAACAATTGGAGATAAAATTGAGGAAGAGACGAGAGGAGGAATATGGTAAACAGGCTTTAACGATAAGTCAGGAAGTTGCCGTAGCGCTGCGGGAGAGAATCCCGCGGTGGCAAAAAATAACATCGCTCATTAACGCGACGAGAACGATTTAATGAAGATGACCTCGTATAGACAGTGTGTTGTACGTATGTACAGACGCGTGCGGCGCGCGCGCACACACGGGACAACACGGTTTCCATCTACGTATAAAAGCAATAAGAAAAAAGAAAAGGAAGAAGAAGGAGAAGAAGAAAAAAGGAAAAACACTGCGTAAATTGGTGCGTGTGTGCGCGCGGGCGCGCGTTACGTACGCGATGCGGCGAGTACGTGGACCGTGCGCGGAGCTGGATTCTCACGTCAATAGCCGGTCCCGCGAGTCAAGTGGCGAGAATTGTCGGCAATTGTTTCCGAAATCCCGCGCAGATGGCTAACCGACTGATACGTACTACATGCACCCGCGTATATTTCACTCCCGTATTTGCAACGCTACTCGCGTCTACACCTTCGTACGCACATATGCGCCCGAGCAGAGCGTTTCTGCAGCCAACCGTACACGCGCACTCCTATGTTTGTCAGAATCTTCACATTTATTCGTTTATCTTCTATTCGTGATTTTATTTACCCTTGTCGCCAAATACGTGTTTTGACGACAATGTAGCCGCCGCCGCCGCCGCCGCCGCCGCCTTTCTAATTCCAAACAGTTTATCACTTGTCATCTATTTACTCGTTCATTCATTCGTTATTTTATAGATATTTATCTGAGTACTATATTCAGAAAGAAAGAAAAAACCACATGCGACTCAATATTAATTACATTGATATCTATATTCGTTATTCCGAAAAGTGCATGGAAACTCTTATAGAAACGGATTTTTTACCATCACACGACGTAATTTTCAGCTTTCGATAAAAACCACGCGATACCCCGTAATCTGGGAAAAATGTCCCGTCCAATGGGCGCGTGAAAGTTACACTACACTATTCGAAAAAATTTAACCAACGGAACATTTATTCAATTTTTTTTAGTGCTTTTCGAAGCGCTGTATCTATGTGAAAAATGGTCGTATCGAGATGGGGGAAAAAAAATACATTTTAGCCTCAAGTTTCCACTTTCGAAATGTTTGGGCAACAAATTATCGTGAGGTACGGTTACCGCGCAATCATAAGAAATAACGCGAGAAAAAAACTTTCCAAACTTATTTTTATCTCTTTTTCAAGGGCCCACGTGTTCGGGAAATTTTTTTCCAGTTTAATCAATGCGTAGGTCAGATAGCTTGTTTATTCAGCGTCAATTTTCTTTTTTTTTTGTCTCTCTGCGTTAATTTTTTGCTGTTATATACCAGTTTGAAAGAAAAAGGATCCTCTTGTCTTTGACCATTGATATCTCAGCAAACAAAGATCGCACAGGGAATCGACGGGCAGCTTTGAAAACTTGAATAAATTTCCTACAACAACCTACAAGAAAAACGGGGGGTTTTTTTTCAAAACTAGGCATAATCGAAAATTGAAAAAAAGTTTAACTTTACAAAAACATTGGATCAACGTTTTTGAGGCAAAACTTCCAGAAAAATTCACAGAAAAAAAAATTACTTTTGACAAAGACTGTTAAATGATTTGTTCCTTCCAAAAATGTTTCACCCTTAAGGTTACTTTGATAAATGTACAACAAAAAAAAGACTATTCATGGTTTTCCAGTAAATCTACCACTACTCGACGAATAATCATGGAAAGACTAATGTTGCCAGTTTTTTTTCAGCTCAATGTATTGATCCATCGAACCGTTTTTCCAGCCCGATGCATCAAAGTTCTACAATGCAGTTAAAGGAACAAGTGTATTGTTCGTAATACATCGTACAATCGCCATCAGAATGAGAAGCCCAATCTTTTCGACTTTTTTTCCGAATTTTGCATCAGTTAGTGGTTAAATTCGAGGAAAAAAAAATTCAAGAATTAAAAATGAATATATATATTTTTTAAATAATTTTTCAATCATTCCAGGTAACGATACTCAAGTCATTAACCGAGTCGCTATAGCCAATCGACTTCCGACTCAGACAAATGCCGCCTAGGCATGATGAAATATTAAGAAAAAAAAGTTCAAATTTACAAAAACTTTTGATTAGTTTTTCCGCCAAAAATTTGAAAAATTTGAAAAATTTTACCAGCAAAAATATTAATTGAAAAAAAAAGAACTGTTGATTGATTTTTGTCTTCCGAAAAGAGATGAGATTCGAAAAAAAAATGTTTCGAATATAGTAAACGAATACAGCTTGGGGGTATGAATTTCAAACGAATGCAACAAAGATGAGTGAAATGTCCGGAAAAACGGTTCGATGGATCAATTTGAAAGTTGACAGGTTTATTGGGCGGAGATCGCAGGCTGAAAAAACCTGGCAACATTATTAGTCTTTCCATCAATATTTATAACGCAATGGTAGATTTACCAAGAAAAACCACGAAAACTTATCTTTTCGTACTTTTTAAAAATGAATGTTGGGGATGAAAAAAAATGCTCAAAAACCAACGAAAAGAAATCTTGTAGGAAATTTACTCAAGGTTCCAAAGTTGCCCTTTAATTCCCTGTGCAATCATTGCTTGCTGAGATATCAAAGACAAAAGGATCCTTTCCCATTTCACGTCGGATATCTCGGCAAAAAATTTACGCAGAGAGACAAAAAAAAACCCAAATCGAAGCTGAATAAAAAAGCTAACTGACCTATATATGTAGATTGAAGGGAAAAAAAATCCCGAGCCGGTGGAGCCTTAAAAAGGTAAACAAAAAAATGTGGAATTATTTATTATCGCGCTATTTCTTAAGATTGCGCGATAAGCATAGCTCGCAACAATCGTTTGCCAAAATATCTCAAAACTAGAAACGTGAAGCTTCAAAGTGCGTTTTTTCATCTCGATCCGACCATTTTTCACCCAGATACAGCCTTTGAAAAAACACTAAAGAAATCAAAGAAACTTTCTGTTGCCTCAATTTTTGGATCAGTGTAGATATATTTCCGTCAAAGGACAAAAGACGTGCACGGCATGCACCGTGCTGTTCTATAGGGCGTTGGTCGTGTCGCGTATGCAATCTATGCCGCCTTTCGACGCCCTTGTGCGAATACGAATTCGCCATTCATTTGCCCCCAAAGGCCTTAATTTTCATGGGAAAAACAAACCCAAACGCAACAACGTAATTGATTATGAAAAAGGATATGATTTATGTTTTTTATAAGTTTGTCCGGTTGGCCGGACATTCTCTCTGTTACAGAGATTAGCGTTCAGCGTTGTCCTCCCGTAGGTGACGTATCCCGTCGTCTATGGTATAAATACGCGAATATCGTAGCGAGTATACTGTACATTAATACGCGCGAGTACGTCTACGCGTAGTACGAGAAACGAGGAGAAGTGAAGGCAGCGTTCGCGATATCGCAGCGTAGAGCACACTCGGTCGATCCTGATGTGTGAATCACTCGGCACAAATTACGACAATTACGACAGAGGGCGGGGGGGTGGGGGGGGGGCGAGGAGGAGGGGATGACGAGGGGGCGTTGTAGCGAGACATCTCGCGCGCGGATCGCCTCCTCTCCGTCTTTCTCGCATTATCCGCGCGCGCTTGTACCATCGCGTATAGCCGCAAGAGTTGGCAAGAAACACGTTCCCACGCCCTCTTCCCATTCACGCTTCGCGCAAATCTTGATTCTCAAGCCGCGAGAGAGCGACCCCGGCCGCGACCGCGGGAGTGCAACTATCATCTCGACACTCTCTCTCTCTCCTTCGCGATATATCACGCGCATGAAACTCGAGCTATACAACACACGCAAGATTCTCTCGTCGTTACGCACGGGCACGAAAGACCGTGGAATATTGCCGGACAGATTTGTCCGAAAGATCGCCGTGGCGGTCGCGCGATCGGAAATAAGGATCATATATAGATGGTAAGGAAAATGATCGAATAACGCGATTATCAACATCCACAGGCTTTTACGAGATGCAAAGATCGTACAAGAGAAAAAAAGAGCCAGCCGGACAGATTTTCCTATCGCCTCGCACGATAAATAATTCCCTGCGTGCACGCGTATACGATATCTATATACGAAACTTAACAAATTTATTGCTAATCATACTTTGGCCAGAGCGGGGGCGCGGTCTATGGAAGGCGAGGGACAAAGAATCTTCGTGAGGTTATATATACTGTGGAGAAATCAATTCGCGACCCCTTCTATCCGAGGGTGGCTGACCCAGTCTCGAGGGATTTGACATTTGACACCTTGTACGCCAAAGCACACACACACACACACGTATAAAAGACGCATGTACGAAATTGAGAGCGCACATACAGATGAGTGTATCTCGCACACCCCATACCGATCGGCTGATTATGATCTCGGTAATCCGACGTTGCCGGCGGGCTCCGGACCACCCTGACGTGATTGCCGATCTCCGGAGTAAATATACATATATATATATACACACACATCTGCCTGCCAGCGCACTGTTCCCTCTCGGCTCTTTTTAGGCGTACAAAAATGAGGAAACCCCACTATTTGGTGCTTAGAAGCGAATAGTCGAGTCAGCAGGTTGGTCATATTATTCCGACGAAATGTTTAATTATATTGGGTTCATCGTTTGAAGTTGGAAACTTGGGATACCTTGCTCGAAGTTGGAGTGAAACGAGTCTCCGCCCGGGCGTGGCGAAAAGACAGGGCACGACAAGACTGTGGCGAGAGAGCCGCGGTCGATAGAGAGCGCGCGCTGAGGCGAAAGTGCGGATATCGCGCGGCACGACACGGCGCGAATAAGAGCTGCGGAAAGCCACAATCAAAATGCTAATCGCCAGGGAGTAAAGGGGCCGAAGCCTCGAACAAGGTGTAAGTCCATAGAAATTGGATGTAAGGGTGCTTTATTGCGCTACTCGGTACATAAGCGGAGTGCCGACTCTGTGCCGCGGGATACGGCACACCGAACTGTATTACGCGGGATTACCGCGAGCTGCTCTCACTCTGTCTCTCTCTCCATCCCGATGCCGTGTCACACACGCGCGCGCGGATATGGCAAAGCGAGTGATAGAGAGAGAGAGAGAGAGAGAGAGAGGCGGGATGAATCGGCCCTTATTCGAGGCCCGGGGCAGTGCAGTCTTGACAAAACACCACGGGGGTTGTCGGAGCCTTTAGTAAATATTATTACTATGAGCCCTACCAGCAATTTCCTCCACCATATGTCGTTCGCGCGCCCATCGATGCTCTTTTTCTTCTCGCCAATTTGTTCGACCTCGCACCAAATTTTGCTCGTCAATCTCCAATTTCCTCACGCTAAAGACATCGTTGTTTTTGTTCCCTTTTTTTCTTCCAAATATCTACGTTTTAGTTACGTTGTTTTTGCCGCGGGCGAGAAAAATTGTCCGCCTGCATGGTGGGCGGCAGTCGATAATTAATGTTGTTTCGAGAGCGGGAGAGAGGGAGAGTTTGAAAATAAGTGAGTGTGACAAGCGAGAGAGGGAGAGAAAGAATGCGCGTGTCCATATAGGTGTATATAGGCATATGAGGGACCGAGAATCAGGGGGCTTGACGCTTTTCGCCGGCGTCACGTCCGACACGTGGCACGGATTACGGGCCCGTTACACGGCCAATTTCGGACGTCCGGTTAAACCATGATTATACGCACCGCGTGTGTGCGGGGGTGGGGGCCCCACTTGAATTGGCGAATCGCGGGCGATTGCATTATTTTTTAACGATAGCCCCTGAGATATATTATCGAATACTTTTGACCTCCATGCAATTGCGAAAATATTTCTGCTCGAAAGCTCCATTGAAATTGTCTAATAAAAACAAAACAGAGGCAATTGGGCAAATAGTTGGGTAAGAGTTAATGCCCGAATTTAACGGATACATTGAGAAGATGATTTATACAAAAGATTGCCTCCCACGTGCTGGTCCTGCTGCCGAGTCGACAATAATGACTCTGCTTATTTCGATCTGTTTCTTTCCTTCGACATCTCACTTTCCGATTCACGGACGGTAGGACGTCATCATGACGCGTATACCATACCGCGCACGGCGTTAAATATAAATTTGCGATTTCGGGTTGTCCACACCGGAAGATTTATGAGCCGTGTACCTGTCACGTGGATGAGTGTGTGCGTGCACGAGATGGAAGAGGGGCTGGACGTCTGTCACAATGAGGCAACAAATTGCTACATAACTCTGGTGCGCGCGCGCGCGCGCTCTCTCTCTCTCTCTTTCTCCCTTGCTTCGTGCCGTACCTACACGGCCGTGGAAGAATCAAGAGGGGGGGTCGCTGCGAACGAACAAGTGTGAAATCAGGTGCATCCATAATGTAGAGAGGGTGCAAACGTATATATGGGTATCTATATATCGATGTGTACAGGCCATCCCGACACACCCTCGACGAAAGCGAGTACTAAGCGCAGACCCGAAAGATCGGCAACGCGCGAGTCCCACCGGAAAAAATCAATTAGCCACGGAAGCCGGGAAAATTGCATTCATTGACGTTGCGCGCCACCGAGACCGAGAGGGGCGAGACTATGCGAAGGACGATGAAGAAGTGTAAGAGAGAGAGAGAGAGGGGGGGGGGGGAGAGAAAGAGCAGGCTGATGCGTATGTTTGTTTCGGGCTCGTCACGCCTCGTGAAATTCCACGTGTGTCGATTGAACGATATTTTCGCCAGCGTCTCGTGATTTATCGATTGTGCGATATGCGCGCGTCTCGAGTACGACGATATAAATAGTTTTATTTTTTCATTCGCGACGAAAAAAATATCGATAAAATTGAATAGACAAAAGTAGACTCTTTTTTGACGGTTTTCGACGAGTTTTTCAAGTTGTCGAGTTTATTCTTCACAACCGAGACACGGTGATTGAAGCAGGGCGCGTCGTTTACGCCCCGACTATTGGCGCGGTATAATCGTCACGGGCTCACGCGGTCGAGCTTACAACCCCCGTTCGATACGTTTTTTTTTTTTTTTTTTTTTTTTTCCCTACACGATACAGTTGGCGGATGTCTGTGCATTCCTGCCTCGAATATACCTACTAAATTTGCCCATTCACGTGGGACGAGAAACGAAATTTCTTCAACCAAGAGATAATGTAAAAAAATGAAAGAGCGACGATGAAAATACACAGTTGGATTTTCTTCGTCGCACGCGCTCCATCGTCGATGCGAAAGAGAAAAAAGAAAAGTGGCAAGTTGCAAAAGAACGAAACACAATGGGCTATGGGGGCGCTCGTGGCAGGTTGATCCACGTTGAGTAATGTTGAAATCTGGGGCGTTCCTGGGAAACGTCCAGCTGACCCATAGCCCGCTTTCGCTGTATCTACGAGGATACGTGGCTCTATCCGCGGAGAGCGAAAACCTACACAGCCGCACACGCATATATACCCTTTCTTTGGCAAACTCGCCGAGTGACTCGCCATTCCCCGTAAAACTGATACGTATTTTTCTCGCTTTCCCCTCGATACAGACCCTCGAATACACCGTGTATTGTATATATGCGTGAGGCTGCGTCGAAAAGGTCAAAAAATGCACGAGTCTTGCACGTCCTTTTTTTTTTTTTTTTTTTTTTTTCAATTACGAACCAAAAAAATGCGTGCTTTCGCATGTTTTAGCTCGTCGCGAGACGAAAGAGCTCAAAGGCCGATCTTGGATGTCGGAGTAAGTATCGGGAGAGACCGAGAGAGAGAGAGAGAGAGAGAGGGAGAGAGAGAGGCATAATAAAAGAAGAAGACACGGTGGTAGAGATCCCGTGAAAATGGCGAACGTGTCACCATCCAATGGATAGTGAGATGGGGGTGGAGAGGGGCGATAGCGATCCGAGAAGTCTTTCCGATGGGCGCGGATCTCATCGTATGTGACGCGAGATAGAGACACATACACACACAAACCCAAAACTCGACGTGTCACCCTCGCACGTTCAAGGGTTGGGGTAATGGAAGATGTGATAATTTAGTATGCACAGCAGAGTTTATTTGAATTTTATTGGCATTGGAGGAAGCAGCAGCGGCGGTATGGAGCGGAGGATTGAGAGCTTTCTACGTCCTCCAATGTGCGACATCCGCACGCAGTCCTTATTTTTCACTCGATTCGCTCGCGATCGTGATGCGGTGGTATCCGAGTCGGTGCGCGTCGGAGAAGAAAAAAAAAAGAAAAAGAACGAGGACGAGGAAGGTCGGAGGTGCGACGTATATAGGAAATGGAAAAGAGAAGCGCGTCGAAGAGCGGATAAGATCGAAGGGGTCGTGCCCACAAGGGTGCTCTCTTTCTTTCCTCTCCAGATCGAAATGGATCGAGGGCGAGAGAGCGAAAGAGAAAGCCGACGTTTGCGGATCTCTCGGCCCTCCTCTCCGGGTCGCGTGGTTTCTCCTTTCCCGGGGGGACACTTCCGCCCGACCAATATCGCCGGGACCGAGTCGCGCTTCTTTGCACACACACACACACACACACACACACGGAGCTTCGGTTCCAATATCTCTCAGAGTTCCCGACCGGCCATGAATAAACTATTTCCGACTTTGAATATCTGAGCGGTTTTTCGTTACGCTCCACGCGTTTTCGCAAACCGGAGGGACGCGAGAAGATGGAAAAAATGCGGCAATACCACGAGAAGATGTGTCGAATCGAGGAGAGAGATTCATCACTTATCGTTCAATCGTCACTTGCCCGGCAAATTATACCAATCAAAATAATAACTACAACTATACGAGCACCGCGACACTGCAAAAACAGGTTTATTCTTTATCCACGTTTTATAGTGTGTAGATAAACGACAAACGTAGGTGCGTCCGTTGTTTCAAGGCGTCCATACACGTTGTTTCTACACACCCTTACGCGTCTTCGTCTCTGCATGTATGTTGCTTCAAGGCATCGCAGCGCCGGTGTCTGATAAATCCATACAATGTTTCATAAATCTAAAATAAAATACTCAAAACCACGTACATCCTGCCTGCCTATCTTCTGCTCATACCTACTACGCATGTTGCCACTACGCTACCGGGAATCTTCATGGCAGATATGCGGCCCCTTACAGCCAAAAGTTGCCTGCTCTGTCGCAAAAACTATATCAATTGATTAATATCGCTAAGGTAGTCGGAGAGTATTACCGAATATCGTGCTATACATTTGTCCAATACAACCTATATACACGCACGCACACTCCTCCAAAAATTGATTCAATTTTTTAGGTGTTCGTTCGAAGCGCGGTATCTAGGTGAAAAATGGTCGTATCGAGAGGAAAAAAGCATTTTCAAGCTTCAAGTTTCTAGTTTCGAGATCCTCTGGGAAGAAAAATTTTGTCAACTACAGTTATCGCGCATCCGTAAGAAATAGCGGGAGAAAAAATGTATCAACATTTTTTCGTTTTTTCCTTTCGTGGGTCCGAGGCCTCGAGATCTTTTTGTTCAGTTAAATCAATGCATAAATCAGTTAGTCACTTGTTTATTCAGATTCAATTTCACATGTTTGCTTTCTTTGCGACAATTTTTTGCGAACATTCGACGACTTTGAATTAAAAAAGATCCTTTTGTCTTTGATCATCGATATCACAGCAACCAATGATCGCACAGGGCATTAAAGGGCAACTCTGAAAACTTGAATACATTTTCCACAAAACCCTTGCGTTTATTTTTGAGGGACAAAAATTGAGCCTCAACATTAATTATAATAAAAAAAAAAAAAGCACAAAAAGATCGATATTTTATGGTTTTTCAGCAAATGCACCGCCACTTAACAAATATTGATGGAAGAACTAATTCGTTGGCAGGTTTTTTTTCAGTTCAACCCGTGTCCCCGATATAGACCTGTAAATTTTCAAACTGCTCCATCGAACCGTTTTTCCGGCCCAATTGATCAAAGTTTTATAAAACAATTAAAGGAACAAGTGCATTGTTCCTGAACATCGAGTAATCGTCATCGAAATGAAAAGAACAATTTTATTCGACATTTTGCCATAACTTTGCGCTAGTTGCTTGTTAAAATGAAGAACAATTTTTTTTATCTTGAATTTGTAAAACTTTTCAGGAAACTTATTTTTTACACGATTCGGCCTTTGCGCCCCATAATTTCACGCGTCTCTAATTGCATTACAGCTTGGGGGTATCAACTTTTGATTAATAAAATTAAAAATGAGTGGAATTATGGTGCGCAAAGGACGAATCGCGTCAATAAAGAGTCAGTATTGTTTCGTGAAATGTTTTTTTACAAATAGAAGAAGGGTCAAAAAATTAAATAAATTTTGTGATTGAAATTTTATCGATTTTTTTTTCTCACAATTCACAAGCAACTAGTGCAAAGTTGTGAAAAAAAGTTGAACAAAATTGGTTTTTTATTTTCATGACGATTACACGATGTTAATGGAACAATACACTAGTTCCTTTCATTTTTTCGTAAGACTTTGATCAATCGATGCGGATAAACGGTTCGATATATCAGTTTCAATATTTACAGGACTATTAATCAATTTTCTAATTAATTCTTTCGAGCAGTGTATATGTACCTATATGTAGGACATGTGTGAAAAAATATAATCCGGTTGAACACATTTTATGCGTCTCTGTCAACAGTGAATCCGCTTGAAGTATATTAAAATTTGAATGTTCATTTAAAAATACTCAATACCTACGTATTAGGGTGGCACCAATTGGGCTCTGTTTTTCCCTTATTTCTCATCATCCAAGTATCTTGTTTGAAGGAAAAAAAAAAAAAAGTCGCGAAAGCTGCGCGAGCGGTCAAAAAATATATGGACGTCGCAAAGGCCTCTAAAAATTTCAAATTTTGCAGTGGAAAATGATTTTTTTTTTGTCACTTCTCGCCCATGAATCGTCCACTTTTTAATGTCAAAATTAAGTTCGCGAATGCTCTAGCCGGCTAATGAATATTTAGTGGTGGCTCAGGAGCTTCGAAATTTCCAATATTCGCCAATATTCGCCAATTTTTTTTACTCTTCTCACTCATAAATTTGACTCTGTAAAATTTTGAAAACCATCAATCGTTTTTCTTTCGAAGCAAATTTTTCACATTCACTTCACACTACCGACCCGACAATTATAATCTTTGTTATCATAAAATAGTTCTTTCGGGCTCTTTTCCGTGAACAAAACACGTGAACGGTCCCCCGTTTTATCGCGTTAGAAGTGTGAGATAAATTCAAAAAATCCGTATCTAACGAAAAAAGGGATTAATTGTTTTAAACATTTACAAAGTGTTAAATTTATGAACGAGAAGAGAAAAAAATTGCAACAATTCTGAAATTTCGAAACTCCAGAGCGACCGCTAAATATTCATTGACCGGCTGGAGCTTTCGCGAGATTAAATTGAAAATGATAAAGCGTCAAATTCATTAGTGAAAAGTGAACGAAGAAAAAAAACGATTTTTCAATGAAAACTTGCATTGTTGGGAGGCTCGAACGATGTCTAAATATTTTTTGACCGCTCGCAGTTTTCGCGACAATTTTTTTTTTTACCTCAAAGAAGTGAGAAAAAGGAAAAAGAAATAGGGCTCAAACTTGTGCCATCCTGCTGCCTACATACTGCCTCGTATACTCGAATTAACATTTGTGGAAAATTGAATTTTACCCCATCCTGTTTTTCCTTTCACATTGATAGACGCAAAACGTACGTCAGCTTGAGGCAGTATTGTTGTCCAGGGCGCTGTTTTGAGGGTGATTTTTAGAATGGAAAAACTGTTGAGCTGTTACCACTTTTCTCGCTGATTTTTCACACGTGTGTATTGATCCTTCAAAAATGTATGAAAAATTTGAAAAAAAATAAAAAAAAAACAGGAATAAAAGATAATAATTATCATGTACGTTTGTACGTTTGTTCGTTTGTTCGTTTGTTCACAACGGTGCGCGAAAAACGCCCCTAATTGGCAACCAGTGTTGCGGACATATTGTGCGAATGTAAAAAAAACCAAACATATGGTTAATCTGCATGAACGTTGTAATGTGATTGGTACCAGATTCAGCAAGAGAGTAAATGTACACAGTAGCGGCATGCTAAACTTTGATGATCAATTTTTCCTAATTTCTTGACTATTCTACAAGTTGACTGCATTCTGCTACCAACGTTGAAAACCAGTCTACCAAAAGTGTATGCTAATTGGTTATCGAGATATCGTGGTTGCCGATTTGAGAAACATAGTTTCGAGAAAAACGCGTTTAAAGTTTGCTTCGTCTCGACCGCGCTCCCCGAGCGTACTCCTTAGAATTTTCATAATTCGGCAAATTTTCACGAGTATCGTTGAACAGTTTTCACATACGTGTTCAGAAAGGTCTGTAGAGTAGATTTAACAAAATGAAAGAAATAAAACTATCTTTTTTTTTTCTTCAAAATTCTAGACAACATTACAAAAGAAGATTGCCAATTACAATTTTACAACATTGCGTTTATATTCACAAAAAGTAAAACCTTTGATAAATATTAAAAAAAATATATATATATATATATATATATTCATCAAGAATGTCTATTGCGAGGGAAATTGAATACGCATTCGGGAATTGAAAAAAAAAAATATATATATACACACACACATGGATTATTCGAGTGAAATTGGTTTTCAAAACTCGTACAATAAGTCAGAAAGTAACACTCTAAAACTGTGTTGCTATTAATATGTGTGTTGCAGGCTACGATGTGGGTAAATATGCGCATCGTAAATTGAGTCTACGCGCTTTATGTGGGTTCGAACAAGCGTACTGTTGATGGGGACCGCTCTGCGGAGGTGTGCATCAAGCTAATACGTTGAAATCATACACTTAGCTGTGTTACAAACCCAAACAAGTGTGTAGTGGTAACACAGCAACGCGTGTCCCCGGCGTGTGTTACGAGTGCCTTATTTCTACGCACTAGGAACCCACGTAAAACACGCCGAAATTTTGCCGTCAACGTGCTATCATTATTGACACGAGTGGCGTCGAATAATAGATGGATGATAATAAGGATTAAATGAAATGCAATTTAAATGAAAGAAATCTGAGCGAACGCGAGGGGGTCGTCTTTTTTTTACAAACAATGATTCAATTAGATTTTAACTGAAGCACCCCAAGACTCAAGACACAAGACGATGAAATCAAGCTCAAGATCCTGTCGGATCTCTCAAGGGCAGCGGAGATAGGGGGCTCGTCTATATGCCGTACCGGAAGTGATACGCGAGAGACGGAGAGGGAGAGATGGAGAGCAGGATCCGTCGCTTCGCAATTCATCGAGAAACGCCTCTCATGACGGTTATTAATATTCGAAGGGCGGGCGGGAGGGAGGGAGGGAGGGAGGGAGGGAGGGAGAGAGAGAGAGAGAGCCGACGACGCGCCGAGTGACAAATATACCTTCCTTCCGTTTCTCGCACCCTGCAACATCTTGCCCCTGCTGTCACCCTTGCGCCCTCCGGCTTCTCTTGCCTCTGTAATTAACGCTAATCTCTCGACTCCTTTACCCGGATGCTCTTGGCAAGACTAGCGCGTTCTTATACCTCCTCCTCGTCGCCGCATCCTCGCGCGTCTCTCTACTTAACTCGCGACCGAGAGGTAGGACGAGCGCGCGCGGTGAGAGAAGACGTTGCCGGTATACACACACGTCCACTCCTGTAGCGAAGAAAATGGAGTCTCTGCTGCTCGCGGCGCAGTCGACCACGAATATCCTTGATTAAAGGCAAAAAAGGGCTACGCGGCAGAATGCCGCCTAGAGTACGTTTTCCACGTTTATCGAACAAACGAAAAATTGCAAATACTTCGAAAAATGCCTAGCTGGAAGATGATTGAAGAAAAAAAATCTACGAAAAATGTCAAGTGTTAATTGTTTTTGCAAGTGATAGCGGGTAAAAGAATGAAGAAAGGAATAATGGTCGGGTCAAAAGGTCATGCGCGCGTATGCGTGTGCATGAATATAGATGTACAAGGGAGAGTGTTTCGCGGTATGTTATATAGAGCGGGCTGGCTGATGTCAAAAAAGTCCCGATATGTACGGTACGTCGAGAGAACATTGAAAACGCGCCACGGGAAATGCCACGTGCCCCTCGAAAAGCCTGCTGGAGAAGCCCCCTCATTGTACGAGTCCATGAGTTTGCGACTCACCCACTGCTGCTTTCAACCCCCCCCCCCGAAGGCAAGGATTATTATAACGATGACACACCGCGCATTCCAGATCGTTTTCCAGTTAGATTATACGTCATCCCGCAGCAATCTGTAATTCCGCTACTGCGCGGCCTCCTTCACCTCCGCCCCAGCCACCCCCCACCCTTTATAACGCACGAACGTACGCTAGCGAGACTTTATTACTCTGCATCGTGCGACAGAGGGCTGCGTTATTAACGAGGGACCGAGAGGAGGCTGGTGGATTTTTATTCGGGTATTAAGAGATATGAGAAGCGGAGAGAATTTATCGAGTCGCAGGAGTGGAGACAGATAAATTGGGAAACATCCGCGTGAATAGGGTTTGTTTTTGACTTTAGGATTCCCCCTCGTTACCGTTGAGGCTTACTCGTTTCGGCTGGTTCAAAATCCTATACGGCCGCAAGTGTTTCTTCTACAAAGACGTTGCTCGTCGTTTGACAGAGCGGACGGTGTTTCGGTTTGTTGATTTTTATTATTTTTTTTATGTTTTTTTTTTGCTCGAAATACCAGCCGTCTCGGAGAAGATGCGCAATCTGCAATTTTGAGCCTCATCTATCTCGCACTCAGGACCGCGCGCGTGAGTGTGCGGCCATGTGACACCCATGGCCTTAAGGGATCATCACAGTGTAACGGGTCGAAAAGTAGCTGATCTTCGCGATTCTTTTTTTCGATTGTTAAAATACGCTAACCGGTCTGATTTAGAAAAAAAAAACAAAAAATTTTATTTTATTTTTTGTCAAATCGAAGCACTCGCGAAGAACGGACAAAATGTTATTTAACGTTTATTTTAATTTCAAAGGAAGCAACAAAAAATGGTTAACGGTTGAAAATAAGGAGACCTCACGGTGTACGCGATTGTTGCGGTAAATATTATCTGAAACAATATTTGTAAAAAGATCATTAATCAGTACGAGAGCCGCCAATCTTGCTACGGAGGTTTGTTTTTTTTTTTTTTTTAATGAAAATTGACAAAATGGAGGCGGTTTGTAAAGAAGTATCGAATTTACGTTGGCCTAATTTTCGACAGATTTTCGTTGAAAAAAATATGAAGATTAACAAACAAAAAGCTTCCATGGCAAGATGGCGTGAAAAATGTTGTGTCAATAAAATTTAAAACGGATAGCTTGAAAGCTCTTCCTTTGAGAGTGTAGACCGCTTCGAAAAACGGCATTTGGAGAAAAACGCATTTAAAGTTTCGCGTGGGAAATTTTCATATGAATTGTCTACTCACCTTTATGTATGTGTATGAACAGCACGCTTATAAGCGTCTATGCTATCGAATAATGCATCAAAAATCGGCCTTTTTTGGTTTTGTTTTCGTTCGTGTCGTTCGGTTTTTTTTTCTCCAATTTGTAATTACACACGCAGGGCGTTCTCTGCGTGAACGTAAGTGGATTTTTCAATGATCCGAATCCGTCTCTTTGATACCAACGAGTCAATATCGAATAGTGAAAAAGTTGAATATTTGTTGAACTTTATCATGAGATGCTATCCAAGAATTGACGACGGAGGTAGGTTTGCGTCTTAATCGAGCGTCGGTACGCCGCCTCGTCGTAGGAGGCCTTTTTTTCCCGTTCTCTGCCCGACCGACATCCGGCAAGATTGTTTGGCGTGTCTCGACCGAGCCCGCGGGTAAAATATTCCCACCGCGGATAAATATCTCCGAAAGACCCGTTTTATCGCGGGCCAGTGAAAAGAAGGAAATTTTCGCGCCACCGCAATGGAAGCGGTGATTCGGAGGTAGCTATATCGCGTCGCGAGAACGAGCGCGATGCGCGATGAATTAACTCGACAGTTCTGCAGAGACTCGCGTAGTCATCCTTCGTACGGCGGAGAGCCTGTTTTCTTTAGTTTCAAAGTTCCGAACAAGGCCCGAGTGACGAAAATGTATATAAATTATTGTTCGTTGGCCTTTTTATCGGGGCTTTTCGCGTGGAGCGAGGCGACCTTGCCCTACAGACCTGTGGTCGTCATACACGGCGTCCTTGGGAGCAGCGATAGCATGAGTGTAATGAGCGATCGTATACGGGAGGTGAGAACAAAGCGCTGGGCGCGTATCGATATCAGGGCTATATGAGGATACGCCAACGCTCTAACCGATGTTCGCGTGTCCATTTGTCCATTCGAGATCAATGAAAATTGTCACATTTGCGTTGCAAACGATTCGTTCCGAGTCTCGTTGTTGTTGTTATTATTGAAGACGCGAGGTCAGCGGACTTGCATCCAAGACGCAAAATCAATGAAACAATGTATTCCAGATTCACCCGGGAACCCAAATATTTAATACGCCTAGATACGCCGGATGGAGCAGCCTGGAGCCTATGTGGCATCAAGTGGAGGAAATCGGCTCCGACGTTGTCGCGATAGGAGCCGCCTTTCCGGAGGGTATTAATTTACTGGGCTACAGTCAGGGTGGCTTGATAGCCAGGGCGATTTTGCAAAGATTCCCGGAGCACAATGTTCGAAACTTCGTGTCTCTCAGTTCTCCCCAAGCTGGACAATACGGCAGTGAGTTTACCAGCCTTACGAGTACCCCACTGGTCGTACTTTGATCTGGCATTTATCGCCGAAACGAAAATATTCATTCTCAGCTAAGTTTCTCCACCTCTTTTTCCCCGACCTTGTCTGTGAAACCGCCTACGAATTGTTCTACTCGAGGATCGGACAGCACACGAGCGTCGGCAATTACTGGAACGATCCTTACCACCAGGTAAGTTCATTCGCCGACGGGCCCAACCGGCGATCATACTTTTCTCGCTAAACGTTCGGTTTTTCCTTCTCTCTTGCAGCAATTGTATTACCGGTACAGCAAGTTTTTGCCCTTTCTCAACAACGAGCAGCCCTCTACGAACTCGAGTTTGTTCAAGGAGGCCCTAGCGAAATTGGAGCGCATGGTACTGATAGGCGGTCCGGACGACGGGGTCATAACCCCCTGGCAAAGTAGCCAATTTGGCTATTTCGATAACAACGAGACGGTAGTGGAGATGAGGAAGCGCGAGATTTACACAAAGGACGCTATAGGCTTGCAAACTCTCGACAAAGCTGGCAAACTCAAGATCCACACCGTACCGGGTATACCGCACTTTGAGTGGCACAAAAACGTCTCTCTGGTCGATCTCTACATCCTGCCCTATCTCGATTGACGCAGCTAATTAGAAGCGTCATCCCCAAGACTGACTAGACAAAACGCGGCCATGACTCATTATTTATCCAATGAAATTGTCTCGGCGGAATGTTCCATTTTTTACGGAGCTACTTTTGCATATATAGTTGATGATCGAATGAACTTTTCCATTTATACCTTACACAAATGGGAAGATGAATGGGGGGCAAGGGGGAGCGGGGCAACGAGAACTCGAGGGATAAAAAGTCGTAATCGAGTGGCCGAAAAAATAGGTAATTGTAAATAGTGGCGAGAAAAAGAATATATTCGAGTATGTATAGCGTAGAATTTTATTAAAGTTTCACCACAGTCTTAGGAGGATTATTGGGGTTTTTCCTTTGTCGGTCTTCCTTTCGCTCGAAAGAAATCGCCTATATTACGTATGACGTAGAAAAATATAAAGCGCGAGGGCAGGGAAACGTGGTAAGACTTTTCACAGCAAGCGGGAATAAAATCCGGTGGGCCGATCGAAGCTTCGTCTCTTTAGAGGGTACCCCTGGTAAATTTCTCAATGAGTTCGAGGGCCCACGCGGGTTGTTCCATCGATACCAAGTGTCCGGCGAGTCGTACGACAACATCCGACAAATTCTTGTGCTTCTTGACGTAGCCGGCCAATTTTCCGTTGCTTCTCCACTGTGTTCTCGGGGCCGTTTTGAAAGCTTCCGCGCCCGACCATTTCAAATTTTTGAGGTAATTCTGGACGCTCGAGTAGCCGACGACGATGTCGAGGTGGCCGGTATAAATGAGAACGCGATAGTGCTCGAGGAGTTTCTCGACGAGATCGGCTTGAGAATGAGTCGCGTCGTTCTTCAGATGAGTCGCTACGACCGAGGAATAGGGGGTGAAAACTCTGTTACCGACGTGAATGGCGCGACGAACGTCCGGACGCTGAAGCCAACCGTACGCATTATCCACCATTATGTTCTCGTCGGTCTCCAGAATATTAAATATGTAGTCGTAGCCGGTCAAATTTTTAAATAGAGTCGGTGCTCCCGGGCCCCCGTCGACAAGCTTGAGCGCCACGTCGTAGGCCTCAGCGTGCTTGTGCTGCAGTATCAAATCACGAAGTTCTTTCTCGAGAGCGAGAAACTGCTTCTTGCCGTTCTCATCTACGAGGCCAACCTGGTAAAGGAGTTCCCCGTAGATGAGCTGATTCTTCGGATCCGTGTAACCGTTCGCGATCGCCATCCCCTTCAGATTGATCTTGTCGGTGGAACTCGTCGGATTCCAATCGTGTATAGCGTTACAAATCGCCGGAACGAACTTGCCCGCGTAAGACTCGCCTGTTACGAAGAAATCATTGGCCCGCAACTTCGGGAACATCTTGAAAAATTGTACCAAGCCGACGAGCAACGCGTCGCCGATCTTTATCTGCCCGTCGGGATAACCGGCATCGTTCTCGGTGAAACTGTAACCGGTGCCAACGGGATTGTCGATGTAGATCAGGTTGTGATTGTTGTTCCAGGACTCGCGCCGGGGAACGAGGTTCGACGTATTAGAGACGGAGAACGGTCCGTTCTGCAGGAACAAACCGAAAAAAGAGGTAGCCCCCGGTCCACCCTCGAGGTACAACACCACCGGAGCTGTCGCCGAATTCACCTGTGAAAATTTCATTAATCCCGGTACTCGGAGGAACATTCGATCTCCACGGGAGCTGGGCTTGGCCTTTTTTCACCACGGCCTCCTCTTTTCTCGTGTAATCCGATTAAAGGATTACACTGCGCGATAATTATTATTATTTTTCTTCTTCATTTTCGAAAGGAAGAAAAGAAAAGCAATTCTCGCGAGTTCTCACCTTGGCTGGGAAATACCAGAAAAACAAGTTGGAATTGTAAATCTTGTTGACCGTTAGAAAGCCCGAGTAACTCTCGAGGTTGGTCAATGTACGATCGACCCTCGCTCTGTTCCTCGCCGTTGCTAATTGCCCCGATTCTATAAGGGGCGTGAGAAAAAGTGGTTGTCCGACGATCGCCTCCTCGGCTGCGTTCAGCGGTGAACGTCTCGTTCTCGGATACACGCTCGAGAAACTCTCGACATTTTCCAAACTTGCCACGAGCAACACGAGCAACGTCTCAAAAACTAAATCGAATGTGAACTTCATATTTTGAAAATAAGTGGTCGTAGTCGCGAGTATTGTCCGTTCCGCTGGCTATGAGAGCCTAGCGACGTTTGGTCTACTCTCCCAAGTACACGAGTATATATACAGAACGTCGCGACCTTCTCGGAGGAGGAGGAGGTAAAAACGGCAGAAAATCAGCTGTCTCAGGCACATAATAAATCTCTCCCTCTCTTCTGTCTTCTATATTGCACACGTACGTCGAATAGGCGTGTGTGTGTGTATATATATATATATATATATATATATATATACACACACGCGTATGTAGGGCGCCTTGATACAACAAAAATCGCTTCTCTCGGAATACAAATTTATTTTACACATATACATATGCGAATATATTGTATATGATTCAGAGCGCGCATCGGGTTTTACCCAAACGTTTCCGGGTGCGATCGCCGTTTCCTCGGGCTTTTCCGATATTCAAGGGGATAAAGTGTGCAAGAAAGCCTCAAAGGTCGGCGCTAACTTTGGAAATTAATAATGGGCAAATAAAACAACTTGTATATCGGGATTAGAAATATCTATACAGTTTTGTGTTACTTATTGGGAAATACATATAAATTTCCTCATTGTTCCATTATTTTGCTTCAATTTTTCAACAAAATAAATTTGCAAAAAGTTTCGTTGGGTAAATTTTTTTGTTTTTCGTTGTTTTTTTTTCTATAAAAATAAAAATGTTTGTACGAAGAGGATTATCGGTATAGTATTGGAATTTGCATATAATCAACTGGAAGTGCACGAACGTGCGATAAGATGGATTTGTTTCGAATCAACCTTAGAGACGCGAAGCGTTCGACTTTTTTCCATTGGCTAATATTCACAAATAGCTCATTTGTCGGGTTTAAAAAGCACGCTACGGAGAAACAAATGAATAACACACATCGCGGTGTGATATTCAAGGATCCCCGTTCAACGAGGTATCGGGCGAGGCTTTCGCCTGTTGAGACAGAGGTGATTAGCTCTACTGAGAAAGTGGCCCGATAACGAGAAAAGAAAGAAAAGAAAAAGCAACTTTGAAACGTTAGCCACATTTTTATTATGCGTAAAGTTGCACGTCTTTTGTTATCTTGACAATTTGAATAAGGCGAACGAACGCCGAGCGGAAGGTAAATAATATTCACTTTCCACTCCACTTCCGTATCGCAAATTCCCGATAAGGTAAATTCGATCGAATTAAAACGACACTAGGTCAACATTCATGTTGAGATGTGAGAGAGAAAAGGAGGTAAACGCCGAGTACGATATAAGAGAGAGAGAGAGAGAGAGGGAGCATTTATTTAAAGTCGAGGAAATACATTATTTTGTTGTTTGTCATGGATGGGAATAAAAATGTTGTCGCGAGGGTTTTCAGAAAGCTTTACTGTGGGTGAACCTCGTGATGAGGTCGAGCGCCCATTGCGGTTGATCCGAGGGTACCATGTGACCGGCGTTCCTGACCATCACCTCGGTCAAGTTTTCGACGGTTTTCGAGTAACCAGCCAGAGAATCCCCCACGCGCCACTGTTTCCTCGTGGCTTTTCGATAAGCCTTTGCTCCGGACCACGTGAGATTTAGCAAATAATTTTCCGTCAGCGGATAAGCTACGATTATGTCCAATTGGCCATTGTAGAGGAGAACTTTGTAGTGCTCGAGTAGTTTGACGATCGCCGGTGCCTGAGATCGCGTTATATCGTTTTTCAGGTGTCTCTCGACGTTTTCGGCCTCGACGTTGAAGGAACAATTGCCCACGTGGATGGCGCGTCTCGCCTCGACGCTCTGTATCCACTCGGACATGTAATCCGCCTCGCCGGTGTCCCGCGTGTGCAAATAATTGAAATAAAAGTCAAATCCGGTTAAATTCTTGAAGAGGGAGGGCGCCCCGTTCAGATCGCCGTCGATCAGTTTGTCGAAGATCTCGAAAGCCTCGTCGTGCTTGTTACGCGCTATAAGATCGCGCCCTTGCTTCTCGAGGTTGCGGAAAGCGTCTCTGCCGTTAACGTCCAAAAGACCCAGTTGATAGAGATAATCGCCGTAGAGCAATTGATTTATCGGATCGGTCAGGCCGTTACCGATGGCCAAACCTTTGAGATTTATGGGCGTTCCGCCACTGGGATTGTACTCGTGAATCGCAACGGAGACAGCCGGTACGTACTTGCCCGCGTAAGACTCACCGCTGACGAAGAAATCGTTGCTGCGCAATTCCGGAAAGAGTTTGAAAAATTGAACAAGCGCGTCGCAAAGGTTCAGACCAACTTGAGTCTCGTTGCTCGCGTAGCCTCCCTCATCCTCGGTGAAACTGTAGCCCGTGCCCACAGGGTTGTCGATGTAGATGAGGTTGTGATGGGCGCTCCACGTGTATTTTCTCAATTGGAGAGTCTTGTTGGGTGTTACAGCGAAAGGACCGTTCTCCACGAAAAGCCCGAAGAGCGAAGACGCGCCGGGTCCTCCCTGCAGCCACAGGACCACCGGAGCGGACTTTGGATCCACCTATCGACGCGACCGGATTCCCTCGATCAAACATTTAGGAAGGTACTGTCGCATCGAGGCTCTTTGTTTTTCAGAAGCGAATGTAGTTCCATGTATACTCGTACAGTCGACGAAAGACCCGACGACAAGTGCACGCAAACTACAAGCGGTAGAATTGCGACGCACACGCTGCGATACTTTATTGGCCATTTGGATGGAGAAAAAAAAAGAAAGAAAAAAGGCAGCGCTCGGTGCATGTCCAAATTTCTCTTTGAAGATATTCGCGATCATTCGCATTGGGAAAAATAATCGGAATGTTGTGGGTTGTGCAAGCCGCCGTCGAAATTCCATCTCAAAATAGCCAAAAGCTTATGAAGCGTGCGTCGGAGTGATTTCTACAGCTGTACGCATAGTAAGATTGTGCAACGCGCCATGCGATAATTGCCACGTCGCTTAAATGTTGAGGCAATACGAATAAAGGTTCTCGCACGTGTGACAACTTGTCGTCGGTTAACTAAACATTTCGTACAACTGTTCAAATATTGTAATGACGTAAAGGTTGCACGGGCACAGACGCGGCAGTCGCACAACGGAGTCGTCGACCCCCGCAGGTGTGCAAAAAACGCGGGAAAAAGCACTAAAAGCCGTCGACTTTTATTTTGGGCTTTGCTTTCTCACCTGAGCCGGGAAGAACCAGAAAAACATGTTGGAGTTGTATTTTTTATCAACGGTGAGAAAGCCGGCGTAGCTGTTGACGTCCTTCATCTGGCCGTGCTGAACGGTCGCGCGTTTCCTCGCCTCCTCGATATTGCCCTTCTCGATGAAGGGCGTGAGGAAAAGAGGATCTCCTGCATCCTTGGCTTCGTTATCGCTCAACGGAAAGCTCTTTAATTTTGGATAACCGTTGGTAAAGCCGCTCGCGTTCTCGCAAACAACTGCGACGAACGCCAGTAAGAGGGGAAAATAAAGACTCTCCCGTGTCCTCATATCGATTGCTCTCGATTATTTGTCGTTTACGCGAGCGCGAGTACCGCGGTTCCGGCGAGAAATGACCGATCGGATAATTGCGCCTCGGTGAAGGCGAGACACTGGGCGATTGCAGTTTCGCTCGCGCGTACGATAAAAAACGCCGCCGCCGCCGAACGAACGAGCGAGCGACTAAAGGGCAAAGGTCCGAGGCGAAAACTCTTTTTTGAATTTTTTACCGTTGTTATCACGTACGCGAGACGCGTGTTATCGTGGCGGCGGGTCGCGCAAAAGGCCAAATTGACGATGACGAGCGAAACGGAGCAAAAAAACTTGACACACGATTTTGTTATTGCCGCGGCAAAATAAAGGTTACACCATCAGCCGCGACGAGGATAATCGATTCGAGGACAATCGATATTTTCTTCGATACAATTACATCGAGTCGATTCTCAGGGGTTAGCACATTTTGAAAGTACCACGAAGTACGGTCGTACGGTCAACATATATTTACAAAGGCATAACAATATTCCAACCGTTAGACCCCACCCCTTGTGCTTTTTTGCACATTCAATATGGCGGCTGATACGCGAGCCGAAAAATTAGTGTATGAGAAAATGGCAAAATTGATATTGCCTCGATTATCCATTGTGTGTAAGCCCAACGGACGAATTTTTTTTTTTTCATTCGGCATCTTGCAGTCGCAAATAGATATGCATGCGTATGGCAATGCGGTGGAAAATAATCAGAATCTCGAATGGAGAAAACAAACGGCGCACTCAAGATCGTAAAACGTATACATTCATCGCTCACCGTTTCTGCCGTCGATGATGAGTTTTTGATTCGTTCACCTGGGTTTTCTCCGCGTCATGGCATCTCCGAAGGCGCGCACTCCAGTTCTCTCGTTCGTTCCATTCGAAATCGTTGGTAGTTTTCTGTTTGCTAAAAATGAAAAAGTTGGAACGAAGGAGGTGAGAATTTTCTTCTCGCGCATGGCAGCCATTTTGTTCGGTACGCCGTTGCTTTTTTTGCGGGCCGCGATAAATCGTGGGAAAAACATCGTTTTTGGAGGGTAAGAAAAAGGAAATTACCATTGTCAGGAGCTCGGACAGGGGTCGATTCATTTTTACTCCATGACTCTCACGTCTATTGCATTTTTTATCGAACTCTATCGAACTTTTTTGTCGAACAAATCCAAACACGTCCTTCTCCTTCGAGTCATCCCGGAAGAACGAGGCGTCTTCTACCCCTGCCCGGAACGTCGATGAGCCGCGCATACGCGAGCAGCGCGCGCATTCGCGCATCGCTATGCTGCAATGCAGTGCGGGATATCAGGTGCGCGCGCATCTGATTTTGGTGGTTACGCTCCACGCGGGGTAGCTGCTTCCGCTTCTACTCATTCTTCCGGGACGATTCGGAGGAGACGGATCTGTGTTGTTGGTTTGGAAAAAAAAAAGAGAAAAAAAGCGAAAAATCCGTTGCGCTAAAATAGTCGAAAAAAATGAATGCTCCTCTGCATGGGCTCCCATGGGTAACGGTAATTTCCTATTTCTTTTCCTACAACTGACCGTGTTTCTCCAATGATTTCTCGGGGCTCGAAAAATAAAAAGAACGACCCCGAGGCGAGCAAAATGGCCGCCCGGAGAAAAAAAATGCTCACGTTCTAAATTCCCGATTTCTTGTTCCGACCAGAATCCTTACTAATCGCAAATGGAACGAAGCGAGTCCCATTTTGGCAGCTAGGAAGGTGCCGCCGAGACAACCGATCGAGATTCGCGGAGAAGAAACACGTTTCTGACTGATGGAGCCTTCGCGGGAGAGGATCTCCAGTGGCGGCAAAGGTAAAAGAATAATACGCGTTATATCACCCATATTCCGTGGTTATTAAATATTTGTATACGAGCTTGGCTCTTTTGCCAGGCGTCGATGAATGCGCAATTTTTCATTGACCGGTTCCCTTGCTTTTCTTCATCTATGAATTCGATAATAAATCGTGCTTGAAACGCGGCTCTGAAAAGTTCTCGGCTGAGGTAGTACGAGACGTGGTATTCGTTTGTAGGTGCCTTGGGCCGAGAACGTTTCAGCCTACCCCCCCCCCGCCGTACGTTCACATGCGTATACGAATGGTACACATGCATAAGCCGCGGCATGTACACACCTCCGATTCAGCCACGGCCATTTGCGGAACGTACAGCTATCTACGTTACCGGTGGAATCGAATAAAAGAAGAAAAATTAGATTCGCCCTCTTCAATTATTTTATTCATAACTATTTGATATTTAATGTAATAATATTGAAAGACAACGTTATATATATATATATATATATATATATATATATATATATATATATATATATATATATATATATATTTTTCGTATACCCATGACAATGCATACATTTCGATGCGATACTTTTAACACAAAGTATAAAGACGTTCAATGAATTATATACAAACATCCATCCATAAATTCTCATTTAGATAGTCGACAAGATGTGTGGAAAAATTATTTTCAATCGAATATCGGGGAATAATTCTTGAATAATACAATATTACACAATGCAAATAATTATGATATAAACGTAGAAAAAAAAATTACGTTCCTAGAGGTTGGTCAGTGACGACAATGAAGAAATGTTTTTTTTTTCTCAAAAATAATCAATGCAACTTACGTACCTTGAATGAAAAATTGTACTTTCAGACGAAAGTAAATTACATATGCAGGGTGTTTGGCGCATGGACCGACATATTTTTTAAGGAATTGGGAGGGGGGGGGGGGGCGAGTGGCTCATTTGCTAATTTTTACACCCTCAGACCCTGTGACCTAAGTGTCACGGTAATTGAGATGCGATTGTTTTCGTTTTTTCTTTTTCAATTTCTCGAAACTTCGCGTCCAAATCGTCATAACTTTTTTGTTTGCGGTTGTAATATGTATGTTTATTATCAAGTAAATCATTACTTGATACAATTGGATTTAAGGAAATAACTCTTGAGCTTCCAAAGTCTTAAAAATGTGTAAATGTATGAACAATTTCATCTTCAAAATTCATTACAAAAAAAACTTATTCTCTTTATTTCGACCACATAACGAATGATTTCTATGACACGTAACATACCGTTGGAAAGGGTACAAACTAGAGAATTTTTTAAAACAAAGCCAAGTGACAAAATAGCTTTTAGTTTTTTAAATATATTGAAATGAGGAGTTAACGTTTTTCATGCATTGACGGATTTTTTAAAGATTTTGGAAGCTCGTTAGTCATTTTCTTGGAAGCAACTGTATCAAATAATGATTTCTTAATAATAGTCATACAGTAAAAGTTTTTTCGTGTCATTACACCAACAAGGAAAAAAAAGTTATGGCCATTTAAAGAGGAAATTTGGGGTAATTGAAAAAACGAGAAAACAATTATATCTTAATTACCATGACACTTAGGACATAGGGCCCGAGGGTGAATAAACTAGCAAATGACGCTCCCCCACCCCCCCATTTCCCCCAAAGATTGTGTCGGTCCATGCGCCAAACATCCTGTGTAGCGGGACAACGTTTTCCCGAATATTCGTATTTATTTTCAATTTTTTAAAACTTGTTATCCTATGCTGAAAGAAATTGCTCACTTTTCTTGTTCGTTTGTCTGGCATCGAACAGCTTCCGGAACCGAAGTATCGGTAGAAAAAAAAAAATATAAATAACATTGACAGTGTTAGGATGACACTGTGACATCCTGTAACGTTACGCGCCGCCTGCAAAGAGCCTCTTGTAGGAACATTAGGCGTTTGTTTTTTTAAACATAATTCTCCCCAGTGACTTTCTTTCTCCCCCCTCTCCCTCTCGGGATGGCGAATATTCCCTAGTTAAATGCACTTTTCCATAGTAAAAAATAAGCCACGTTCTCTTTCTACATCGTGTTTCGTCGGGAGAGGGAGCTCCCGATTTTTTTGCTTCAACGTGCCACACCAATATCCTAACTAAAGCGATCGCGACACTTCAGATTCTGAATGTATTGCTTGAATGATTCTTTTGGATATTTTCGAATATAGCTCGAGCGAGATTTTTTTTTTCGCAGCGCCGTTAATTTTTTTTGTTTTTAACGCGACCGGGGAAAGGCTTCGTTTGCGGGCATATTCGGGTGGGACTATTTTTTGGCAGGTACGGAAAAAGTTGATGGTTGATTGGTTTTTGTTTATCGTCTTTGCGGGTGAAAAGTTTTTTCCGAGTTGCGATAACCTCGTTTCGCTCAGGCGTGTCTAGCTTCGCGTGACACCATGACGTCTACGTCGTCATCCTCGTCCTCGTCGTCCCGATCTCCCGCAGAGCCAGGCTCCGGCGGCCGGGTCCATCTTATCAGCGTTTCCGGCGACCTGTAGAGGAAAATGAGCTTCGCGAAGAGATCCTCTTCGAGGCAAAGCTCGCCGCTCTCGCGCACCAGGTAAATATCGAGACAAAGGCGTAGAATGCGATCGACGTACGGTAGATCGTCGAACATGATTTTCGGTGCCATTTCGCTCACGCCACGCCTTATCACTTGGCTCATCACGATAACCGCGGTCGTGTAAAGACCCAGTATTCTGAGGATTCAAAACATATGAATACACACATTCGTGCATTTATATTTGTTTGTTCGGCGGATAGCACGGAACCCTTTGCAGATCTGAGAATGAAAACTAGATACTTGCCCAAAACCGCTGATAAAACTGAGCCCCTCAGGGAAAGCTTTGTCGTTGAAGAGAAACATTACGATGAATCTACAGTTGTTGAGGGGCACTTTGTTCAGTATCTTCTTCTCGTATATGTCGTCGCAATTTTCCTTAACGATCCACCACTGTTGGTGGGCGCAACAGTCCAAGTTCGTTGAGAGCTGAAGGCTCACGTTTCTGTACAAAAAGTCATCTTTTTCCTCGAACACGTTCTCCCCCGGGTCTGTTGCGTTCGGAAAAAGGGTATAGTTTCTATAAGACGTGCGACGAAAAATGTTGAATATTTTTCGATCGTCCCTACGGCAGTCGTTTTGTTTCTTCATTGATGAATTGTAACAAGCTTTTATTTAACTTGACTCGGTGTGAGATGCAAAATTGAAAATCGACCATGCACAAACTTCCCGACTACCTAAAGTTCGTAAATTTTGCAAACATGCATCTAAGAGGCGACAATACATGGAAAGTGCATGAAAATTCTTTTGAAATTGCTTCCAAGTGCTCTCGGATCGCACGATCGTTAAAAGAGTCCAATAGGTCAAAAGTTAAGGTCCAATAGGTGGTGAGCCAAGATCTACGATCGGTGCCGCCTGTCACAATTGTCCAGGATCTCTCCCGATGATCACTCAATAACTAACTAAGAGGGATTGAGGCCTCTTTGCAAAAATTTCAGAGCTCTCTCGTAAAATCAATTAAACACTAAAAAGTGGACAATGATTGAAATGTAAAGACATTTTTTTTTTTGTTTGACAAACTTTTATCCAATGTAGTAAAAAAAAAAATGTAGAAAAAGATAATTATCTTTTACCGCGTCACCTATATGTGACTATAAATAAAAGCTTGGGGCGCTCAAAATGTAGATATGTAATCTTTAATTTACATAAATCTCAAAGGCCATAGCCGGGTAAGTAGGTAAAAAAATAATAAAACAAGGAACATTATTTGTTTTTCAAACCTTAATACTTCGCAAGATGTTCTATAATTTTATTTCGTAACACGTTTGATCGTGACAGGTACAAAAAAAAATCGACTCGATCCACTGAACCGTTTCCGAAATTTTTTTAATTAAAAAAAAAAAATGTTTTTCATACATAAAAAAAAATCATTTTTCTAAAACCATTGCGTTGACGGGAATGAAATTTTCGGAAAATTTATTCTTTGTTTCCATACCTCAGAATATACTCGAAATTTAGGTGGAAAAAATGCGGGGGCAATTTTTCCCTACTTGTCTAACTACTACTATGGCCTTTATATTTAATTGACCGTAAAACAACCGTAGATATCTCGAATAAAATACCTAGAATCGACTATAATCGTGTGATAATAATTTGTCTAATTACCATTGTGCAGAATCAAATACGGTTAATGAAACTGAATTGATCAAATTGATGAATCATTGAAAAAGTCTAGAGTCACAAGCTTTTATTGCTAGTCACATATACCAGGTGTAGAAGTATGAAACCTGAATTCTCCTATAGATGGTGCTAGCCATCGGTTTAAGGACCGTAAGACCGCTTCCGCAGCGCCATCATCTCCCTCCAATGGCCTCTGCACACTGCGCGCGATGAGCGACGAGCGATGAGGAAACCCCCTGGGAGAGTGAAGCTTCCATTGGATGGATATCGTTGATCGCTCGTCGCCCATCGCGCGCAGTGTGCAGAGGCCATTACGGTGAACATACTCTTGGTAAAAGACAGTGTTTCGTGTGGTTCGAAAAACTTTTAAGTGATGATTTTTACGTGAGAAACGAAAAGCGTGGGAAACCACCGAAAACGTTTGCAGACACCGAATTGCAAGCTGCCTCATTGGATGAAGATGATACTCAAAGTCAACAAGAACTCGGGGATCAATTGAATGTGACGCGGAAAGCCGTCTCCATTAATTTTTATCATTTTCAAACAACAGACGTGTAATTTAAAGAAAACAAAAATCCGGTTTTAAACTTGTACACCTGGTAGGTGAATTGGTAAAAAAAATATTTTTTCTACTTTTTGGTGCATTGAATGAAAGCTTGCTGAAAAAATGTTTGCATTTGAATTTCGTCTCAAGTTGGAATCGTTCGAATGTGCCAAACGCGCATGTGTTTGTGAGAGAGTGAGAGAGTCTTTTACTCACGCGTCTTCATTAATTGCCGGACGGGCTCGACGGTGCGACTGGTGACTTTGAGAAACTTTGGAAAAGCGTTTCTCAGTACAATCGTGCCGTTGGCAGGGTTTCCACCGTTACTGTTTGTCGCGAGTAAATCCGCGAGACTCTTTCTCACTGGATTGAACGTGCCGTCTTCCTCCCAAGCGGGCAAGAGTATGTCGCGTCCCTTGGTCGTTACACCGCTGAAATCTTTCACATCGGTTTTTCTCGTTACGGTCCATTCCACGTGTACGACGACAGTGCTATTGGACTCGAGTTCGATTCTCAATCTGTGTGGGATCGGGGGGAGAAAAGAAGAAGAAAAAAAAAGAAAAGAAATATAACGTCGTTCCTCGTTTGATAGGTAGAAAATAGTAACAGCGCGCGATAGGATAGGAAATGAACGGAAGGAGGCGACCGACCTATCTCGGTCGGGTGGTGATATTCCCCATAGTTTTCTCGACGAGCCGCTCAGTCTAACCGCCGTTACGTCCGTATTAACGTAATTTTCCAAAAACGTAATGGCCGACTTGTCCCGCGCGTATATGTCCCTGAACGAGTTCCAATTGTCCTCGGTGTATTGATAAATCGAGCTCGCCTGAACCGACATAGCGTAGATCGGCTCGTAAGAACCGATTCTTATCTTCATCGAGACCTCGCTCGGTGGATTCGAAACCCCGACGGTGCCGCCCAGTGCGAACAACAACAGGGGGAACCATATAAGAGCGATCATGAGAAAGAGAGCACCACCACCGACCATGTATTTGCTTATCTGGGTCTTCTTGACACCTCGGGGCTGGGGAAAGTCGGTCTCAACGCCGCGAGTGCACTGAAAATCGAGCGCTCGTTTGTTTATTCGACTCAGTAGAGGACCAATCCTGTCCGTCACTCTCGACTCGCTCACCTTTATCTGATAGATACTCGCGAATATGTCCTCCATCTTGAACCAGTCCATAATCGTCATTGAGGTGTCGGTCCAGATCCAATCCATGACTGCTCGGAGCTCGAACAGAAACGGCACGAACATAAATCTTGGGGGACAAACAAAATAAATATAGGAAATATCGGAACGCTAAACGATCGAGGATTTTTTGTTTCGGTTTGTTTGTTGGTTTTTATCTCGGGCTCGTTTTTCACTCTCACCCCTTGAAGAGATACATGTTTACGATGCTGTAGTTCTTGCATAGAAAATTGCCGAGTATTCGAGTCGGATAACCGAGCCTCAGTTGATAGGCCGCGAGCAAGAGATAGAAACATTTGACCATATACCAAATCTGGGGCGGCAATTTCTCGTTGAATTGCCTGAAAAGTCGAATTTAGTTATGATTTTTCCGCTGATAAAGGTATTTCGCCGTTTTCGTTGGAGTACCTCTCGGTTACGCTGGGTAGAATGAAGAACATGCAAAGGTGAACGCCGAATACGAGTAGGTAGTGAAATACGAGTTTGCCCATAATCGATTTACGCAAAAACAGGGCACGGTCGATCACTATGAGAGCGAATTGGAGCAACAGCATGAGAAGGAAGGGCATCGGTACACGATTTTCCGCCAGATAGGCCGTCACACCACCGTCTCCCTGCTGCGTCTGCAAATTCATTCGTCCAATGAAACAAGCGAAAAGCCCAACAAGTTGTTTTTCCTTCCGGCTCTCTTACCCCAAAAGCGGAGAATCCAAATATCAAGAGGATAAAGTTGAAAAAGTCGCAGAGAAACATGTACGCGTAGACGTTCGTCTTCTCCTTGCCCTCGGAGCTGAGTATATTCGCTAAGAAGGTCTTGGCCGGTTCCATGTATTTCCTCGCCCTGTTAAATATCCCGCCACTCATTTTCTTGTTTCCCCTCATTATCCAACACTCGATGATTCTTCCTTGGTTCGATCGATTGATGCATGACAATATAAGAAGGAAAGACGGGGAGAAAAGAAAAAGGCTCACGTCATGTTGACCGCTGTTTTGAAATCCTTGTCGCACGGACTCGACTCCGTGGCTTTTACGACGGCGACGACTACGACGAGTTTCTCGCTCGAGTCCGTTGTCTGCTCGTTCTTCGGATGCTCGTTCTCCTCCTCAGCCTCGTTCTCCAAGCTCTTTTTCCTCGTCGGGCTCGGCGCCTCGTTGTCCGTTCGATCACTGCCAAATACCGAGATGAATTTTCATTATGAGACTGATACGCACGCCGCGTATACTTTTTCGGCCGCGTGGCTCATCGCTCACTTCGTTTCCTCGTTTTGCCAGTGAAAACGTGCGGGTTCCGCGCCCTCCTGGCCGTTTCTCGTCGTTGTCGTTGTCGTCATCGTAAGCCTCGTGGGTAAAATTTTCCTCTGCCTGACTGGCGTGGTCCACTGGCCCAGTGACTTGAGCATGAATCTTTAAGCGCGCGCGTACGCTCGTGAAATACATTGCGGAGAACGAGAGTGTGCGCGTCGATTTAGAGCGAGGAGAGAGACATGACGGCTCTATTACCTGTGGAAGAAGACCATCAGCAGTAGCAAAAGATCCCAGAGGGCGTAGTTTGGTTTCTTCTCGACGCCCAAAATTCTCGGGCCGAAGAGCGGGTGGCTCGACGACGACATGTTCCATACGATCATCTCGAATTGGAAGATACACTTGACGATGACGATAACCTGGCGAACGGGAAAAGCTATATTTCGCGGGAGAAGAGCCAAGGGTCTGTCGCAACTTTTGTCTATTGCTCACTTCTGTGTACGCGATGAGGGTGACCCAGAAGGTCTTGGAGGGCCTCGGTATGGTTAGGGATCCCCAGAGGAAAACCATCAACGGCAACGGTATCGAGATGACCGAGGCGTTCTTGACGTGATGCAGAAACACCATGAAGTAACACATGAAGGTCGAGTGGGCGAGAATACCGAACCAAACGGAGGCTGCCAGTTGTATTATCGGAGGTTGATCGACTTCGGATAACTCGCCAAAGTGCTCGTCCCCGTCATCCTTCTCACGCTGTGGCAGACTCCGTGTTTGCCCAAATATCGAGCTGGCCATTCATAGCGAGAGAAAAAGCGAAAAAGAATATATCAGAGAAGCGAAAGCCCGTATAGGATTTCGTACGTGTTTAACGACACGAGGAAAAGTCTCACGAAAGCACAACGAAAGCTCGCCTCGTGACGGTGAACCGAGACGAGACCTGCAATATCAAATGTTCAATGAAAGAACCTACCGCCAACGCACTCGTGGAGACTATTTTTTTCTTTTTTTTTTCTTTTCTTCTTTCTTTGTTAACTTTTGTGCTTCGGTCAAATGTTTTATCGGAAGAAGGAAAACGACAGTTGGGACAAAATCTAATGGAAGGCAGAGTTAGAATTGTGGCTTTTAGTAGAGTGTGGTGTTTGGTTTTTCGTTGTTTCGGTGGTGACACATGCGAGGATTGGCGTGCGCGTGGCGAGCGTGTGTCAAGCGACTTAAAAAGTATCGGTGAATATCAAAGACACGAGAGACGATTAGACATATCGAGATCCACAAAATAATTTTCTCTCTCTCTCTCTCTCTCTCTCTCTCTCTCTCTCTCTCTCGTTTGTCGGACATTCTCTCGATCCTCCGAGGATATACCTGGACGAGGACACGTCCAACCCTCGCTCCAAACTCGGCGCCAATATTCGGATGTGTGGCACGGTCAGCGAGCTCTCCTTCCTGGCAAACACAACACACACCACGTCTTTTTCTACCTTTCTTCAGACAAATTGATCGTTTTTTTTTCTGGCCTGCTCACTCGCGTCTTGGCTAGCATGGGAAAATGTGTGACATGTGGAAGAGGGTTTTTGTTTGTTATTCCTCGGGAAATGGGAAACTTACGCGCGCTCCTCCGTGGAAAGGTCGAAGGATCGCTTGAGATGTTTGCGGAACCAGGAGGCCAGGAACTTGTTTCTGGATTGGGGCAAATTATGGATGAATTTCATTCGAGTACTCCGAAACAATGACATCTTCATTAAACACACGTAATTCAACTATTTTCAATTGAAATTGCCGGAAAAATAGCAATTGGCGTATCGGTACGGTAGTGATGGGCGATACAAGCTTCCTTCGTTGTTGAAGAAAGAAAAAAGCATGGCCCGTTATTCCCGCTGGATAAAGCGGCGAGAACCGTGAGAGCCGAGCGATTGCTCGTAGATATTTAAAACGACTACGAGCTTGCGACTAGTGTTCTATCGAAGCTAGGAAAGCGTCTATCCTACCTTTTTTTATCGTTGCCAGGTCGGCTCGGTCCTTGGCCACTGTCGAGGCTCTCGTCGGTGCTGACCTCGGTCTCAGATCTGTCGGAGCAAGCGCGTAATACACTATATCTAAAGGCAACTCGCTAAAAAAAAACGGCCCTCGAGGGGAACGGCTTTCCACGCGGTCTTCTTGCAGATCTTTTGCTTTTTCTGGCTCTATTGTCACGGCGTATACGACGTGGACTACGTTATGCGTGTAATAAAAGAGGAAAAGAAAAACAAATTTCGTGGCAACTACGTCTTTCGAGCATTACTTGGGGACTTTTTGTACGTCGGAGCTGGGCCTTAACGATCTCGAAAGGGGGTACGCTTCACCGTTTTAGTTATTAGGGTGTCAAGATATTTCGTCGTTTCGTTGCTCACCTCTGCTTCATCATCGGGATCGGTTGCCATATCTGATTTATTCCCAGCCGAGTGCCCATTCTGAAATCAGCTTTGGCCTGGGAACACACACATTTTTGTTGTTGTTTTCTTCAAATTAACTTTGCACCAGGACAACATTGTTATTCCGAATTTTTCTCTAGGTTTCCATGATCGTCGGGCTGGTTGTGATTTTTTCGTTGGCTTTGTATTATCTTTAGGCTAGCGGAACGCGATTATCGTCGTTTATGCGTACATTTTACGAACCTTGAGAATTCTTTTTTCCTTGAAAAGGACTTTGCGAATGTATCTGTAGTCTCTGGAGAATTTGTTGAGATATCTCGTCATTGAGACCATCGTGCTGTTAAGAATGACCAGTAGAAACTTGAAGTAGGTAAAGAGCGAGACTTTTTTCTTCCGCTGTCCATCTTCTTCTTCTTCTTCCTCCTCCTCGTCCTTCTCCTCGTCCTCGTCATCCTCTTCTCTGGCAGATTTTTCTCGCTTTATCGCCGGATCATCCGTGATTTCGTCGAGCTCGTCCGAGTCGAGGGGTGTCTTGGTAAGGTCCTCGGACTTGAGGACTCGCTCGACTTCCTCAACTTCGACGGAGTCGAGGCTCGCGCTGTCCCGAACCTGAGCCTTTTTTTCCAAAATTTCAAACATTCGTATCATTTGAAGGAATTTGCACGAGCCATCATTGACAATAATTATCTACGATAATAATAATTGGAGCGACAGCTGGCAGTTGTTGCTACATCGACAGCATTTATGTACAATTCGACGATATCAATGTCTACGCGAAAAGCTTGCGAGTTATGTTTTAGCGTTTTCGCCCTCGACTCTCCTTGGCCGATGTTTTCTTTTTCTTTTTTTTTTTTCTTTTATCGCACCCGCTCCGAACAAGTGAAGGAGAACGAGGAGAATCAAGTTTTATGTACACAAGACTACACAGGACTAGTTTTTGTTGTTGCGAGAGGCAGCATTGAGAATGACGCCGACAGAGATTTCCAGTGCGGCAAATACGTGTAATAATAATCAAAGTTGACCGGTGTAAAAGTTTGCAACGCTGCAACGCAACGAAAACATCATCCAAAGAATTCCTTTAGATGCAAGTCTCTGATAAGGGCCCTGAAAAAATATCGCCGATAAAAATCATTTTCATTGCATTGGAACGATGCGGAAACTGGTGACCGGTCGAAAAGAGTTTAACGAAAAATGACAGCGAGGAGGATAACGTGACTGAATCAATCCACCATAGTGTTGAGCGCAGCCGATAAAAGAGACGCTTCTCGAGTACCCCCCCCCCCCCCCCCCGTTGTATGCGGAAGAAAGAATAAGGAAATAATGATAGTAATTAGCGGATGTACGTAAATATGCGTGAGAATGATGAATTTGCAAAGGGGCGCGAGAGACACGGACACAAGGATGATAATAGTTATAGAATTAGCAGAGCAATCTATAGGACAAAGCGTTTATTATTCGCCATCGGTTCGAAGGCTCGTTTCTGTTTGGACATGCAGACGTTAAGGGGAAATAGGGATCTCACATCGGTGGCCGCGGCAGTCTCGGTTTCGGAACGTGCGCTCAGGTAGGACATGGATGATTTCTTGCGGGTCAACGGCACGCTCTGCCGTCGCAGCCGAAGGGCGTCCTTCTGCGTTCCTCCGTACATTGCGACGTGCGTCGCTATCTCTATGTCAGTCTTTAACAGGGTCGTCATCAGCTGTAAATCCATTCACTCGAGATGTACATGCTAGAGCAAGTATTTTCTTCTTTTGTTTTTCCACCCCGTGCGTGTCCGCTCACACGTGTGTCCCCGCACGTACTTTCCGACATTTGCTTGTGATCGGCATTTTTCCAACTTTCGAAAAATTATACCACCAAAAAGAATTGCTCCGTTAGGGAGGATGATCAAGGGTTTACCTCGGCCACGGTCATTCTTCGTCCGCTCTCCCGGTGCTGACGGAGCCTCTCCTCGTCCTCGCGCTTCTCCTCCGGATCAGGCAATAGGTCGGTCACGTCGTCGTCGTCGAGATCGTCGAACATGTAGTAGTCGCCCGATCGCACGGCTGCGCGAAAGGGAAAAGTTATTTATCAATACGAGCGAACGGTAGTGCTTCCACATGCTTCGTGTCGCACACGATTACGCTCAAACATACATGTATAGATATGTACACACTCCAAAAAATTTCACCAATTTTTTTCGTCTTTTTTAAAGCGCTTTATCCATGTGAAAAATCCTCGTAGCGAGATTTCAAAAAAATTCAAAAGCCCTCTGAAGCTTCAAGTTTCTAGATTCGAGATTATTTGGCAAACATTTTTTGTGTGCTACGGTTATCGCACAATCATAAGAAATGGCGGGAGAAGTTTTTTTTTCCAAATGTTTACATTTTTTTTGTTTGTTTCAAGAGTTCACGAGCTCGGGATTTCCTTTTCAGTTAAATCAATGTATAGGTCAGTCAGCTTGTTTATTCAGCTTGAATTTGGTTTTCTTTGTTTGGTTGCTCTACGCTCTGGTGTTTGGTTGCTCTACACTCTGGTGTTACGTCAATTTTTTGCCGAGATATCCGACTTTGAATGAAAAAATATCCTTTCTTCTTTGATCATCGATATCTCAGCAACTACCGATCGTACAAGGAATTAACGGGCAGCTTTTTCGTTGAATTTTTTTTTCACCCTTAACATTAATTTGGAAAAAGTACAAAAAAAATTACTTTTTCGTGGTTTTTCGGTAAATTTACCACCATTTTACAAATATCGGTAGATAGACTAATGTAGCCAGGTTTTTTCCGCTTAGGTACCCCCGCCCCGCCCAATAGTCCTGTAAGTTTTTTAATTGATCCATCGAACCGTTTTTTCGGACCGGTTGATCAAAGTTTAACAAAGCAATAAAAGGAACAAGTGTGTTGTCCCGAAATGTCGTGTAATCATCGTCAAAATGAAAAGACCAATTTTCTTCGACTTTATTCACAACTTTGCATCAGTCGCTTGTTAAATTTAAGAGGACAAAAATTCGAAAAATGTCTAAAGAAATTAATTTAATTTTTTAAATATTCGTAAGACAATTCTGGAAACAATATTGACTCATTATTGACACGATTCGGCCTTTTTCGCACCATGATTTCATTCATCTTTAATTGCATTAATTAAAAGTTGATACCCCCAAGCAGTATTCACTAGTCGACCTTGGAACTTGTATGCGATTAATTTTTTCTTCAATCGAAGAAAAAAAACCCGAGCTCGTGGACCCATGGAAAAAAAATGTAAAAATTTGGAAATCATTTCTTGCCCGCCTATTGCTCCGCTGATTGCGCGATAACCAAAGCTCACAAAATTTTTTCGTCAAAACATGTTGAAACTAGAAACTTGAAGCTACAAAATGCTTTTTTTCATCTCCATACGAGCATTTTTCACATAGATGCAGCGCTTCAAAAGGCACTAAAAAAATTGGATAAATGTTCTGTACCTCGAATTTTTTGGAGCGATGGATATTATTGGGAAAGCCATGCGTTCGGAAATCACGGTTTCACGGGGTATCGGGCTCTTTTGTACACGCAAACGCAATGTTTGCCATTTTCATTTTGCTCGTTGGATATATAATTCGGGATTTCTACGAGGACGGGGAAAGATTCTACAAACAACAGGGAATTCTTGTTATATTACAATTTATGTACAGTACAAATTTACAGACAAGTCCCTCTCTCTATCTATCTCTCTCTCTCTCTCTCTCTCTCTCTCTCTCTCTCTCTCTGAAATAGTAAGAAAAGAGTGGGTTACGTGGGACGTATTGTTACGCTGCGAGTCAGGACGGTGCGAAAAATCGACCTTTTCTTTTTTTGGCGTATAAGCTTTTGCGAGCGCAATACGCGGGGAAATCGAGTCGAATTTCCGAACCGCTCTGCGGGGTTAAGTAGGATACGAAGCCACAGGGAGCATAGAAGAAAAAAAAGAAAGAAAAATATTGGTGAAATTACCCTCTCTGTTGGTCTTTGGCACACGATGTTTGTACAACGGTCGGTCTCTCGGATAGAGCGTATCTAATGCACACGCATACACACGCACACATACACGTATACGCGTATGAGACAGGAAGAAACAAAAAAGAAAGAAAGAAATCATTAACGAGATTAGACAAGTTTTTGTACACGTTTCGGCGTCGCTAAGATATTTCTTTTCTTTCCCCTCCCTCAAAGTGAAACCAAACAAACACTGAAATAGAGAGTAGAAACGTGTATATACGGTTAAAATGAAGAAGAAAAAATAAAAAGAAGAGGCAGAAAAGTCAAAATCGCCCTTGGAGAAAAACGGTCGGAGAGGAAAGAGATAAGGTGGATATTGTGTGCGTACGAGAGTATACTAATATCGACGATCCGCGTGCCTCAAGCTTATGTACATGAACACCGTCAACACGAGGCAGCTTTCACTTTGATTGTATCCAGCGTTTGAGATGCCACGAGGGAATTTTACATGTGTGATGGGAGAGTGGCGAACGCGAGTTGGTCGAGACAACGGAGGCCCTTGGGGTCTGTAGGTCCGAGAGCCAGCAGGCTGCTCCGGTGTAGCTCGATTGTCTGCGATGTCCGCGGCTCGAGAAGCTCGCGCGATTCCGCGGCCTCGAACGATCGTAGGGCGGCGGTGAAAAAACTGGAAAAGTCTCGTCGGGCGACGGACCCCGAGGATTGAGTTCGCTGCCGGGCGGCGATCCGAACGATATCCTCGTTGGCTCAAGGTAAGCCTCGAGGCTCACCGTCATTATGGCAGAATTCGGCGAAGGTGCTTGGAGAAGCGATGCGGCGCGCGGGGTCAACGGGTGCGCTTCCTCGTCGAGCCTCCGTGTATTCTCGTCCTCGTCTATGGGAGTTCGGTAGCCCTGGGGCGGCGTACGGCCACCCGAGGACACGCAGGAACTCGCGCTCGAAGCTCTAGCCAACGGTGCCTCTCCTTGAGGTAGTTTTTGTTTGTTTGTTTTTCATCCCCCGGTTATGCGTTAAGAACCCGTGCGAAAATTGAACTAGGGCTTTGGTCGGGCCCATATAAAATTTCCCTAACTTTAATAGGGCCCTAATCGGGTAGCCTCACATGGGCTCCCAGTGGCCGTTCACACTTTGCTACTGAGGGCCGTTAAAGGCAGAATAATGAGGGCCTTCGAGGATGCCTGATCGACGCCTCATGTAAACCATGGTGTGCCCGCATAAGTTATCCCTGTCAGGGGATATGCTCACGTGTGTGTAAATGTATGTGTTTCTGCGTATATGTGTCCCCGTTTATATAAGGTCACGATACACTGCCAAATTTGTTATTTTATTTAAATACGATCTATTTAAATGAGATAGGCTTTTTCCTCGTCTCGAGGCCTACTACGAACTTGTTTGTTTCAAAGATATTTTTTTATTCGTTTCAGCTATTTTTTTTTAAATATCAAATATATTCAAATCGAGACTATAAGGAGGGGACAGGTGGGGGAATGGAGGATGAAGATGACGAGGGCAGTGGAAAAAATGACAGATCGAGACATACAAAGGAACTGGGAGAAAATTGAGAGGTCAGGATACTGTAGACAGTACAAGGATAGGAAAAAAGAAGTGGGGATGGAGGGCTACTGGAGGAGAGGAACTATACGAGGAGAAATCAGGGAAATATGGTCGAGGATGAGGTGTGGGAGCGTGGGGAAGGAAAAAGAGAAGGGGTTTTTTGGAAACACGAGATGCAGAGTCTGTAATACAGAACAGAAAACACTGGCTCATATATGGGTATGTGAGACGGCAAGGGCACAGATGGAGGACGAAGCGGGCGAAAAGTACGAGCGATGGGCAAGTCAGCAGGAGGGCGGGACAGAGACGGCATGGAGCAGAGCTCTGGAAGGAAAAGAAATAGTAGAAGAGGTGTGTGAGATGGTGAGGCAGTTTGAAAAAATAGCAAGAAAAAGCGAAGAGAGGGGTGGGAGGGGAAACTAGAAAGAAGAAAGAGGAAGAGGAAATCGGGTGTGGAGATGCGGGTTAAAAGGAAATATGTAAATAACAAAGAAGTGATTGCTAGAAGAATGATAATGTGGCAAACTAATGTGGTAATGTAAATGTAGCAAGGAGGAACAGACTAGCGAATTCAAGTAAATTGTTTTTTTAAACAGATTAAACCGATTCACAGATTTATTAGGATTAAATAAGATATTTAGTTATCGGAAGATATTAAATAGATTTTGATTTGAATAAATAAATATATTTGAAATAAATAATTCCAATAATGGAATGCAATAAGAAAAATTTGATTTCACGGGAAATCTAGATAATTCAAATTTAAATAAATCAAATAGACGCGGTTAGGTAATATCAATAGAATTTCTCTGTCAGTGTAGGTGTTTCCTTTGCCATGTAGTAGATGACGTTGATAATTTTGGATGCAAATTGAGCAGAAGAATTTACTTCCCCTTCGAAAATTACCTTGGAAAAATAAAACGTTCTATTGGAAGTCCAAATAGGTATCTGGTTCAATTTTGTCGCAGACAGAATGAAAAAGACAATTTCTTTGAGCGGCCAAGAAAAATTCCTTCGAAATTTCAGTTACGAAAAAGGAGATTAAAGCCGAGAAAATAATTGCCGAAAAATTGATTTTTAATAATAGCACTACAATTAGCACTACCACGCCAAATAACGTTGTGCTTTTAAGCAATGGATGTGTAGTAGAAATTAGACAAATATTCGGATCCAATCAATGTCTAGAATCTTTTTTGTTGCAAGGTAATATCTGGAAAACGAAAACCGATCTATTGGCTTATCCTACACAATCGGGTAAAGTTCATGAGTGGAAAATATCATCAAAATCTTCGGAAGGAATAATTTTTCATATTGAAAGTGTTCGGCGAAAAATAGTCCCTATAAAAATGTAGAAAAAAAACTGAATGGGATTGTTCAAACATACGCGCTGGCATCACTCCATGAGTGAATAAGGCAATAAGAATAATATGTAATTTTTTGAAGGTTTTGTAAATGTAATATATAATCATTTTTAATGCCCTCACGTTTTTATCCTATTTTTACCTATTATCGAATAATTGAGTGTAGTAAGTAAAATACCACAAACGATTTAGTCCAAGCTATGTATACTGGTCCGTTTCCTATAATGCCCAAACCTGACCCTATCGATCCCGACAGGGATTGCCAAAATAGGACCTGCAAAGGCCCTTATTATACCAACCCCTGTCGGGATTGCCATATAAGTGCCTTCAAGGGCTTATTTGACGCTTCCCTGATAAGAAAAGCCTCAAATAAGCCCTTAAAGGCCCTTATTTTTATGATGGATGCCCTGTCAATTTTCCGCACGGGAAGGAACACGGAGACAGCCCCCCCCCCCCATACACACACACACACGCGCACACACACACACACACACACACACACACACGCACACACACGCACACACAGACGTCAAATTTTTAAGGATTCCGAGCGGGGACTTTTCGTTTGTCACGTGGATGACGAGATTGAGAAGGCAGGGAGGGGGCTGAGGGGGCTGAGGGAGAATTGACTCGAAAGTACGAGGGAATAGTTTTTTTTTCTTTTTTCTTTCTTGTCCGTCTCTTACCGACTTTGTGGGTTGCTGGCTCCCTGTAACTCGGGCCCTGAATTCTCTGCTGGTCGGCCTTTATCTTGTCCATCTTGAACTTCAATTTCTGCAAAACCGCTTTCTCCACGTTCTCCTGATACTCGATTCGCTTCCGATGGAGATCCTGAAGGAGCTCGGCGCCCCGAGACGCGAGGATACTCATCGCCTTGGTCTCGTCCACTATGTGAAAGAAATAGTAGCTCTTGAAGAGGCGCTTCTGTACGAGAAGGAAGGTGAAACACAGGCCGTCCCAGACCATGCCGATATCCTCGCTCGCGACCTCGCACGTCGGATCCTTCGCATCGAAATCCACGCCGGCGGGACTCGAGAACTTGTTGAGACAGGCGATCCCCAAGAGTTGGATCAACCAACAGGCGGAGAGCTCCAGCTTATCGCAGTACGAGGAAAAATAAGACGAAAGTTATTTGGGCAAAGGGAAAGAAAAGGGCGTAGGCGCGATCGATTGTGCCAAGTAACCTGCTTGAGGAGAACGCAACCGACACCCTGAAGAATCGCCTTCGAGACGATGACGAGGACGTTGTAACCCATGAGCAAGTTCCACCACTTGAGAATAGTTTTGATAGGCCTGAGATAAAAGTCACTGCCCTGCCAGAGGAATATAAAGGCACCAATGAGATAGCCCAAGGAGAATACGTTGGTTCGCTTGGTGCCCGCGAGGAACATTATCGAGAGCGTTATCCACATGAAACTCATCATGGTGCCGCGTTTCGCGACGTCCAACCAGCAATGCACGTGGGACACGTAATCCTTCACGGGATTGACAAAATTGGGCTTGTCCATCTCCTGGAAAACCGAGTAATTGTGGCCCGCGACGAACGTCTCGCCGGTCGCGCGATTATTCGCCTCGATCCGGAAAACGAGGCTCTGCCGCACGATCATCAGCAGCAGTACAAAGTCGCATATTAATTTCGTTGGATTCGGTGGAAAACTCGGGTCCGGGATGTACATCCATTGCTGAAGTCTTCTGAGAGTTTCTGATGTGCCCCAGGGATAATCTGTAGAGTGGGATTTCGTTGTTTTTGTTGTTTTCTCTCTCTCTCTCTCTCTCTCTCTCTCTCTCTCTCTCTCTCTCTCTCTCTCTCTCTCTCTCTCTCTCCCTCTCTCTCCCTCTCTCTCCCTCTCTCCCTCTCTCCCTCTCTCTCAAAATAGCGCGTATCGGGGGTGGTTTGTTTGGGTTTGTTTGTGCAATAGCGCGTATCGGCGGTGGTCCGTTACGAGGGGAAATATTTACCGATGCACAGCCAGATCGGCGGAGCGACCGCGAAGGCGTACTGAACCGGAAGCGCGACGATCGCGAAGACCCGGAAAAACGGCCATATCTTCGCGGTGAGAGTTCTCTTGGTGGAGAAGAGGACGAGCAACCAAATGCCGTAGAGAACGGAAATAAAATCAAGCCTGGTGCCTATAAGCGCCACCACGCCCATCAGACAAAATTCCACGCCAAATTTGTAAAAGCCGTAGTTGAAGAGAAACTGCAGGCACTCGGGTATGCCCCGATCGGCGTCGAGCCTCGTCACTTTCGGGAACATGACCAGCGGCGTTTCCAGTGGCTCGCCCTTCTCGTGCCGATGGAAACACTGCCGTATCATTATTATCGCACGTATCGTCGTCACCGTTACGATACCGATGTAGCCCTTGAGCAAATCGGAAAGCTGGCCCGGCTTTGCTTTGTCCATTCCGATCCATTCGGCTACGTTGTACTCCCTGTCCGTTTCTGTACCGTTACCGCCTGTCTGCTGACCGATGGTCGGAGACAGAACAAAAACCTTCCTCACTTTCATATCTTTACTTTGTACCAGCGGTAGATTTGCATTCCAACTTACCGAGCAGTTGACGTTCCAGTTCTCGTGATCGATGTACTTTATCTGATACAACATCTTTGTCACCATCAAAAGTGCAATTACACTCGCCATGACGTTTATCATCATTATTTGGACGCTCCGCTGAAAGTTTATCGTCACCACGACCGCGATTACGAAGAACAAATTTATCGCGCACACCTGTTTTTCCGAAAAGAGCCAAACAAGAAGAAATGAACGACTTTTTTTGTTTTTTTTTTCTCCAGTCGGTACGACACGCCCATTCCTCCCCTACTCACGTCGGTGATGCACAGCAATACGAAGGATACGAATATAATCTTTTGCATGTGTATCTCGAGGATCAACCAGAACCAGTTGTAAAAGTTGTTGAGGTGATTTATCGTCTTGTGGAAGAGTGCTTTTCTCTCTATCTTCGACATGTCTGTAGGGAGTGTTTTTTTTCTTTGGGTTTGTTTGTTTGTTTGCTTTTTTTTGTCTTCAATTCGATATAGCTCTCTCGTTATTGCGTGTTATTTTTTAATGGCAAGTTGGAAAAGAATGTGACGTACGTTTCAATTGCTTGAGGGTGTAAATGGTCGGTTTTTCATCGTTTTCCATGAGGGGCGCGTCCGCTGGGAAAGCTACAGGCACGGAGCTCGAGTAGCCCAAACTGCCGCGCTTCGAGACAAGGTCGACTCTGGAATTGAATTTCGAGTTATCGGACGGAAAATACGCGATTTTTGACGAATAAAAAAAATGATCGCCACAAACGAAGACTCGGGCGAACCTCTCGATGTTGGTCACCTCGAGGAAGTCATCGTGGAAGTAGTGAATCTGCAAAACGGTCACTATCACGAAGAACGTGGGTGTGAGGAGGCGAACGAATAGTTCCTTCGTCTCGTAAGTCTCGAGGCCAATGTCCATTTGTCTGGAAAAATAATGTCGTTGAACGCGATGTCGCGTGAGAGAACGAAATTAGTTATGGCCAAGTTACGGCGAATTGTTACAGCTGTTGGTCGATGTGGAGGAGCTTCCAGTAGCCCGGGAAATTGCTGAATTGATAAGTGTAAACGAGTATCAACATGACGACCGAGTACGCGATGACGGTTATCCAAAAACCGTACATCATTTTTCTCCAGGCTGTCCAGGAGATCTGCATTTTTTGCAACCCAAACGACAAAAGCAGCCATTATCAAAGGACGCAGAGTGAAAAATAGATAGCGAAAAGTGTTTGGTATCGGTTACCTGAAAAGTGATGACGAAAACGAGAAGCAGCGACATGTAGATGATTCGAAAGACGGTCATTCTCTCGCCGGTGATGCCACTCGTAAAGAGCATAATAGCGACCACGGCGATCCAAAACTTGATGAGAAGCTTTTTCACCAGTCTGCCGACGTTTTTCATAAACTGACTCTTGATTTCCGGTGTCTCCTTGTTCATGGCGGTCGTAGCGGCAGATACGGAGACGTGGAGGGGCGCCACCATGTCCCTTATCGCGGACGATCTCTTTTGCGACTGTCTCTCGGCCATGTATTGCCTCATCGTGATCCAAAACATTGTGATGAAGCAGCACTGCGAAAATTCCATCGACCTCGGTACTCTCTCTCTCTCTCTCTCCCTCTCTCTCTCTCTCTCTCTCTCTCTCTCTCTCTCTCTCTCTCTCTCTCTCTCTCTCTCTCTCTCTCTCTCTCTTTCTCTCTCTCTCTCTCTCTCTCTATCTCTCTCTCTCTCTCCTCACTTGCTCTCGTTGCCAAATTTTCTCCTAAATGATAAATTATTCAATTTTTCGTACTTTGACGATTTGATGCCAGCTGCTCAACTCGTCCGGTTTGCTGAACCCAATTTCCGTCATTTTGATGTCGTGAAAAACCGTCGGCAGTTCGGCCTCCGTCAGATTCATGCTGTATACGTAGCCACCAAGAAGCAACAGGCTGGAATAAAATACAATGAAGGGCGAACACTTCATCATCGAGGTTCTCTTGTTCGGTACCATCCATAGTATCAGGGCCCACATCAGTAGGATAAAGGTCGTCCAACTGTGATACATTATGCTCCAGGTCTGGTGAAAATGGCGAGAGCAACGATTAAACAACAACGACGAGCAAAAACAATCAGGCCAAAGTGTCGAATGGATTATTTGGCCTCACCATCATTACGATGTTTGTGGCCAAGTAAGAGGAGCTCACTATCAATTGGAATATCGAGTACACGGCCATTATCACTTGCTCGACGATCCCCGGACCGTCGTCGGGAACTGCTTCGAAAAAAGAAAAGAAAAAAAGAACAATCGTTTTTCAGTGCGAAAAAATCAATAAAATAGAGGCCGAAATTTGCAGAATCGAAAAGTTCTCGCGAATAAACTCACCTTCGCTGAGCGAATGTAACTGAATGCTGTCGTCGTTGTGGGCATCCTGAACGATGACACTTCCGGTTGAATCCTGTAGCAAGCCGGTGCGACCGGACCCGAAGCGCATCAACTAATTTCGCCCCGAGTGCGAAGAAAGAAAAAGTCAAAGAACCCCGATCAATCGGTTGCTCGTATCTTATTCTACATTCGTGCTTGTTTATCCTCGCTAGCGTATAAATTGCAACGAATGTGCGAAGAAAAGTACATAGCTACGGATAAAAAATGTGGCGATTCAGTGTTCAGTTTGTTTTCAAGAGATCGCAAGCAAAATGCAAAGAGTACGCGCAACGGGTTTAGCTATACGGTGCGCGATGTATACAGGTGCCGGAAGAAGAAGGAAAAACACGTAAGTGCGGAAAATCGACAAGTTGAATTATACCGCGCAATTAAATCGAACAAATAGCAGCCATTCGCGAGGTTAGCAAATAAAAAAATAATAAAAAAAAAACAAACAAACAAACAAACAAAAAACGTACGTGAAAATGAGCAATTAACAGTGATAATTGAAAAAAAAATCGATTTTTCCCACTTGCTCGGTTGCAGCGAAGAATTTACCTTGACCGTGTGTGTCGTTAACGCGACGGATCTCCCGTCAGACATGTTTCTTTCTCTCTAAAATACAACAAAGACTGTGGGAAACTGGTGCGGCGGAAGGTGTTTACGTACTTTGGGTCTAAAGAAAACTAGACAGGTGTGTTTTCCCTATACCTCCACCATATTCTTAGTGTCTCTACGAGTACTCGCGAGGGCTTCGTTTCATTTCATATATACATATGCATATATACGTACGGGAGTCGTCTCGTCGGGCTGACGCGAGGCTGGCACGCTTGGCTTCTAGAACATTTGGTTTTTGCCAAACTAAGCAACATAGCTCATATCCGCTCGTATCCAAGTAAACAGTGACGAGAGATCGCAATCTGCTTGTCGCGCGAAAACGTGAGAAAACATAGTGTACGAGATACGAGGAGCGGGGGTTGTAGCGGCAGCGGAAAAATATTCACACGAGAGCTAAGCGCAACACACCAGGCACGAAATATCGTCCGAAACTGCGGCGGGCAAAAGGCAAAACGGTCAATCGGCAAGCGTTACTCTTTGGGCACGAGGAATTTGTGGATACTGGCCTAGCACCTACCGCAGCAATTTAATCGCTAGTGCTGACGACCTTTCTCGGATAATTTCGTACACGCCGATTTACGAAAAACAGCGAGCAAAATAATCCTCGCGTGACAAAATGCCAAATCGATCATACGGATGCAAGAAAAAAATAAAATAAAATAATCAACATCAAGGAGACGCGTTTGGGGCTTTCCTTACGCGAGCTTTTCTCTTTGCCGATTGCCACCTCTGTGACGGTGTTCTGCGTCTCACGGAGACGCGACGTGACAGCGAGGTCTCCAGATTGGTGAATTTGCCGCTTAGGGTCGCGGGTTCTTTGGCCTGTAAGCTCGTGGTTGCAAAGTTAGTCGAAAGCATTCGGGGGCTTGACGAGTTGACGCTAGAGGAATATCGGATTTTTTGGCTGATAAAACAAAACAAAACGAGGAAGAGGTCCAGCCGGCGGAAATTTTGTTAATCATTGGACAGAGTGAGAAAGAGAGCGCTCGTAATATTGATGAAGAACAATGGTGAATTCTCACGGAGGAAAACGAACGAAAGAAAGAAAAAAAATAAACGTGTCTGCTAAAACGTCAACGACCTTACCGGTTTTCTGAACAAGAATTGCGACTGCAGTGCAAGAACGTAATAGAGCCAGAATAGTCCGAGTGCGTGACTGTAGCTGGTCCATTCGGACATGTCGTCGACGTAATCGACGTAGCGCGGATTGGTCTCGTTGCTCCTGTAATACGGATCGAGAGCAAAGTAGCGCGCCCACGTGGAGTTGACGGGCACGAGTTCCTGGGGCCATTGATTCTGATATGCGAGGAGCACGAGGATGTGAATAACCACGAGGCCCATCAGTAGCCGACAGACGACCGCGAAGCCCCGCAAGAGTTCTCTGTGGCAGGCCCACCAGGTCGCCGCACCGATGAATATGAGGAAGTAGAGAGCGCCCTCGACCGATGGCGTGAGCGAAGCGACGCAGCATAGAGAAGCCAGCGCGACGTACGTTCCTGCCGTGCCGAGAACATTTATCATCTGCAAGAGGCATTTTAAACTTTTCAAAAACTCTCGTCGAATCTTCGATATTGAATCGCCGCGTTGCCGCGGCGGCTGCGCCTTCCTGCCAACGACAGATGACCTTGGTATTCGCGTCCTGGTGGATTTTCTTGGTAGCGGGGGGTCCTAAACTCGAGCTCTCGTCGTCGCCTCTCGTCGCTTCACGGCTCGTACTTTTGCAGAATATATACATCGCGATTGTTGTCGGTAGGGCTATTATTTCCGGCAGTAGCCAGAAAAAAACTTCCCAGACGGTCGCGCTGTCGAGCCTAACGAGACCCACGTGCCTCAAGAGCTTCTCCAGGAAGCTCCCGGTCGGTAGAAAGTGCCCGTACGGGGCCAGCGAGAGTAGAACGACGTGAAACGTCAGTTGGGTCAGAGCAGCGAGGAAACTCAGAATCATGCAGGCCTTGAGGTATCTTCCGGTGTGGCCGCCGTTCATCGTCTCGCGAGTCGGAATCGGCACGATCGGCGAGTACAGCGCGAGGCCCAGATAAATCAGCGACAGACCGGTCGGTCGCCATATCGCACCTGAATCGAACACCAAACGATCACTCTTTTTTCTTTTTTTTTTTTTTTTTTTCATTCCCTCCCCGATATATACGTATCGTATATTCGAGTTCGAGTTTCGTCGCTGGAAAAATATATATACAATATAAAAAAACGGGTCGACTGAAACGGGAAGAGGGAAAGATCGAGGGTGCACGAGCAAATAAACCCGCGAAATGTCATCCGGATCGAATATACGTTACACGTTGAAGTACTTTCTTTGTAGTTTTCGTCGTTGACGAGCTCGTGACATTTCTCCTCTCTCACGCACGTGGCTATTTCCCCCTTTCTCTTCGGCAAAGACTCGTCGGGAAAAAAACCACGGCGCGAATCCTTCTCGACAGGCTTAGTGCCAAAGTCGCAACTAATTCTAACGGGTTAATTGCCTTGGAGACTTGACTGCTATTATCGATTATTATTGATATATACTGTGCACAGGAATAAATTAACAAAGATTATCGCTTCGCGTGAAAGTACTGTAAAACGGGCTTAAATTGACATTAAGGCTAACTTTGACAGTTTTTGGAGCTACGTTGACACTTTTTTCCTATTGTTCCTCAAATTTGTTGCTCAAATTGATATTGATCACAATGATAATTTTAAGACTGATTTAGTGCGTATTAATATCGAGTTTTTTATGCAAAATCTTTCGAGGTGACAGCCCTCGATCAGCGACTTAGTTGGTCACACGAGGTCGGCGTGACCCCAGCCATATTTAAACGATTGCCACGTTGATTCTATTGTTCCGAATGGCTTATAAAAATATTCAGGCTGTTAGTTTGAATCTTCCAGAAAGTCGCATTCTCTGTATAATACTGTAATAGACATTTAAAATGGCGGAAACAATCAGGAAGGGATCAATGTGCGAAAAAGGCCATTCTTTACCTAAAAAATCATAACTCTTGTACTTTGCAATTAACAGGGAAAAAATTTATCCGAGGTGATACTCCTGAGATATGATCGTTTAAGGAAAAAAATAGCTTCATAGTGGGGTTTTCAAAAAAGGTATTTATTTTGACATTTGAAGAGGGCCCTTTTCACAGTAAAAAAAAAAGAGATCATGGTGCAATCGCAACATACGATCGGCAAAAAAATGAAAAGAGCGGAATATTTTCATAATTTTTTCAGTGATTCTTGAAAGGCCGTTACTTCGTGAAAGATGGTCGTATCGGGGACACAAAAAAAGCATTTTGAAGCTCGAAATCTCTAGTTTAAAAATTTCGCGAAGTTTTTCTTTTCTGAGCATCACGCTTGGCTCGGGCGTGAGAAATAGCGCGAGTGAAAAATTTGCCATTTTTATTATAATTTGATTTGTAAAAAATCATTATTTTTCATTTCATTCCATGTATAACGCACAAAATATTACATTTTTTAACAAAATCATGTCAAAGTAACCCTTAATCTTTGACATTAGTTGCATTTTAATGCCTTGTCAAACAAACCCACCCTCGAGGTTACTTTGATACTTGAAGAGAATATAAAATTGTGGGGGGAGGCGGCGAGGCTGGTGGGGCTTGACTTACTTATACAGGGTGCATAAAAATTATGTGTCACCACTCCGCCAGGTGATTCTCCGAGTCACGTTCGGCGAAGATTAACCCCCCCCCCCCATGGACCGGCAAGATTAGCCTTGACCCCAAAACTCAAGGACAATTTTTTTTATTGGCTTGGAAAATTCTACTTAATGAGAGAAAAAAAAGTCAGAAAGGAACCATGGGTCGCAAATGAGCCCGTCACCCGTAAAATAAAAAATAAAATATGAAAAATTCGGAAATATGAGTTTCCCGGATCGTGGATAGGAGAAACACAACAATAGCGAGTTAAGCACCAAAATAAAGCCCTCCATCACTCAGCCAGGGGATTCGAACGGTTTGGTCGTGTCTCTATGTTGCATTGTGTCTGACTGCTTATTCGTGTCTCCGTCTCTCTGTCCAATCGTGTCCGACTGTCTTGGCTGTTTAACTGCCTCTCGAAGGTTGTTTAACTGACTCTTGAAGGTGTGACAACAGTGGCCTCAAAAGTCGTTGTCATTTACCATGTGCCTATCCGTTTACCTCCTCGCGGTGAGAGTCGTACAACGGTGAAGTTCTTTTTTTTCGAATAATAGAATGCAAATTTTTCAAGCCAATAAAAAATGTGGCCTTGAGTTTTGGGGTCAAGGTAAATTTTGTGGGTTCATGTTGGGAGTGATGTTCGCCGAACGTGACTCGGAGAATCACCTCGCGGAGTGGTGACACATAATATTTATACACCCTGTACATTTGATAGTCAAAGGACACATTGTTCTATTGGAGCAAAAAAAGTTGAAATTAAGGATGTTGAAAAAGGTTACCTACAACAAAAACTTCCGAAACCTATTTTAAAAACCCTCATTGAACGGTAAATTTTGAGAAGTATTTGGAGACGAATTTGCGGATACGTTGCCGCTTGAATCGATTGGTAAATTCGCCGGGAGGAATGTCGGTTTATTCGCAGCACGAAACGTGCTCTCGAAAAACCATCGAATGCGGGGGAAAGGCTCGAGCGGCGTGTGCGCGAAAGAGCGAGGGAATACAATTTTGGCCTCGAACGGGGCCAAATTGTGGGGGGCCGATCTCGGAGAAGACGCAAAACGCATTTTTGACCAAGTTCGAAGGGAGCGGGAGCGCGGCCAAACGACGCCGAAAGGTCAAAGACATGAACGTACATTCGCCCGGGTCAGCCCATCATTTACGAGGGCCGAAAATCTATGATTACATTTAATTGGTCGTTCTACCGCGACTGCCACGCGTCTCCACTTGACCCCTCGATATTTCATTTTAAACATTCCCCAAAAGTGCCTCTCCCCGTCAAAAGTAATACACTTGTATTATATTTTATGCCATTTTTAAATAATATTATGACATTAGGAAATGATAATATTGAAAAATTATACTATTGATATATTGCGTGACGTTGAGTCTACATTGATAGTATTAACATCTGAAAAAATCGAAAAAATGGCTTGCAATATGCCAATCGCGTGAGTACACGGAGAAAAATACCGCCTGAAATTCTAACACTCGTTGCCAGAATTATAATATTCAGTGCTAGAAAATATAACAGTTTACTGCCAGTTCGGAAATTCTAAGACTTGTTATACAAGTGTAAAAATGATTCTCACACCGTATAGTAAAAAAGATGCGCGCATATTAAATTTGGAGCTATTCTCGCATAGGGGCGAGTCCTATACGCTGTATAGTAAAAATAATGCGTGCCGTGTAAAATACCAACCTTTATTACACGCTATATTTTCATATGGATTTTACTATACGTATAGCATGAATCTTCGTGTATGAATAGATTTCACTATACGCATAGCATTAATATTCGGCGTATAGCGAAAAATATTACGAATTTGATTAGTAAAATGTGACTCTTTATACCGTACTTTTTGCAGAATACTGGAAACTAGCTGTTCCAATCACGTGGGCAAAATATTTTTTGAATACTACGAAAAATCACAATATGCCGAATAAAATGTATTATTTGTATCAGTTTACGTGCCATATCGTAGGTTAAAATTTAAATTTCTTCATTATTACTATACCATAATTACAATTTTGATCGTCCATTCGATACTTTTTGATATTTGATGATATTTTTTTTTAGAAGCATAGTATTAATTGTAAACTTCGAGGCCCCTGTTTTCTCCGTGTACATATATTACGAATCCATCATAAAATGCGATTTCCGTAAGACTTGAAAAGTGAAGAAAAAAAAGAAAAGAAACAAACGACTACGTAGTCGTGAGAAAGCGTTGACGCGGGCGGCACTCTTCACTCCAACATCAAAGTACACGATTTCCTCGTGAGGCTCTTCGGAACAAAAAAATACTCGAGGAATTCGGGCCTTGGTAATTCGTCGATGTATAATCTATTTTTATACTCGTTGCGTCTGCGTATCGGAATATACATACGCGCATAATGTTATATTTATGTATGGAGTGTGGGTCCGAAGAGTGGCTCCTTCTCTAATTTAGGAACGTGGTCGAAGTAGTTTCAAACCTGCGACTACCATACCACCATCGTCTGGCACGAGATAACGCAGGTCGGTTTCGCGTCGCGATTACTTCCGGCCGCAATTATGTCGGAGCGTTATATTTCAATGTTTATTTCGTGCATTATTTTACCTGAAAAAGTCCATGGCTTTGACTTGAATGTAACAATGTAAAATAACTGACGCAATGTTAAACAATAGCCAGACCGTGCGAAGATAAACCTTATATCTCGAAGCTAATCACGTATACACACGTGTGTGAAGTATTCATTGGTCGTGATGTCACGCGACGTCTCAGCTCGATGGAATTCGTAAAACTTGTTTAGGAAATGAGGGAGAGAATAAAAAGTTAAAGAATTCAAAAAAAGAAGAGAAAAAACAACAACAACAACAACAAAAATAATGACGGTGGCACCGTAAAATTATGATAAAGAGATATTTTTTAAATACGCCTTCTTACAGTATAATGAGAATTTTTTTTTTAATAATAATAATAATAATGGTATTGAAATTGAAATAACTCACAAGCTGCAAAAGTAACGGGAATAACGAGTCTCAGGACGGCCACATTAAGCCAGTAAGAGCCCATCCTGAACTGCCGGTCGTCCGCGTAGCCTGTAAATCCGAGAATATCAGCAAATACCTGAATTGTGTGGAAATAAATTTGAAGGAAGGCGGGCGAAGGGGTGACTCTAAGGACGAGGATCGATAGAAAGGATGCAGTAGAGCTCGGGTGCACCGCATACACCAAACCACACTTTCGTGCCAGTCACGTGGCACTTTTCTTTTATGGTGAAGTTGCAACGAGCTGACCCAGATCTCTTCGGTAATCGGGCGATAAACCCACATTTTCGTTATTCCAATGCGACATTTTGTAGCCAAAAATATACGTCTCGAAAAAACGATTATTCGTAGCAACAATCCAATTGCAAATAATCGGGAAAATTATACGGAAATCCATAAGTAAGGAAAAAGTATTTTACAGGTACTTAGACGGTGAATGTAAAAAAAAAACAAAACAAAAACAAGCGCCTGACAATTGTAAGCAATATCGAGATTGAACTTCGAAGGGGGGACTTTTTGAGCCGAGGGTTCGCAGGGCTATTGGAAAATAAAAGAAAGGTATGACTAATAGTTACGGGCAAGCCACGCGCGTGCGGACGCGCCACTCCCAATTCAATTACCGGGCAATTACGAGCCGCTTTTTCCCGCCGTGATCTCGCGTCGTCGATCAAGTCTCTTCTGCACTCTCCGCTGCTTTTTTTTCTCAAAAGGCGTGCGCGAGTGACAACGGAGTAGCCATCAACGACGAATACGAGACGAGCGCCAACGATGTTATCGTTAGTTATAATATTTGTATAATAATAATTGTAAAAAAAATAACAATATAAATCGGGGTGCATTGATACTAATAATATGGTGAACACGCGCGACGGTAAAACGGCGAAAAACAAAAAGAGAGACTCACGGGTTAGCACGTGTAGGTATATAAGGGATCATCATCGCAGCGTGAAATTAAAAAAAAAAATCGATTTTTTTGTTGTTGCGTTATCCGAAAGTACAGACGGTTATAAACGTGGACCTAGCTTCATCGATTGATCGTAAGTGGACAATTTATATGAAAATACGGCTCACGAAATTTTAAACGCGTTTTTATTTGGAAATGTCGGTTTTAAAAGCGGTGTACACTCTCAAAGCAAGATTTTTCGAGCTATCCGTCTCAAATTTCCACACAGCATTATTCACGCTATTCTCTATCTTGCTATGGAAGCTTTTTTTGCAATCTTCATATTGTTTTAACGAAAAATTGTCGAAAAAATAGGCTAAATTTGATACTTTTTTCAAACCGCCTCCATTTTGTCAATATTGATTTTTTTAAAACCTCTATAGAAAGATAACGGCTTGCATAGTGTTTAATGATCTTTTTACAAATTTTGTTTCAGATAATATTTACCGCCGTGTACACCGTGAGGACTCCCTTTTTTCGTAAACGTTAAAATATTTATTTTCTGTTCTTGACGAGAGCTTTGATTGGACATTTAAAAAATCAGACTGATTAGCGTATTTTAACCATCGAAAAAAAAAAGATCGCGAAAATAAGATGTTTTTCGACCCGTTACACTGTGATGATCCCATAAGAGGGAAAATAACTATTGGAACGAGGAGAATGAAAAGGATCTGTTGCGACCCCTCGTATCGGTTACACGAGCGATATCGGGTTGCTCTTTTCTCCCTCCCTCCCTCCCTCTCTCTCCTCCTCTCCCTTGAAGACGGGGCTTTGACTCGTGCTCTTTCCTTCTTACGTGTATACATATATGCGTGCGTTCATGTAGAGATGCGTGTAGCAGGTACGAGTCTATTTCGCACGGGTCGATACACTCCCTAAACTTCGTCATGCGTTTGTAACACAAGGGCACACCGTCTTTGTGCAGCGTACTCTTATCTCGCTCTTCTCCCTCAGGCATCCACATGTGAAAAAAGGGCCAGGTGTATTTGTCCTGTATTGGCTGATATAGACAGGAAACACAATGGATAACGCGATACAAAAGGCCGAGATCGTTAGACGCGTGTCCCTCGTGAACGATCAGAGCCGACAAAGTGTCGCCGCAAGCCAGTTCCCCCGCGCAGCCAAGACCCGACGGAAGATCTAGCCCTGATTCGTGCCCGTCGCACCACTCCCTTAACTCGTGGGACCGCGAGATTACCGGAGACACTATCGTAATCAAAGTGAGGGGGTTGGGAGAGAGAGAGAAAGAGAGAGAGAGAGAGAGAGAGAGAGAGAGAGAGAGAGAGAGAGAGAGAGAGAGAGAGAGAGAGAGAGAGAAACAAAAAGACGAGACGCCAGGAAAACACGCGGGTTTGGCCCTTGAGATTGCGTGCGTCACGCTAAAAGCTTTTCGTTCCTCTTCAAATGAAGTCGACTCTTTATATTAGGGGACGGACGTATAATTGTCTCGTGAGCCGAATATTCGGTAAAAAAAATCTCACGTGCCAGTTATACTTACGGTAATTAATATCCGGCCGGGATATGCGTTCGTTATTGTTTAGAATCATGCAAATAGTTGGCGTGTAAGTGTGTTATTGAATACGGGCATTCGTAGAGACGCATACGCGGGCGCGCAACTTTGAAGAGTTCGTCATGCCCTCGTAGTGAGCACGTGTGTGGCGCAACGTGACGACGGCGAGGTGTATCGCTTTTCCCACTTGGCCATCGCGTTTCATTACCGTTGTTCAACGTTTTTATACACTCGCGAAAAAGTTGCGACTTTACATTCAATAGTAATCGGCCTATGTGCTGAGCGAGAATGCAAGGCCGCGCGAATGCAAAACCGGCTGCTTCTCCTCCAACCCCTTTTCTCAACCCTTGATAAAGCGATAAAAATAGAGGCGAAAAAATGCGAACGAACCGGAAAGTAAGCATTGTTTCGAGCGCATTCGCATACGCGAGACTTGTCTCGAATCGATCAACTGTCGATATACCATAAAAACTTGACCGAATTATCCCCTTGACAATTTTTTGCCGTATTCTCCACGAGGCGACGAGCGATTGCTATTCTTTGTCTCATTCCCGAATAATCATGATGTGTTGAAGTTTGCGTCGATGGAACGCAACGAAAATAATATTTTTCCAACTGCCAATTTTTTTTTTCCCAAATAAAAGCTTCCGCGAACTTTTATAACATCTTCATTGGCAACCTACAACTTAAATCTATGACAAATGATTTTTTATGAAAACAAAAATGGTGAAAAAAGGAAAAAAAAGATTTTTCGGTGCATTCCAACGATGCAAAACGTCAGCAAGACAAATTATCGCGGTATAAATGGACCTTTTCAGTTTTTTCAAATTTATTAATTTAAAAAAAAAAAATCATGTCGCCGCACCGAATCGAGTTTATGTACGCAGTTTTTTAATCGCCAAAAGGGGGGAGAAGTCCAAGCCGGGGATTGTGATCGTCATATCTGTACATTTATACATGTACATTTATACATGTGTGTGTGTGTGTGTGTGTGTGTGTGCGCGCGCGCACACACACACACGAATATATACACGTAATATTTCACGATTTGAAAGTCACGAGTGTCTGCATCCAGATAGATTCGAAACTGAGGGACACTATAACTATCCATGCCTCCAGCAGTGACGCAATTTCCAGTCCATTATCATTATTATTATTACTATGACTATGACTTCACGAACGATAACGCTGACTCGAAAATTGAACAGGTTTTTTTTCGTCGATCTGAAACGCATCATTATTTTTGTCCACTCGACTTCTTATCGCTTAGCCATGGGACACTTGGAATTTCGACGAAAAGCGGACAATCGGTTGAATGTAAAAAATATTTGTAGCAAGAATAGAAAGCAGCCACCTGCTGGTTTCGTGAATATTTCAAGAGCGCCTCATTGTGCGGTAAACTCGGGCCAAAACTCGTGTCGAAATGTTTTTTTTTCGCCTCGAAGAAGGTGTGCATCTATAACGAGTAGTAACAGGCCGCAATATGTGAGTCGGTGTAATTGCGCCTACAAATTTCTCCATATCTACAAAACAAGACTAGGATAACCATCGAAATTCATAAGGAAAGAAACAATGGTCTTCCTCGAATCGGCGGCTCGCGAGCAATATTTGCTTTTTTTCGAACTCGACGATGCAGTAAATACATATAATGATAACTTGCCTTGCAAGCGGTGATGGATCTGCCCATTCAATACATCCCTCGTGGGGTCAGAAGAGCGTACTCTCGTTGACGTGATTTTTCTTCACTCCCGAATTAATCGGCGGCAACATGCGAACGTTGGAGGAATGAAGAAAAACAAAAACAAAAACAACCAAAAAAAAAACAAAAAAGTACAGTCTTCCGGCTCGAATTGTTGTAGGTATTTCGTCGATTGGCCACTGTCGTCTTCTTGTTTATCGGGTCCGATAAAAGGTCCGCTTGATTTTCGCAGGTTAGGCAGTGACACACGCGCCGAACCGGTGGTATTGCAATTCAATTCGTCTTTGACTATTTTTCATTCTTCATTCGGAAGCCCGAGCTTTGTTAAATTGTAGCCGGAAGAGTTTGGGTTTGTTTTCTTGTACTATTCGCGGTGAGTATGTTGCGCGTCGGCGAGACACATACGCAACTGAGGGAGAAGTGAAAATGGAGCGACCAACACACCAGCCGCCAGCTCACGACTGTCTTTACGCGAGAAACCGTAGAAGAACGCGAGAGTTGGCCGTGAGCATCCTCCTTCTCTCTCCTGCGTCGACCGACTTGGTCGGTTCTGCAGTTTTTTTCCCGTCTCGTCCCGCGCATATCCCGTGAGTTAACGATTCTCGCGCTCGATTTATGCACAATAATTATCGAAACTTGCAACTCGCGTGATGGCGAAGAAAGATTAACGCAACAAACAGAGTGGCGTTTCACTCGATTATCCTTATCATTGGTTTGCAACGCTCATTAACGGACGATGAAGAATATTGTCGCTCGGCGAACGTTGGTAATCCTGTATCAAATTCAGACTTTGAAATGGATTTTTCGGAGTGTTTTTATTAAAAATTCGCTCGGCATACATTTTATTAGTCGAAGCTTTTTACTTTTTCAATCCTTCGATAATTACTTGACACGATATGAACAAAGCAATTAATTTACTTTATCATATCGATAAGAACGACGGTTTTCCTACCGAAGGTTGATAACTCTGCGGGCAGTTCCGGAGAGCTGCCTTACCAACGGATCATCATTGTTTTGTCGTCGCTCAGTCCAATTACGTAAAAGTCGAACCGTGTTTTCCTTCACTTCCCTCGATTCATTTTCTTAATTTATTCGAAAATTATGCAGAAACCGCATGATTCATCGAGTCTCCTCGATTGGTTATACGTCCAGTTGCTTCATCATCCAGTGAAAGAAACCGAGAATCGAAAAACTGAAGCTCAGTGGTATCGCGGTAGCTCTTAGCCAACCCCAAATACTGAAACATTCAATATCGCATATTTTTTCGGCATAATAATAACAATAACATAAACACTCATAATACGACAATTAACATGTTGAAAACAACAACAATAATGAGAGTGTGTAAAAATGCTTACGTAATCACAATACTATAATACTCTAATCAACAACGATGACAACGACGATGCAAGTGTGAACAATTTTATTTTATGACTAATTACAAAATAGTGTACGTACGATACAACATTAAATATTCAAATACGGTACGAACGACAGAGTTCGGATTTCGTGAAATACAAAAGAATTCGTCTACTCTCTCTCTGTCTCTCTCTCTCTTTCTCTAATGGTGAAAAAATTATAACCATCGATCAAATAAACTGTACTTACTAGGGAATATCTGGCAACGCTCTATGGGGCAACTAAATCTCAGTCTTTGTATAGATTTGTTTGGTCACCGAGGATTTTTGTTTATTCGGATAAACAAAAGGCCCGCGACTCTGCTAAATTTGTAGAACGACTAGAGAACGATCTACGATCTATGAGGTGATTTTTTAACACTAGATCTATATGGAATTGGCGAGGAATCGATGGAAAATTATTTGGCGAAGGGCAGAAAGGGTTTTTCTTCATTTTCCGTCTTATATCATTACTCGTAAGGGTCGTCAGAGATAACGAAAGGCTCCTTGACAGGAATTGAGCCGCTCTTGTGAATGACGACCGGCGCTATCGGCTTGTCGTCGACGTCAGTCTTGGTCTGCTCGATCTTGAACACCGTGTCCATACCTTCGATCACCTGACAAACGAAACCGTGCGATTTATCATATTTATTTGATCGATAACATTTTTTTTTCATTCAATTAATAAGAAAAACTTTGATAACGCTAATAATGACGAAATAATTGTAAAGATACTTTACAAGGAAAGTTACGTAGCTTCGTTACCAAACAAAAATAGATGACCAAATTTACCGAACGGCGTAACGACGCGAAGGGACAAAATTCGTCTTTGTTTTGCTTTTTTGAAATATTTTTTATGATGTTTTTTTCGACCCGGTACATGTTTGTTGTTCGGTATTTTTTTTCGACCATCGAGATCTTATGAAAAAAAATGTTGCCATTTTTATCCATGATAAACTTGAACGGGGTAGCAGGAGCTCCAAATTCTTTTTTTTTTTTCAAAAGCTTCGTACGACTTTTTTTCGCAAAGTTATTTCATTTTTGGCTAAAAAAGACATATTTTGGAAAATGCAACGTAACTCAAGAACTGTAGGGTCTCAGAGGAAATGTCAAAGATGTAAAAAGTTGCGTAAGTTTATAGGGAATCGCCTGGATTTTTTTTCAAAATTTTCCTCACATTTTTTTTCACTATCTTTGCTCAAAACTCTGATGAGTAGGATATGGCTTAACTCGAAAAGTATGTCGTTTATAACAAAATATCAGGAGAAGAAAGTTTTTTAATTTTCGATCTTACATTTGCTTAAATTTTTTCCCAATTCTTAACCGATATTTCTTTTTGGCCGAACCTCGGGGATCGTATCGCGAAAACTATCGAATTAGAGACAAAATATATGAGAAAGGGAAAATGTTGCAGTGTTTCGTTTTGAATACGTTAACATTCTTTCAGATTTTTTCAATTTTTGCCGTTTCATGATGTTTCAAAAGCACCTGGAGAGACTGAAAAAAAGTCGTAAAAAAAATCTGAAAATATGCCCACGTATTCAAAACGAAACAGTGCAACATTTTCCCCTCCTGATACCTTGTCTCTAACTCAATAGTTTTCGATATACACCAATCAATTGTTCGGACGATTCACCGAGGTTAGCCAAAAAATTTGTAGAAAAAAAATTCTGATTAAATTTGAGCGAATTTAAAATCGAAGATTAAAAAAGTTCTCCTCTTGATATTTCTTTATAAACGCCATACTTTTCGAGTTAAGTCATCCTACTCATCAGAACTTCTAGCGAAAATAGTGGAAAAAACAACATAGAGGAAAATTTTGTCAAAAAATTCCTGGCGATCTGGTATAAACTTACGCGACTTTTTGCATCTTTGACATTTTCCGCTTACACCCTATAGTTCTTGAGTAACATTTTCCAAAATTTGTCTCTTTTAGCCAAAAATGAAATAACTTTGTGATAAAAAATCGTTCGAAACTTTGGAAAAACGAAAATGAAGCCCCTACTACCCCATTCAAGTTTATCATGGATAGACGTGACAAAAAAGTCCATAAGTCATGCGCGCTCAACTCTCGATGGACGAAAGGAAGCCGAAAAACAGTCACGTACAGAGTGCGTACCGGGTCGACAAAGAATAACATGAAAATTAAAAAAAAAAAAAGCAAAACAAAGCTGAATTCGTTCCCTTGAAAACGCCGTTCGGTAATTTTAGTTACTTTTTTTTTTTTTTAACGAAGCCATGTAGCTTTCTGTACGGCAAGAAATATCGAATGGTGTATCCAAACTGTTGAGCGGCAGTGTCCATAAACGTAGATAGTTTAAAAATCTGAAATATAAGTCTTGAAATCTTGCAGCTCTTTTTTCAGAAACGTTTAACGGAGACTTTGGCCTTGACTGAGCAGCGGGAGATGTTAGCGGCTCAACATGAGCAGCTAGAAGAAGAGGAGGGATGCCTCTATGGACCAGGCATTGCCGATAAGCGGTAATTATAAACACATTACAAAACTTTAAACGCGTTTTTCTCGAAAACACGTTTTTAAAAATGGCTGACACTCTCCTGACCGTTGTAATTAACATATCGATCTGAAATTTGGAGAGCATACTCAAAAAATATGTCTTCACGGAATGACGGATCGTTTTTCGATAGATACATTTTTGCATTTATTATTTATCTTTTTTTTGCGAAAAAAACGCGAAAATTCGATTTTTGTTAAATCGCTGCCATTTTCCGAAGTTTGTACTAAACGAAAAACCCATCCGTCATTCCATGACCAAAGGGTCACAAATTGATAATATACATTGAATTTGTGTTTCAGATCAACAAAGAGTTCAGATCAACAAACAGCAGTGATGTCAGCCGTTTACCTCCCGCGATTTGAGGACCTGTTTTCGCGGAGCTGCAGCGGCCGCCATTTTGGTTTTTTTTTAAAAAAAAAATGTTTCAACTTTCTGTATATCATGAATAAAAGCAAGAAAAAAAAGCAAGAAAAAAACTCGTTTCCTTTAAAAAAAATAAAATGTAAACACGTGAAATATGGCACTCCAAGGACAAAGTCTCCCTTAAGTTGCATTAGTGCTTATGATGTTTCACTTCGACGTTACTTATGACGTTTTGTAACTATACGCTTTTGATTTTCAATTTTACTGAACATTATTTTTAACTTCTTAGTGTAGAGTAGCTTTTAAATAAAAGCTTGTGGAAAAAGAGAAACATCTCGTGAAATTGATTTTGACGATCGATATTAGAAGAAGGGCTTACTTTTCCAAAGACGGTGTGATGACCGTCGAGCCAAGGTGTCGCAACTGTCGTTACAAAGAACTGACAACCGTTCGTATTTGCCCCTGCGTTCGCCATACTGACCAATCCGGGCCCCGTGTGTTTCACCTCGAAATTCTCGTCGTCGAAGTACTTGCCATAAATGCTTATCGAACCTGAACCATCGGCCTTGTCGATGTCACCACCTTTTCATTTTTTTTCCAATTCCGAGAAACACAAAAAACTCAAAGTTATTTACATTGCGCCATTGATCAATCGTATCGTCGTTGTGTTATATGCACGACGTTGTAATTACCCTGAATCATGAATTTTTTGATGACGCGATGGAAGCGCGTGCCCGCGTAAGTTTTGCCCTCGATACCCTGCGTGGCTATCGTCAAAAAGTTTTTCACCGTCTTCGGGGACGTTTCGCCGAACAGCCCGATCACTATTCTACCCGCTGGATGATCGTCGATCATTACGTCGAAATATACCTGGTCCGTCACCTTGTGAGACGTCGCCTGCAATATTCGGTTTGATTATTTTCAAGTCCTATTTTATATACTATTTTATCTCGTTCGAACGTGCCACGAGCCTTTCCAACGAATAATCATACATATACACCGATATTGACTGAAAAATGATATATTTCTCGCACTGCTGCCCTTTCTTGTAACGACAGTTTGGTGTCGGCAACGGCTACGCCGCGTACGGTGATGCGAGAAAGAGAGAAACCTTACATTCGTATATGTAGGTAAAACTCGAGAACCTCTGCGAGTGGGAGGTGTATCTTTTAATATTTATTTGCACTCTTCACGGATATCTCGTGTGTCCCCTTTATTTATGGAGTTTCCGTTATTTTTTTTTACTCTTCGTAAAATTCTTTAAGTCGGAGCTCGTAATGTTCCCCTATGGTCCCATAAGTTTTCGGCGAACTTTAAAAGTATTTGACGACTTTGGGGAAAATAAATTGTTTATTCGGATTGAGTGAGTAAAAATATATCGATACGGGATTGTGAGAAAAAAAACCTTTAAAATCCATTTTTTTCGGCATATTTGCCAAACATTTGTGAATGCCGTTTAATTCGTGAAGATCCGATTATTTTTCGATTTTTCGCATGTCAAGCACGTATACGTCGATTATCGCGAATTTTTCCATACAGTCTCTTTTTTCGGCCATTTTTTTAATACACTTTCCGGGGGCATTGATATAAATATCGTTATATTATAATGCCGTCGCCATTCTCCGAGTTTCCATCGAAATCCTTTTCAAACCTCCCCGTTGAGTTTGTTTCACAAAATAGAGGCGGTGCTGCGGCCGTTTGAAAATTCGCGTTTTTGGCGATTCCACAAAAAGTTTAACCGATAGGAAATGTTCTGTTTATTACGAATATCGTAATCACGAGTTGAAACGGTCCGAAATATAGGCGTGAAAGAATTAGGCGCCGTAAGAAGGGGCGCGATTGTCCCAATTTTTCATTTCTTTCGCCTCACGCGTCACCCCTCGTGATCGATTATCGAATTTAAATTGTGTAATACGATTATGGAAACCTTTGCAGAAGCACTCGGGACGCGCACGTATTTATTGACATATATGTGCACTGTAGGAAAATGACAAACGAGATACCTGGCAGGTCGCAGCGATCGCCAGGACGACGATTAAGAATCCAAGTTGCAGCTTCATATCGTCTTGGTGTGTAGTTCGGGAGTGGCGTCTCGAGTCGGCTCGCTCCTCGTTTTATCAAAATCGGTTCGAGTCTCCGCGCGCGCGGTCCACGTCGTAATTACTTCCCTCACGAAATTCCAACTTTTTCGCCCTACGCTTTCCGCATGCACCGGAAAAAAGAAGGGGCGAGAAACCGAGAAAAAGAGAGAGAGAGAGAGAGAAGCTATTGAACATAAGAAAAAACAAAAAGTTACGCGTGTGTGGAGGTCCGCGTGGCTCGAAGCGATGACTGTTCGAGCCGCCTCGATTCGTCAAACGAAGAAGCCCGCGCGACTCCGTCGCGTATTAATTCGCCAGCGCCTCCTCGCCGAGATACCCTCGTATCGGCTCCGCGCGGAGAGAACGAGCGTGCGCGAGAGCTCGAGAGAGCGAGGAAGAAAGAAAAAGCGAGAGCCGCGGTCACCCTAGCGCACTATACGAGCGTGACACGGTCGTCACGAGCCGCGTCATCGCGTCCTCGTTTGTTTTATTCAAGCTCCGTTCTCACCGAACCCGAGTCGCAATGCGCGCTCCGCTGAGTCTCTTGCGTTGCCTCCTTGCAGCATCCGCAGCCTTCTTTCTGGAGCCTTATCGCGAACGATATACCGCCTCGCGATCAGCCGTCGCCCGACTTGTTTGTTTTTTCGACTTGCCGCTCCATTTTAAGCCACGGTTTTTTTGTCCTCTCTATAGCTGCCTCGATGAGCTTCTATTGGAAAACATGTGGGAGGGGTCGATTCTTATTATTATTCGGAAGCATCGAAATTTGCTCGAATAACGATGATGATAATAATAATAATAATAATAAGTACTATTATCATTATCAAGGATTGTCGTAGTCTGGAGTTCCTATGTTGCGAACGACGCGGCAGATCTCTGTCCGCGAGGAGCTCACGTGCGATCGACTATAAAATCGAACGGTGAACCTCCCAGCTCGAGAAAGTTCGTAAAATGTCCGAATCTTGGTGCCCCCAGCCAGAATTGCTCGCGCGCGCGCGCGCGTGATTGGAATCCTTTCTTCGGATGGGTTCGTGCGAACGAGAAAACATTGAAGATGTTTGCTCGTCGTGTTAGCTCGCGTTCCCGGCTTTCCATGTTTACCGTTATATCCTCGTTAGCCGTGTGTCCGCCAGCGAAAGGTGGGACCAGAGTGAGACGATAGAGGCGCACACAGGATATTATAAAAGCTGGCCGATCATGAGGGAGCAAGGTCAGTCAGTCGATAGTCGCAGTAAGCAATAGGATGTGCTCGTTCGAACGATCTCGAGCAATGAAACGCGCCGGGCAATTTCCACGTTGCGAACTTTCGCAGTCATTCTCCAAGGGCAACATCCCTTTCGTCGTCCTGGCTCTTCTCCTCGTGGCAGTCGATCAGGTCGCGTGTCGCGGCGGTATCTCGCGAGGCGAAAAATCGGTACTCGCGTTGCCGATCGTCGAGGGCGAGGAGCCAGTCGATACCGTGGTCGTCAAGGCTGTCGAAATACCCGAGGAGAAGGTGACCTACGAGGGTGCCCAATTATGGCGAATCTCGCCCGATCCCGAAGACCTCGAGTACGTCTCTCATCTTCAGGAAACCGGGGGTAAGAAACGAGAGAGAGAGAGAGAGTGAGAGAGAGAGAGAGTGTCTTTGACTTTGAAAAACAAATTCAAGCCTCAACACGCGCACCCTTTATTTCGCGCAGACGTCTCGATGTGGTCCGGTAACGGGAGCGTGATCGACGTTCTCGTTCGTCCCGAACGCATACCACGTGTTTCGCGCTTCCTGCGAGAACGACGAGTCAGGTACGACGTCGTCATACCCGACCTTCAGCAGGCCATTGATCAGGAAAATCCTCTGCCGTCGCCCGAACTCATGGAAGAACTCGAGGGTCGCAAAGGTCTGTTTCTCTCTTTTTCGTATTAGCTTGGACTCGCTCACGAAAGAACGAACCAACGAACATCCTTCCCTGCATACGGCTCCCGATATACTTATTTTACGTGTGTGCATATATATACAATATAATATATTGTGCGGAAAACGATACCTCGGAGCAATAGCCTATTTTTTATTCCGCAATTTTGGTAACATCTAGTGTCCCGACTGAAAAAACGCGAATAGAAAAAAAAAGCCTGAGCATGCGCGCTGCTGGAGTTTTTAACACGCGGCAGTAGGCGTGAATATTCGTGTGACATGGAGAGACACGCGGTCTCGGGGTTATCGTCCACCGGCAACTCGATTCAATCCGTTAACCCAGTTTCTCATGATCGACGATACTCATTAACATAACGGTTATGCGACTGGCAAGTGGGCGACACCATTTCGCCCAATATACATATACTAATGCTTCTGCAAGAATGGACGCGCATTATCATCGTTGTCGACAATTTCTTTTTATTTGCAAGTAGTGAACAATATTAATCGCTATGAGCTTTTATTGCCAAGTACTCAAGCTCCAATGATCGGGGTTGCTTTTCAGAACGTTGATTTTTCGATAAAACATCGATTTCCCGCTTTAAAAGATAATGTCGATTCATTCCGACGAAATACAATGGACCATTCAAAGTCTCGGCGAGTCGTCAGATAAAAAAACTTGGTCCGTTTGTTTAACAATTATTGTTTGAGCATGTGGAAAAAGGCGACCGTTTAACGGGAGTAAATGGGAAGAATTGAAGGAATTTTTTAGCTCGTTACGCTTGGTGGCAGAGAGTCGTAGTGAAGCGGCATCAAAAGAGATATTATCGGCTCCGTACCCCGCTGCCTTCTCCTCGTTATCCCGTAGCTAGTGTACGCGGTGGCGGAATTGACACTTGGCACTCCAGGGGTGAGCTTTATTAATGAGAAGAAAATCAAAGCAAAAAATACAGACTCCCGCCAATTGCTCCATTCCCCGCGAAGCCCCCTCAAACGCCTGCACATTGGCGAGCTTTGCTTCCCCTTATCCGTCGTTGCAAAATTTCAACATAGAGTGCTCCGTGAGAATCGTCGAATTGTGTGGGATTCCATAGGACATCGTATGGAATGGTCGAGTTATCATCGTCTGGACGATATACACGGTTATCTGGATTATCTCGCGCAAACCTTTCCCGATCTCTGCTCGGTCATGACGATCGGCAATTCCTTCGAGGGACGACCACTCAAGGTACGCTCGTTTGTCGATTCGCGATCTTATTCGCAAGTAGAAAGTGTACGCAAGACTCACACGAGCGTATCGCGAATGCCTTTCATTTCCTGCGTCTCAAGGTTCTTCGTATAAGCAAAGGGGAAGAGGGTGTTCCGGCGATTTGGATAGACGGCGGTATTCACGCTCGAGAGTGGATCTCTCCAGCCTCAGTGACGTACGTCATAGATCGATTGGTCGAGAATAGCGACGAGCTCAAGGCAGATTACTATATCCTACCGGTCGTCAATCCTGACGGGTAAATCGGCGATGCCTCCCATTCCTCATGGTACTTTCCATAGGATGCCGGTATGGAAAAAAAAAACAAAAACAAACAAACAAATCACGAATCGCAGATACGAGTACACTTTCCGGGGTGACCGGCTCTGGCGAAAGAACCGCAGCAGTCCGGAGAAGGGCGGCGTCTGCATAGGTGTCGATTTGAACCGAAACTTTGGCTATCGTTGGGGCGGCCTCGGGACGAGCCAACGGCCTTGCAGGGAGATCTACGCGGGTACGGGACCGTTCTCCGAACCCGAGACGAGCGCAGTGAGGAATTTCTTCGAGGCGAGCGCGGCCAACTTCAGGGTTAGTTCGGACTTGGTAGTTCGGCGGAAAAGGGGCCATACCTTCGGGCGGGGAATTCTCCAGGCCTGGGAGGGAGAGGCTGCGAACGAGGAAACGTTCATTGTTCTCGATTATTCGTGATTTCAGGCTTACCTGTCGTTTCACAGTTACGGCCAGTTTATTCTTTATCCTTGGGGATACGACAGGCGGGTGCCGGCGGATTACGCTGACCTCGAGAAAGTCGGCCAGCGTGCAGCAGCCGCGATGAAGAGCGCCGGTGGCGCTTCGAGCGTTTACACGGTCGGTAATAGCGCCGCGACGCTTTATCCCGCGTCCGGCGGCTCCGACGACTGGGCCAAGGCCCGTCTCAAGATCAAGTACGCGTACACGATCGAGCTCAGGGACCAAGGCAGCCACGGTTTCGTTCTTCCCGCGAAATACATCGTACCGACCGCCAAGGAGGCACTCGCCGCAGTCAACGTTATCACCGAAGCTTCGAAAATCCTTTGACAACCTCGCGCCCTGTATCCTGTATTACATTTATTATTTAATATTTATTATTGACGCTCCATACGATTATCAACGAGAGCGATCAATCGTTTCTTTATTTTTTATTTTTAAGAACTATTTATTTTTATTTTTACCATATTTTACCGGTTTGCGTATCGCGATGCTGCAACGCAAACCGCATTTTCAACCCACTTTCTTGTATCTATAGGATTATCGATTTACCACTTCGATACACTGTGAGCGATACTCCGCGAGAAGTGATTTTTTTTCCATTGGCACCCGTGCCCTTCGTGCGCAACACTAGCGCCGCGTAGCGTTCGTATTTTTGTCGGTTCTTTTAAAGGCTCTCTCATGTAGTTAGACAGCGACAGCCGACAGCGACATGGAATATTTTGATGAATTGTAAAAATTTATATGGCGCCTAAATTGCATTTAATTTCTTCGCATCGAATCAATTTGTCTGGCCAAAGACGGCAAGCAGCTTTTCCTTTTGATAAAGGGAAAAAAAGTAAGTAAAATTTCCTTATAATGTATATTTTTGTTTACTTGGACTTTTGTTATGAGACGAGAAAAGTAAAGCTAAATAATGCCTTTTATTGAAGTTTAACAGACATATATTGTTGCTGCACGTCTTTATAATATAATGAATAGATAATTTCTTTTCAGATCGAAATGAACACAATTTTAAAGATTCGCTTCGATAGTATAATTGAAAATATTCATTTTCAACTTCAAACTCAATCTAAGGGTAAACTATTGGTATCTGATGAACAGATCGGGAACGTAGAATAGTTAAGGAGAAAACATGACCACCTGAGTTTAATGATTGTAGCTCGAGGCTATTTCTTTGACGTCTTACAAAAGTTCTTCCAATTTGCCGCAGGGCATCGGCTAAATTTGCATTTACCATTCCTCCCGGTATTTTTGCAATTTATTACAGAGCAACTGTCGTGGCTCATTTTTTATAAAACAATATTTTTAATTTGATTGCAAAAATCTCGTACTACACTCATACTATGATATTGATCTGCTTCGGGGGTTGCGTTCGATTTCATTAGCCCTAGCCTATACTCTGCACGAAGCCTGTTACGGTAAAACACAAATTACGATGATCGGATGATCTCTCGGAGTATCCACCGAACAAGTTCAAAGGAACGATTTGAATTTTGGCGCTCCGCTTGGCGCCGTCTCTGAGCGAGCGCGTGAACCTCTTAGTGGCGCTATCTTCGAACGTGCGGCCGAAACTTCGAGGCACGCCGCGTCGCCCGTGTACGTTCGTGTTTTTTTTTCGCCTCAGTCGACGTACGCACGCGCACGAGCGCTGAGGCTATATGCGAATGGAAGTTTTTTCGGTATTGTTGGCGAGAGCGACGTATTCAGCGTGAAAGTTCGGTCATCGAGAAAAAGGTTTCTTTGTACACATTGCGCCGTCAAGCGAAATCCAAGGGACAACGAGGCGCAACCGATTTGTCTCGTTCGACAAAAGAGACATCCCCCAACGCTCGTTCGCACTCCCGCGAGGGGAAAAACATGGTCAAGCTGACAAAAAAGTTTTTCGCGGGCGACAAAGTGTTTGCCAAAGTTCGTGGTTATCCAGCGTGGCCCGCGAGGGTAAGTAAAATTTTTGCATTACGACTTTTACGAATTTCAAGATTTCTCAAGGCCTGCGGCTTTCTCAATCCTGTTTCCATCCGTTCGCGATGTTGTAAACAAAACTCGCGCGATATTTGGTTATGTCTATTATGGCCGCTTCCCCGCCGCTTTGTAAACTTTCATCGGCGGCCATTTTCGTTTCCGGTGAAACAGTTTCGAAATACCGGTCAACTGCTTATTGTTGTTTTTTTTTTCCCTCTTTCTCATTGCCATCATGTTATTTCGTTACTTGGTGCGTAATTTTTTCGATCAAGCGCCTCGTGATTCCGCTATAATCGCTCTGACTCGTCGATTCCGGTAGGTTTGTTTTGTCGAATACACTTTTTGCTTTTCTTTTATCTCTCATCTTGCTTATTCGAACAGTGCGTACGTGTGGCTTTTCTTGTTAAATCGTACTATCATCGTTTTTCATGTTGCCGCTGGTGGTTGCGGCGCGTCGTCCCCGATCATCGCTAACATTTTTCTTGCATCGACACAGATAGAAGGTGTGACGGACGCAAACACCAAGAATGCCAAATACAACGTATACTTCTACGGCACGGGAGAGACGTAAGTGAATACAACGTTATTTCAGATGGTACGCGATAAAAATTTATCGACGATATAACACGCCTCTACCATTGGATCAGGGCGGTTTGCAAGGTGGAGGAGCTCTTTGTCTATCAGGACAACAAGGACAAATTTATCAAGCCGCTGAAGAAAAAGATCTTCCACGACGGTATACAAGCGCTGGAGAGGGAACTGAAGAACGACGAGGGTAAGGCTGCGTCCCTGGACGATCTGAAAGGTGAGAGCCGGACCTGCGTATCGGATATTTGCAACCTTTGCGAAAGCTGAAAAACTCGTAACGTTGCGAAAATAACAGCTCTGTTGTCAGAACCCACGGTAACTGGCGAGGCTTCCGAAAAAACAAGCACCGCTGACTCGTCGTCGGTAGCGGCTGCCGACAGCGACATGGAGAGCGGACCTCTCGTCATCGATGAGGGCGACAAGAAGAAACCAGCCAAGCGCAAGACCCTTTCGGCCACACCCAACAATCCGGTTAGTCCTTCTTTTGGTGGTCTTTTCTAAGGGTTGACATTCCGGGATGGTTCGAGACTGCGGCTTTTTCGGAGGAAAGATCGCCGCGCTCGGCGCTTCCCCACAATAAACCAGGAAGAGCCGACGGGTCTTCCTCGAGTCTAGAGGACTCGCGCGATTATTCCTCACATCTGACAATCCCAAAAGATTCTCTCGCTTTATTTAATCGGAAGGGAAATTTGTACCCTTCCGCAGCTCGCGATGTATTTTTTCGTTTCTTTGATGCATCCGTTAATTCAAAGGACACGCCGGAGTCAAAGAAAAAGCGCGGTCGCGCCAAGGGAACGGCGGGCTCGGTAGATGGCACTCCGAAGCAAGAAGCCGGCGATTCCCAGGGCGAGGAATCCTCGCCGGGCAAGGAAGTCGTCAGTCGCAGTGGACGTAAAATAAAGCCTAAACGTTTCGCCGATTTCTCGAGCTCCGAGGAGGCTGAGACTACCGATAAAAACGGTAATAAAATAAACTTGACCGTACGCATGGAGATAATTGAGAAAGCGAATTGCCGGCTCTTTACCTCTCTCTCTGTCGTAGAAAATTCGACGCGAACTCGCGGTAAGAGCAAAATCGACGAGTCCAACGAGAATCAGGCGTCGCCTTCGGCCGGGAGGAAAAAAGCAACGGCGGAAAGTGAGGGCGCGATTAATCGCTACATTATTTTCGTTTGAAAAATCGTTAATGAGCACTAACGATTCTCTAGACGCTGACGCCGATGTTTCAGAGGAGGAAAAAAAGGGTGCAGCCAAGGACGGAGCTATACAGCGCAAAAAGTACAAGCTGAGGTAATATTTATCGTAAAATTTGTAGTTGCAATTTGCAACTTGATGTTTTCATAAACGATGTCTATACTCGTAAAAGAATTGTAAAAATGTGAAAAAATTGTTTGTGGCCGACAAAGATGGCTTCGCATAGAGGCTCAACTGCTCGAGCTTGATGCCCAGATAAAGTCGAACCTCGGATTGGATCGAGCAGACGCGGACAAGTGTCTCCAAGCCATGGACGATATGCTCGCCCTTTCCATTGATCCCTTGATGCTCAAGAAGCATCCCCACATCGTCGAGACCGTCAAAAGGGTAAATTGAATACGCGACCTCGCTGTTGGAAGACCATTTTTCTCGTTGTTATTTTCACGGCTGCTTTGTTTGCAGTTGCGACGATACATCGGCAATTTGGCCGATTGGAAACTGAGCGTGGAAGAAGTCGTACGTTCCCTTGTTATCGCATTTAACTTTCTAAAATATTATTCTCCGTTTGGCAACGATCATTAATCGTATCCTTCTGCTTTCAGACCGCGTTCAAGCTAAAAGCCGAACAGATACGGCAAAAAGCTGAACACATATACAACAAGTTCAAGGCAAGTGCATTAGTCTCCCCTTCTCTCGTGCCTTTGCATCGTTTTCCGTCGATTGAAAGACATACACTGTATTTATCATCTATCAATAACTCTTTCTCTCAGGCTATGTTTACCATCCCCGAAGGACAGTCGTTCTGGCAATCCTTCTCGGACCAGGTGCTCCACTTCAAGGAATTGACAAAGGACATGCCTGAGGAAAAGATGCTCTCGCTTATGGCCGATCCAGCTTGCCCCGGTAATTTATCGTAGCACTAAAAGCCTCGTTTTTTGAGACTTTCCGATACTCCGTAGTCTTGTATCGCTTATTTTTCCATCTTTCCCAAATACGGGCAATTTTTTTCTTCATGTCTCGTACGAATCTTTTTGCAAGAGCGTTGCGAAGAGAAAGAGAATGGCAAATCATTGCACGCACAAAGTAAATATAATCTTGTATAACCGGTGAATATGTAAATTCAAAGAGAATTATATTACCAAGACGATACTGTTAATCCACTTTACGAATTATTATATTTTCTCATTGTTGAATATATTATAAAAATGGGGAAGCAATAAATGAATGTATAAAAAGTATGCTGTTGTACATAGCATTAATGTTTATTTTATTTGCTTATAAATGTTTGACCTGTGTAACAACTTAATAATTGTAGTTTGTCAAACAGTTTCTTACTTAACGATGTTTATTTTAAATATTCTATTTCGAAGATGGAGCGTCCGAGCCAATAACAACGACACCGACGACGACGACGACGACAACGGCGACGACGACGATGACGACGATGACGACGACGGCGACGGCGACGACGACGACGACGACGACGACGACGACGACGACGACGACGACGACGACGACGTCGCCGCCGCCGCCGCCGCCGCCGCCGCCGTCGCCGCCGCCGCCGTCGGTGACAGGCACAACGGTGGTGACGTCGAACGAGGAGGATGAGAGAGCGCGTGAAACAATCGTCTCGGAATCGGACCCGGACGCGTTGCCGACGAGATGCGCAACTCCGGCCGGACAAGCCGACAAGTAACATTCGTCAACACTTCCGTCTCTTCTACACTTGAACTTTGACTTGTCGCCTACGATACTGTTGTGAAACGAGAGCGCAGAGGTGAAGCTGACAGAGACAGATATAGAGGGGTAGAGGGAGGAGTGAGTCGCGGTGCTTGCGACGCCGAATATTTATTGTGTCGACGACGAGAGAATCCTCGAGACTACTTCTCGAGCGCGCAGAATCCTCGATATAACTGCAAAAGGATGAAGAAAATACAAGGATAAGAATACACACGCACGAAGGGATCGCTCTACGTTCGTCACGTATGTGACTCTTCGCGTCTTCGATCCGGTTCGTTTTTTTTGTTTTTCCCAAACGTTTTTAATCGTGCCGCACTTCGTTCTCTGTTTCTTTTTCAGTTTTTTTTTTCTTCATTGTTTTTCCCCGTTTGCTTCGAACAGAAACACTCGCGACATACCGCGGAGGTGTGTCGACTCGGGTTTTTTTGTCTCTCCTTTTTCCCCGTTCGAACCGAAGCGCCGCTGTTGCAGGTTTCCGTTTTCTTTTTTCGCCTCCCCCTTTCTCCCTTTTTCAATTTTCCTTCGGTCGACTCGAATGAACCGTACGAATTTCTTTTTCTCACTAATTCTCTCTTACGCAATGCACAAAATGTGTGTGATTACGCAATAAAGAAGAAAAAACGACAAGAAATTAGAAATTTGTAAATAAAAGAAGAAAAAAAGGCAAGATCTCACAATTTTAATGGGGGTCGGAACGAAGAGAACAGTAAAAATAAAGGACAAAAAGAAATATTCTAGCGGATATTTCGGCTGTTGAAAAGTATGTAAGAGTGGGCTGGCGATATAAATAAAAAATCCCGATATTTTTGGTATCTCGAAACACCAGGGACAAGAGTTACGTAGTGTGGTAGTAGTTATCACACGAGTTACGAGAAAGAGAGAGGAAAAAACGAATAAATACATTCGCTCGAAAGAAACTATGGCTCCGAGGTGTTCCCGTTTCGTTTTTTTCTTGTACCTGCGGTTTCCTGTTGTTTATAGAAACGGTAAATTATCGTAGGAGGATGCTTGGTGCCCTCCTGAGATCGATGAATTTGACGCAGTTATCCCCAAGCACACTAGATGGCGATAGTTGATCGTCTGGCTGGGTCGATCCAAATACTGCGGGATAAATCTCCCGAAAGTACTACCCCTTCCACCAAATTTAACATCAAAGTAATAATCATTTTTAAAAAACACATATTTTTCGTTAGCTCGAAAAAAACGTACAAAAGAATCGACGCGACGTCGTTGAAGGCAAAAAAATCCGTTTCGACCTAATGAATAATTGAGATGAAAAAAGCTATCGAAAAGAAAACGGCGCACTAGTTTGTCAAATGGACAATGGGTGGAAGCCGCGCGTGCAATGAAAATTTGAATAGTAAAACAAAAAAGGCATAAACAATAGAGCAATGAGGAAAGAGCAGCTTTCTCGCGTGGTTCGCGGATATTTCGAACAAACAGTCCGAAACAAAAAAGCACAGAAAATGCGTGAAAGATTTACTGTAAATTCGGTAGAAATGGGGAAAGCAAGGCCGTGCAAACAAAAAAAAACCAATAGAGGAATAGGTTGAAATTCGATACTCAAAAGGTAAAGCGTACTTGAAAGAATAGAGGTATATCAAAGTATACTTGCGAACAAATGAAAAACTCGATCGCGGAACGATTTTTGGACGTTTCGTTTCTGAACAATTCAGCGTAAACTGAAATAGAATAGAAAGGTTTTTAGGCGAAAAAGTGCAGCAAAAGAAATAGGATAGTAGTAAATTTGCCCTTCGACCGATTTTTAGGGCGAACGTTGGCGCGACTTTCCCCGCCCTTTCGAAGACCGTGGATAAACTGAACAAAATCGACAAGTCCGTACGAGGGTCGCGAGATGCGAGGGCTTGTCAAGACCGTATACGCGTTCTACTTTTTTTTGTTCTTTTTTCTTTCGTTTGTTATTTTCTCCGTGTCTCTTTCTCTTTCTATCTCGCGGGTAAGAGGGCGCGGGGCATACGACGGCGACGACAATGCGTCGCATATGTTGAGCGTATCATAACCCGAGCAACAAGCATGTTTATTCCCCTGGCCTTTGACCCCACCCCGCCTGCCCCCCGAAATATCTCTCGGTAGGCTCTTCCCCCTTTACCAGGCCTTGGGCTGCGCGTGTATTTCGTTGTGTGAGCGTGTACCAAGCTACGTATACCATCAGCCCATCTCATCCATCGACGCCCCTGGGATTTCCGCGTTATCCCTTATTCATAATCCCCAATTCAATGCGCTTTGCGAGCTTTTAAGATTTCAGATTCCACGTGCAAAAAACTTTGCTGATGCGCCGTACTCTATACACGCGCGGGTGTGGGCGCGCTTGTTTATTTATTCGAAAAGCATTCGATAATAACGTACCGTAAAATTTGTACACGCATACGCAAAGATACAATAGCAAATATCACCAAGGATAATTATCTTGAACTTTGTTTTTAACGCGAACAGCGTTACACGATGGGAGAGTTTGGAAGAAAAATCGTGCCATCGTGGTTGCCATTTGGCGAGATTTTATTTTTCTCGCACAAACCATATTTCATTTAACTATTGGGGAACTTTACGGCTGGTGCGATTGAATTTTCGATCGGTTCGCAAGAGAACTCTTCCATTATTTTAACGTTCTCGTTATACCTCGTTGAAAACGTCGTTTGAATGTTTGAACGAAAATTTAAATTGTGAATGTTTTTGTACGAGTTAAATCGCCTAAAAAATACGTGCTTAAAGTATTCTCAATAATGGAGATAAAACGATCGACTCGTGGCCTCTCCCCCCCCCCCTCCCCCCTCTCTCTCTCCCTCTCTCTCTCGTTATACATATATCGCCGTGGAATTAGCGAGGATAGCGTGATTCAATTATGTTGAAGAGATGGGAGCCGGGGGTACGGAAGGGGATTCGTCGTTGTCTAGATTTGACGGCGAATGTCTGATGAGTCTAGGCAAGAAGAGAGAGTTTTCGCCGTTGCGAAGAAGAAACGGTGCGGTAGGGCCAAAATAGTACTGTAACCCAAATAGCGTTTTCAAGCCAGTCTCGATTACTGGGCAAGCCAAATATTTCACGAGGCCCTCATCCGGGAGTGACGTTACGCTAAAAAAAATCGGTCCATTACATTTGTATGATTTTTTTAAACATTTGTTTCAATCGTCCAGACTCTTTTCAATATTACAACAAGAAAAAATCAACGATTTCGTTAAAATTTTAAGAGGCAATCGCAACGTGATTCTTGCTATATGAATTGATAAAATGTATAGGTAAATTAAATATTTGAAATAAAAAAAACACGATCTTGCTTAATATACTGAAAAGTAGAAAATAATGTTTTGACCAATTCACCTATGAGGGATTCTCCGTCAATTGAGCCACTTTTCTTTCGACCATCTCAGATCTGCCCCATAATTGGTTATATCAAAGTACTACTGAAAGGCATTCTATGTGAATTTTTACAGATTTTTTAATTCACCATTTTGGAAAATGCCTTTTTTTTCTCCAATCGAATATATCTCGGAAACTAGAAGTACCTGAAAAAAATGTCTGTACATAAAAGTTGTAGTTTTGTGTTAGCTTTCGAGCGGACGACTTGAAATAATTTTGACGTTCCGGTGACGCTGATTTTTTACCAAAAAAGTGGGAAATAATTTTTTTTATCAAATCACGGCCATTTTTTTGGCTGAAAAAATTACAGAGTTTTCCAGTATGTCTGACGATATCGCAAAAAAATCGCCAGAGTGGCACGGAGCGAGGTTCCGGTATAAAAAAATTAATTCGTGTGGTTTCATTTTTTTGACCCTAGAACCTCGTTCCGTGCCACTCTGGCGATTTTTTTTTTGCGATATCGTCAGACATACTGGAAGACTCTGTAATTTTTTTAGCCAAAAAAAATGGCCGTTTTTGAACAAAAAAATAATTTCCCCCTTTTTTAGTAAAAAAAAAAATCAGCGTTACCGGAACGTAAAAATTATATTCAATCGTCCGCTCGAAAACTAACACAAAACTACAACTTTTAAGTACAGACATTTTTTTTCAGTTACTTCTAGTTTCCGAGATATATTCATGTGGAAGAAAAACGGCATTTTCTGCAATGTTGAACTAAATAATCGGAAAAAATTCACATAGAATGCCTTTTTGGTAGTATTTTGTTATAACCGATTACGGAGCAGATCTGGGATGGTCGAAAAAAATGTGACTGAGTTGACGGAGAATCCCTCCTACATGGGACTATAAATAAAAGCTAGGGGCGTTCAAATTTTTCAATGTTTAACAAATCTGAACAATTCAGTTTCATTACCGTATTTAATTTGGCACAATAATAATTAGAGAAATTATTATTACACGTTTATACTCAGTTTCAGGATTTTTATTATTTAAGAAATCCAAGGTTGTTTTACGGTTAATTGATTACGTCTTCACTATAAGATTACCATAATGTTGTTCGTCTGGTCACTTTTCGTAAGATCTTGTAACAGTTTATACTCAACAAGTGTTAATGTCAATCATATAAGTAGTACAAACTTGCACTGAGAAAAATGTCCATAGTGTTTATGTAAAAAAAAAACGCCCATGGTAAAAGTGGGCATAGTAAAATTCATATAGCTTACTATGCCCACTTTTTTTTTTTTTTTTTATAATTATAGTTTTGGTAGTGTGTTTTTTTTTATCTAGTATCCCTGAAATAACTGTCAACTACTGTGAAAGACTTTAAAACATCTATATTGTTAATTCAGTTAATATTTGTACAATAGTTAGTCGCTGTTCCGGGGATAATAGATAATCGAGCACGCCACCAAAGTTGCATGTTTAGATATATTTTTCGCGTATCGTTGTGTTAACGATATTATGATTACGGTGCCAATAAACTATACAGGATTTCACTATTCCCTCTTTTGACGTGGGCGTCTTTCATAAATACCATGTACTTTTCCCTCGGCGTATCATTAGTATTTGTGGGGTGTACGAAGTTGCCCCCCCCCCCCTCCCCAAAGTCGAAGGAAAAAAAACAAAATGAGTTCTAGTTGCCCCCCACATAGTTCTGGAGTTCTTTGTACTTTTTAGAAATAGTTCTGTTAAGAACGAAATTTTTTGCTTTTCGATTCGGCGGGGCCAACTTCACAATTCACAAAATTTACTTGAGTGTACCATTGTGAATATTTATCTAACAGGGAAATGTTATAAGAATATTTAACAGAACTCTTCCGGGGGCAAAGAGAACTCCAAAGAAAAATTCATTTTTCCGTAAAAAAAAATTTGGTCTCAATCAAAAAAAGAATTTGAGCGCATTCCGTCGCGTCACCAATCTACTGGTCAGTCGAAGAAGAAAAAATCGTTTCCCGTTGCCTGCCACATAGTTCTGGATATCTATGTACTTTTTATTGATAGTTCTGTGGTTAGAATCGATTGTTTTTCGTTAGGGGGCCATCTTCAAAATTCACAAAATGTGCTTAAGTGTCCCGGTGTAAATATTTATCTGACGAGAAAATGTTATAAAGATATTTAACAGAACTCTTCCGGGGGCAAATAGATTTTTTCTTTGGGCTTCTGGTTGCCTCCGCGAGAGTTCTGTTAAATATCTTAATAAAATTTGTAAAGTAGTGGTAGATTGACTGAAAATCGACAAAAAGTTTTTTTTTTGTAATTTTTTCGAATCAGTGTCAAGGGAAAAAAAAGATCTAAAAAATAAACCGGTTTTCAACTAAATTTATTCACGTTTTCAAACCTGCCCTTTAATTCCATGTGCGGTCATTGGTCGCTGAGATACCAATGGTCGAAGACAAAAGAATCTTTTTGCGTTCAAAGTCGGAAATCTTAGCAAAAAAATTGACGCAGAGAGAGAGAGACAAAAATAAACCAAATTGAAGCTGAACAAAGAAGCCAACTGACCTATGCACTGGTTAAACTGAAAAATGTTTTCCGGGCGCGAGGACGCTTAAAAAAAATTTATTTGGAAATTTCTTTTTTCCCCGCTGTTTCTTATGATGGCGTTATAACCGTAGCTCACGCATTTTTTTGCCAAGAGATCTCGAAACTAGAAACTTGAAGCTTCAAAATGTTTTTTTTTTCTCATCTTGATACGACCATCTTTCACATAGATACAGTGCTTCGAAGGACACTAAGAAAATTGAACGAATTTTTTGGAGTAGTGTATTTGTTGTATAATAACAGGTAAAAGTGCGCCAGTTTGTAGAGGTTACACATTTTTTCAATCAATATTTCGTCAAGCTCAAAAGTTGCATCTCAGTTGGTCATTTCTTTCCTCCCTCGAGCCAAGAAACTTGTATTTTAGAAAATCGCGACACAATGTATTCCCCGAGGAGAATAATTTTGCGGATACCACCCGATGATATTTTACAGTATTTTTTGCTCGCACATACGTCACACGTATTCGTATAATCGCACACAAACACATACGTGTACGCGTACTCCCCTCGACTGACTGGTAATGACATCATACCGATCGTATACCGTGACAGGGTTGGCAAAAGTAACGCGGCCGTAAGAATGTCGCCTTGGGGACATTCTCCCTCTCTCTCCCTTTCTCTCTCCCCGTCCTCCCTCGGCAATAGCGAAGGTTGAGGAACGCGCTTGGTACATCGCTCGGATGCATATAAATTCCAATATTTCGTTTTCAAGTGTGATTTTATACGCGCTTTGCGCGGACTTATTTTGCCGCAACGACTCGAAAGATCCTAAAAATATATACCCGCGATACATACGTATGTCGATACGGACGTGTGCAGGCTCGTAAATATTACGAGGGTCGATACAACCGCCTGGGATTTCCCGTCCCTTGGGATTTTCGAGTCTGTGTATACTCGATATACTCTGTACACTTTCGATTGTCGCATATACTTATACGAGTGAAAAATAAAACGCGCACGTTTTTTTTCTCGAAGATAGCGTACGTGTGATCTTTAAGAAAAATGAAAGAAAGTAGTAAAAGGAAATATATACATGTATATATATATATATATATTCTGTTGGCCCTGATTTGGCAGGAAACGAGTCAAGACGTTACGATACTTCACGTCGGGGATCGAGTATCGCGTGACGCAGAAAGTCACAGCGTTGTTGGAAGGCTTTATCTCACGATGGGGTAACTGGTATGGGGCTGGAGCGACGTATATCCTAGCGGAGCAATAATAATCCGTACAAATAAGCGCAAACGAGCGTTTGAGCGGTATCGAATGGTCAGCATTGTCGTAGGCCCGATTACACAGGGGCGGGGGGCTCCTTGCCTTGGTACCACCGACCTCCTCTGGGACCCGCGGGATTTGCCTGCTGCCCCTGTTGCAACGGCTCTCCCAGCTATCACTCGCGCCCCCATTGCATCAGACGTAAAATGTCTGGCCACCCTTCTCCCTCGAATCCCTTTGCGTCCAAATGGACTCCTCTCACGAGAGCTCATCTGCCCGACAAAAGAGCATCTGCCCCCCCCCCCCCCCCCCCCGCCCTTCGCGATCGACTATCCGAGAATGCTTCGTGTACTTTTCGAGTACAACCTGTTCCATCAAACACCGCGACGCTTCAACGAACTCGGGATACGGAGGGGGAAAGGAGGGGATCTCGGCATGAATTCATTATCCGGCTAATATAAACATATTGCCGCGCCCTCGGTTTTTTTTTCTTCCCGTCACTCACTTTTTTCACCTATCTACAGGGTGACCTGAACTTGGAGCGCCAAAGTTTCCCCGATACGATCCTCAATTTCCCGAGGATTTTTCCAACTTTTAAGTTTGTTCGTTCAAGCAGCGTATATCGAGCAGCGAATCGAATTGCCCACTTTTTTTCTCCTCTCATTATTATCGTTATTATTGACCGACTTTCGAAGGTGGGCTTTCTTTTTTTTTTTGTCGTCGCGCCGAGGTATTTCAGATTATTGGATTTTTCATTTTCAGACGACGCGACGGGTTGGCCAGATTTACCTATGTATATACATAGATATCATAATAAAACAAATTGGCACATGACCCAGAAGCGCTCCGTGGTAAATGTCCGCTTTGAAAATTCGATGGCAAGGAAATCGATCGCGGCTCGCGTAGCTTATATCCGTCAGAGTGTCGTATTTCACTTTTACATTTGTGTCAAATTTTTGTCTATTTTAATTTTTACACGAAATTTTCGACTATCCAAACACGTATGTAGGATATTGCCACAAAGGGCTTAAAATGGGGCGCAAAAATGACGCCGTCCGGCTTCCTCGAGTCTCACGCAGAAGGCAAAATTGGGAGTGAAAAGTAGAAAAAAGAAAGAAAACGAGCGAGGGACAAACATAGATAGAGGCGAGAGATGTCGTGGCCAGTTGAGGCGCAAGCGAGCCTTCGACAATCTTGTTTACCCTCTGCGCTCCTCTCTTTCATCGCCTGCTTTATTTCATCCAACCCCCGTCGTTGCTTTGGTCCATTCGGTGCAAAGGCGTAATCGTGTCTCGATCTTTTTCCCCCCTAAACACTAAAGTGCCGCAAGGAATTCCTCGAAACAATAACTTTCCATAGAGCGCGAATGCAACTCCGTAAGAATTCCGTCGCTACTTGTTGGTCGACCAAGAGTCGCAACTGCCATCAGACCCTACGGCGATAGGCTCATTCCCGAGTGACCGGAAGCTTTGTACGAAAGGTCGAATCGGGGGGTAGGAAGGGGTAGAGAGGAGGATTCCGTAGGCGGAGGGTTTTGCGTGTCGAACGCACTCGGGCTGCTGCGCCCTCTGTGTCCATACATACAAGGAGGGCGCAGTAGCCCTGTCAATGTATATATCACACACACACACACATGCCGCACCACCATTTTGTCTTAACGCGGCGCACAAGGGTTGCCAGGCAACAGCCCTTACGCTCCATTCATTTATAATTCAACAGCCAATGCGGGCCACGCAGGTCTCCGCGAGCGCTCACCCCTTATTCGTGATTCTCGTTCTCTCTCTCTCTCTCTCTCTCTCTCTCTCCCTCTCTCCCTCTCTCCCTCTCTCCGATTTTCCCTCCACATCCCTCGCTTCTCTCTCTCTGTCTCTCTGCCCCTCGGAGTACATCCTCTCAAACGCCGGAACGAACGCACTCACGCATCCCGCCTCATCCAACCTCCGCTTTTTCGATCCCCTTCTTGCGTTACGCTTGTTACCATGTACGCACGTCGCGAGAAGAGACAAGAGAACACGAGTGGCAATGTTTGTCTTTGCGATTTTGCTTTTATTCCGGGTTTCTTTTTTTTTCGTTAAGAAACTCGGGGTTAATTAATATTGACGCCATCGGGGTGGGAAGGAATACGAAAGAATTTTCGCGTTCGACGATTCTACGCTCGCCGAGAGGAAAGAGGGTTTCCCGCTTGCGGCACACTCGTTTGTCCTCACTCAGACTCTCGCGGTTCATCCCGTATCATCTTCGACGATTCTCCCGAGCGATAAGGCACTCCCGAGAGCCATCCCTCTTCCTCGCTCTTTTTTTTCTACTTCTCTTCCTTACGGAACACACGTGACGAATAAATTATTTAGGAGTCTAATCCCGGTCACGACGTCACACCGAGATTTATTTCCACGTATCTACGCCCATCTGGCGTTCGATATTCCGTCAAGGAAAATGGGAGATTGGCCAATTTTCGTCGCTTCCACGAACTCTCCGAGACGAGGGTGAGAAGCCCCCGGTTTGCCATCTATGAGAGGAATACAGAGAAAAGTGTATTCTTCCGTTTATTGGTCAGCTGCGACGAGAGTGGGGGAAACAAAAATTCATCCCTGTTTATAATCCGAAGATGATTTGAGTAATTGAGGGTTGCAAAATGTCGAGTAGAGGGGCGATAGACTTTTGCGAGGACGGTACACGTAGTCCAGTGTCTTCGAAACGACCTTTCGTTGCATCGACAGCAACGTTAACGTTAAGTTGGTACGTAGTTTACGGAGTAATGCTTTTCCCGTTCCTTCAGCCCGCGAGCTGGCGACACCCCTTCGGTCTTTCGCTGCCCTTCCCTCCTCGAAAGGTCCGTCGGTTCTTGCTATCGAATCTTCAACCGCCATGCTCTGTCTCTGCTCGCGTATGTGTCCTCGGTTTACGTACGTATATAGAACACATACAGAGAGAGGGAGAGAGAGAGAGCGAGAGAGAGAGAGGTAGAGAGAGGAAGAGCTGGTGAGCGAAGCGAGGAGTTGGCGTCCCCGGCTCAACTCGCCTCATGACGTATTCATGCTTCATTATCATAGCGAATCATGGCCCATCAGCTTTTGATTGTCCGCCGGCGTTGTTAGTCCTAACTAATGCGACTGGAGTGACCACCGCCTCTCTCTCTCTCTCTCTCGCTCTCTCATTCTCCGTCTTTGTGGTGGAGACGACTGGATTGGTAACGTCAAACAACGCTGTTACATTTGGGGGCTCGATGGCCGTAGAGTTTTCCTCGTTATTTGTCAAGTTGCCCGAATTTTTCGACGAAGGAAGATAAAAAAAGATTGACCGTTGCGGTAATTTGGCGGGGGCGGCGGGGGTGGGGTGCAAAAGATCATCCGACCGAAGAGCAAGGCCGAGTAGACTCGAAGGACACCCCTAATGGGAACAAGCAGAGCCCTTGCGGACGGGGAACGCGTTGCGAGGGTCGATCGGCAATGGGTTGACAATCCTCTAATTACTTTAAAGTAGTTTCCAATTCCCAGAGTATAGGCCGCTCGGCGATTCGACTGAAGAGGGCTTCTCCCACCGTTGAATCCCGCCCCGGTATTCACCCGGTTCGTTCTGCACGGTTTACGCGCGGGAAAAAAAACGCTCTCGAGATTCTTGACGTAAGAGAGGAGGGAGCCCGCGAGAAGGGGGTCGAATGACAAGGTTCTTCGCTTTGCGATCAAGCACTCTTTCGCGAATATTCCAATCGCGTGACAAAATAATATTAAACGCGACGATTCTTCTCGAAAATATAAACGACTATTGAAAATCCCTCAGAGTCGTTCTCCATGCGAGTTTGAATCGCCAAAGTTTCTTGGAATAATATCCATCTCGTTTGGGTTTTGGTCGTAAATCCTGGCGCAAATGGAGTCTCGAAGGTGCAACGTTGATAAGGTTTGGCCCGTTCGAAGAATCGAAGACGGGGTCGTCTTGTTGTTTGTTCGCGGGGGTGGTCCGCGGTGGTCAATATATCCGGGACATCTCGTAGCGTAGCACGAAACGAGAAGTGGGAAGAGAAGGTTGCGGTGGCAGGTGACGGCGTGTTGTTAGCTGCATAATGAATAATGCACCCCGAAGCCGAACCGCACAGGCCGGGGTACCACCCCCTGTCCGTCCGCTTGGCTGACTGAATGACAGGGCACGACGGGATCGAGGAAAAACCGCTGATTGCCCGTACATGCTCGCCCGGAGCCACTTCTTCCTCTCCGTCCCTTCGTCTTTCGCTCCGTCTATATATCTATTCGTCTCAATCGCCGCGCTCGCGTGTCGATAATTTTTGCACCTCGAATATTCGCGACAAGCGTAAGTGCGCTTTTCCGATTATCCTGGCAAATTCAATGACGGCAAATACAATTGCAAACTCCGATCAACGGACAAATTGAAGAATCGTGGAAGTAAAAAAGCGAACACGGCCCGCCCTAACGGACCGTGACTACTGATGCAGTAGCAACTGAGTGGCAGTAGTAACAGTCGCGTACAGTCAGACGCGACGTTGCTTCGTCATCGTAGACGTGCAGAAAAAAAAATGCGCTTTGGCTACCGAGCGCAAGTCGCCAATTATCGGACGCGCTTTTCAAAAATTGTTTTACGACTTTGTAGTCGAGCAACGCAATATCATCGTATATACGCGGGTGTATGTGGGCCTTGCGGAAATGCTGTTCTCGCTTGGTGTCGTCTCTCGCGACCCCGTTCCTTCTTCTGTGCACCTGCGATATAAATTATAATTAGCCGGGCCTGTAATACCTACTGAATAAATAACGGATGAAAGCGACAAGGGCACACACCGATCCCCGCGCGCGCGCGCGCTAGCGTAGACAAAAAAGTAGCAGAAATTCAACTTGTCCGTCCGTTCGTGTGATACGTGCTTCGCAACTTTCCCCTCATCCTTCCAACGCACACGCGGGTCTCTCTAATTTGCCTATTTATCGTCGCGAGAGAGAACATTTTTTCCTGCCGAGGAACGTAGTAGAGGGAGAGAGAGAGAGAGAGAGAGAGCGAGAGCGAGAGCGAGAGAGAGGCGAAAGGAGTCTGCTATAAATGGGTGACCTTGAGAAACTCGATAATAAATTGTTGGATTCGTATGAATATAATGCGTCACGTCCAATTGGACCCCTCGACAAATTTCAACCTCGGGGAAATTACGCGAGCCGAGATTAAAAGGGTAATAATCAAATACTCGCTATCCTCATTTCTCTCTCGGTCCTTAATTCTCCCTCTTCCTCGCTTGAGTCACTACCCGCGATAAATATATAGATCTCTGGGCGAGAGATGGACCAACGAGAAAAAGCTCATTCGCAGCCTTCTACGTCTGTTATAAATAATTACTAGTTGTATTTGTTACTTTTTTGCACTTTTTCCAGTCGCTCTCGTCCGCGGTGAAACCACCTCACTATCCGCAAATACATAGAGAGCTTTCGTACCGGCCTTAGAGGCGCGCATGACCCTCCATACAGAGACTTTAAAAAAGAGTTTTTTTTTTCTCTCATTGCCTCAATTTACAGTTTGAAACGGTAATATCTGTTAGAAACGCTTCTATTCCCGTAGAAAAATAGTATTACGAGAAAGCTGAAGGACTATTATATGGTGATGGAATAGCTGACCATTCGGTAAATCGCAGAATTATGTTTTCTTGGCCGAAACTTTAAACGCGATTATCTCGAAGGTGTTTTTTCCAGAGTTGAAAATCGGTGTACACGATTACTCAAAAACGATTTGACCCATCAAGCTCATATTTAACACATATCTTTATGATACTTATTTGTCATCGATGAACCTAAGCCCGACTGAGTATTATCAAAACAAACACGCCTTTGGTTGGGTCAAAATTTGAAACTTTTGCCAAAAAAATCAAATTTTTTGTTCTCAGACCTCCTCTTTGGCCAATTATCATTATTTGTCCAATATTAATGGTTTATTGAGTGACTACACGTATATACTATTCAATTTTTTAACGCAGACTCCTCCAGTTAATGCTACGTGGTGCTGGAGTGTACATCGCATTCGGCCTGCCTTCCGGACACCTTCACGGCGCCTGGTTATATCTCCACCATTTTTTTAACTCTTTTCAAGCAACAAAAAACGTTTTGAAAACTAGAATTACGTGATAAACAGAACCTATGAGCCAAAAAAAGATACACACATGTGTATATACATATATTCCTTGGCCTCGGAAAAAAATCATTCAGTCGACTAAAATTTGACGTTCTATATGGAGTGCTGGCAAAACGGGAAATGTTTTGCAAAAGATTGCGAGTATTTTTTCGGGTAGGAAACGAGCAATGAAAAAAATACAAATGAAATTGGCGGACATTGTCGGGAGTGGTAATAAATAGGGAAAGTTTGGCTTGGCGTGGGATGACCCGTACAAAGGTATACGCGGCGTAGTAAGCGTAAATAGGGCGAGAGAAAGCGTCGAGGCGGGGGGGGTTATGCCGACGCCGCGAGAGATCTCCCAGGTTCCCTTGGCTCATTGGGCCGGGCCGGGCCGGGCCGGAGAGGCACGGGAACAAGGGGTTAACCCGTTGCATTATTCACCCGTTCATTATATATGAATAAATTTTCGAGTAATGTCGAGGAGATAAAGCTGCGCCCAAGTTTTGGTCGCTACTCTCTTTCTCCATCGTCTCTTCGCCCTTCCACCCCTTAATATTCATCAGTCCACTGTCACGCAATACCATTATCCTCATCTTCCACTTCTTCTTCGAGTTTTGCCCGAGAGTTACGAGTATCATGGCGCGATTTAATAATTCACTCAATCCCGACTACTTCGTTGGCTAAGGAATCACGACCGAACCTCCGACAAATTCCACGTCCGAAAGAAACTCCCATCTTTTCCCCCACTCCTCTAATCGTCGTCCTTATCTGCTATCTCAAACGAATTTGTTGCAACCAAGTGTCAAGTGGTTCTTGAAAAATCATTCGCCGTATAGAAAACAATATATATTTACTTCGAGTTTTCTCAAAATCTCCGAGGGTCGATCGTAAAACGCAACCCGGAATGACAACTCGGTCTTGCTTCGTCTTCTATATAGGTGTATATTGGGAAACGGTGCCGAAATAAATCCGTTTCCGATACCCTTTTGTAATTTGAGATGATCGGCTTTTGGCGTGACCCCGCCATCGTCGGACGAAGCACACGCCAGTTCTCATCTCTCTTGCTCTCTCTCTCTCCCTCTCTCCCTCTCTCACTCTCTCCCTCTCACTCGCTCGCTCGGTATTTTCTCTTTGCTCTCCGCTGTCACCCCCGTGTCACAGAAAGTATCGGCCAAGTCTGACGAGATCCCATGTGAGTTCTACGATCGAGAGAGAACTCGTAACACGCTACGGCCGAGGAGAAGCGGAGGGCGAAAAAAAATAAAATCAAAGAACAAAAAGCGACGTAGAGTGACAGAGGAGAGAGAAAGAGGAACGAATAAGAGCTGTACAAAGCCGACTAATGGATGTCCACTCTACGCCAAAGATACCTCCACCCACCTGCTTAATCCGTCCACGAGGGTTGAAAAGCCTCTCTCGCTCTTTACAGAAACGCATTTACGCTCGTTGCTGCGTTCGCGTTGAATTTAAAGAAAAAAAAGGAAAAAAAAAACAGATATTCCCTGGGGAACGAAATGGCAATAACGTCAAAGTAGGTCCGATTATATTTAATGTGAATTAGTTTTTAATTATTCTTATCATCACTAAACAAAACATTGGGGAACATTGTTATCTGCTTTTATCGCGAATGCGCAGCCTTACATTGACAGAATGGTTGTACAAGTATATTACAGAGGACGTTTACGAGTGGAAGTTTAGCGTCGGCGCGCAGTTTTCATTGTTCGTCCCTGTTTGAGAATTGCATCGCTCTCTCGCTCTGTCCCGCTCCTCCTCGTTACTCCGTTATCCTTGATGTATTCTTTTAGAAAAATTCTGTTCTCAAACTCGATAGCAGAGGCCAAACGGTCGGTGGGAGAGGGGAGCCGGCATAAAAAGCGTCATAAGGAGCTTTGCCTGTTTTTCCTAAGAATACTTGGAGCGATGTATGCCTGGTTTAATAATGAAAAGCCGGCTACACCAATCTCTCTCTCCCTCTCTCTCACTCTCAGGTTACAATAGCTCCCATTGTCATCGGGGTTGCGAATTGTTTGCGTCCGCCGGAGCGAAACTGCAACGTCAGAAGCGCGGCGGATTTTTCGCGACGGTTGATTGTTTCTTATTTGATTGGCCAATTTTTTTTCTTCACGCTGACCCCGACTCGAGGAGATCATTATCGATCCTGTTGCGATAGTGTTTTTTGTCCTCTCGCGACACACCAGACACCATTTTCTCGTTGAATCTTTTAACGTCTCACGGACCGGATAATTTATTCGTCGAAGAAATCGCGCTCGGGGGATGAAATTAGACGGTTTTTGCGGCGCGGATCGACCGGACGGGAGACTTGAAGCGATCGATTCGTCTGACCGATATAGTTCTTCCGTCCCCGGGAGTGCATCCGTTGTCCACGCGTGTGTCTCCGATCTGCGGCTCTTTCAGCCAGGATAAATCGTTTTCGAGGGCTTGAGTGCATGTCGCCAAGTTCCCTGATATTACGGCTGTACGGCTCTGTAAAGCGTCTGGCATGCATAAAAGGGGATGACAAGCTTGTACGCGAACCACCAGTGGTTCCGGTCAATAGGAATTTGCAGTGTTTGCGGAAGGAAATCAAAGCCGGTCACTTAACGGTGTGGACAGAGGCCGGCCAAGGGTCGTCGAGACTTTGGCAGGCCTTGTAGGAAGTGCAGGAAGAGCCGGGGGGGCGGGAGAAAGGAGGATCGACGGCAGAGACCGAAGAATAAAAAACATCCTCACCCGTCGTCAAAGAGCCGTGGAGCCCGTCTTAGGTACAATATTTGTGGTGGAATAAAATATGCGGATGTTGCCGAGGACGAGGCGAGCTTTTTACAATATTATCCAGAGAATGTTGAACTTTTGGTTCGGAATTATTTTGTGCGGGAAAGGAACAAACAAAGGGTCTTTCTTTGTCGGACCCGAGAAAGACCAAACTGGTCCAAGAGCCACGAAAATGCAATATTACAACGAAAGCCGATCTTAAAGGCACCACCATGGGCTGAGGTTTTACGGCTCTTCGTTATACATGGGCTAGTCCACTACCCGTGCAGAAATGTCACCGGGTATTCCCTACTTTGTGTCGGGCCCTGACCAGACTTGCTTTCTTGTCTGATTCACACTGCCGGCCAAAAGTTTGGGTACACTGGCCGAAATTTCTTACCGCGCTAAAAGTTAGACAGCGGACGCGCGAAAATAAAGATAATTAAATTTCCCAAGTGGTGTTTTCAAGACGACAAACTTACCTTTATTTTGCTTTTCTAGAAAATTGGCCATTTTTTCGGCTGTTTTTTGGCCGTCGTCAATCAACTGCAATGTTTGTGGAATATATTTTCCTCACTTTTTTCCCCATGGTAAGCTTCAAAAGGATATCAAAACTCACTCAAACTTTCGTTTTTCCGAAAGTCTGAGAAGATTTTTTCGCCCCGGTATTGTATTTGTAGGTAAAAAACACATGTTTTACAGAAAATCGCGTCATCGAGGAGCTATAGAAGTTTTTCACAATTTTCTTTTGGTCATTTTGTTTTGCCATTTTTGGTTGGAACTTTGATGAGTGGAGTGGCTCCACTTGGGAATTGCGGGGTCTAGGACAATTTATTAAAAGGGGGAAATTCGTTGACATTTTTCTAAATTAACTATTTTTTTTAACTATTGTGCGAAAAAATCGTACGAGACTTTCTAAAAAACAAAAATGTTGCTTTTCATATCCTTTTCAAGTTTAGCATGAAAAAGAAACCGAGATAAAAGTTTTTCTCAAACTTTGCACTTCATTTTCGACGGCCCGAAAACGATCAGGTTCAAACATGGGTAACGGGGCGAAAAAAAAAATCGTAGAGAATTTTCTAAAAAAAAATCCAAATAAAGGTAAATTTGTCCGCTTCAAAACGCCGCTTGGGAAAATAAATTATCCTTATTTTTGCGTCCGCTATCTCGCTTTTAGTCCGATAAGAAATTTTGACCAGTGTACCGAAACTTTCGGCCGGCAGTGTGCCTAACCAGGCCTCCCATGGAACAAACCGGGAAGATCACAAAATCGTTTTTTACGGCTCAGCCTCTATGTTTGGAAATTACAATCTTCTGGCCGGGCTACATTGCCAGCAAGTACATCTTCGCGTAATGTCCACCAGGCCAGAACATTGACATGTCCTGAAAATTGGAGCCTGTCTTTAACTACCGTGTAAAGCTACTTTGCTTTTGACCGAATCAAAGATATTTATAACTGATTGAGATAAAACTAATACATGTGTTGTAATTTTATTCGCCATTAAAAATATTCATTTCATCAATGATAATCGACGACGATAAAAATGTTTATCATAAATAGCAGGATTACAATAACTAATTATTTGAGCATAACGAGTAGGCAAATTATTTAATGAGGCATGAAAAGTAAAGCAGGTCATTCGAGGGTCTTCGACGCCTTGTCGCCATTTCGGAAAATATCAAAGTTCTAACCGGGAATACATTGCCTGATTGTATTTCCCCAACAATCCGCCAGGTGGCTCAAGCGAAACGCTTCGCGTAAGCAAGGTACCATCGTACGAGGATAAATGTTCGTCCTGTGCGTTGTACCACGTAAAGATGTGCTCTGCTTACAGCGTGCACTTGTGCTTATGATTTTACGATACTTTAAAATAACCCTTTGCCTTTGTTACTCGGATAGTAAGCCAAAGTCATCTCTCGAGTGCAAACGAATACTAACTATCGGTATGCCACCTAATACTATCTATTCTATCCGGGTAGATTGCCAAAAGCCCTTCCGGTATTTGATCGTTTCCTTGTCCAGTTTCTAATCCGTTCCCGATGAAGGGGGAACACGATGGATCGAGGCCTGGCCGCTGAACGACCTCGATCATGGCCTCGATTATTTTGGCAAGGCCGATCAGGGGCAGGACTTTTTTCTCCCTTAAATTCCTACACAGGAGGTATCTACGTGAGCGTAGGAGAGGCCCTTAACATTGAACGATTGGCATACCGGCTGGCATACCGAAAGCTGAAGACGACAGACCCGCGAGCGGCGATTTCCGCGGTGAGGAACAAGCGGAACGCTTTGCCTCGAATTCTTGCACATTATACATCCAAGGACCTTATTTTTTCGCGACTATCCGACCCGTCGAAGCCCAAATTTTCTTTTAGCCCCGATTGAGCGCGCATCCGGACGCCCTAAAGAGGTTATTTTTTTCAAGCAAAACATGCCATGCGGGAGAATGGAGATGGGAGAAGGGCAGAGTGTTAATGAGACAAGTTGGACAGGGACGCGTGGAGCGATTCCAAAGTATAAGGGGTTGAAAGTTGGGGCTTGCGAAGGGTTGTCGAGGCGAGAGCGAGAGACAATGTTTTCTCCTTGTTCCCTTGTATTATACGGAGATTATCAACTTGGCGGGTCTCCGCGGCGATCCGGAATGAATACGCACGTACTACACGATGCGAGCTTAAGGTCGTAACTCTTTCCCGGCGAGGGTTCAATTTTGCCGGCTCGCGGGCCCTTTTGCCTCTGAACGCTTCGGCTCATCCCGCTATCTCTCTCCCACCGCGATGTGGGGTGTTTGGAAGTCGTTGTTGTAGAGCGAGCAGGGACGAGGGGTGAAGGAGAAAGAGAAAGGGGGGAAGAAAAGTACAGGGGATGCATAGAAGTAGCACGCACGGGGGGTGTGTTCTCCCCATGGGACAGGGGGGCTCGCTCTTTATGCTCGATATAATACCGCTCTCAAAACATACACACTTCGCTAACGCGAGAACCATACTTTCCATCCCTCCCGCTCAACTTTCCAACTCTCAACTTTCCTCTCCCCCCCCCCCCCCCCCCCCCCCCGTCTCCCTCTCGTGTGTTCGAAGCTTTCGGCTCCTGAGCTCGTGCACTCCAAACAGCCGCCATCCCTGCATGTGGATTAGCGATAAGCCTTCCCGAGGCACCGTCGAACCTCCCTTAAAGACTACCCCTTCCAGGCCCATACCCTCAAAAGGCGAGCTTCATTTCTCGAGGTTTTATTCCATTCTTTCTTCCATTAGTTCGTCTTGAGGAATTTTCTCCGAAAAAAAAAAAGAAACAAGGCTCGTTGTCGATGAGTTACGGTAGAAGGAAGAAAAAAGTTGCCTCAATAAGCGAGCCATTAAAGATGCAACGTCGTCCCGTCGCCTCGAAACTTTGCGAAAAAGAAGGATCTGCTTTTAGTTTCTCCCTGCCTTCCGCGTCATCCTTTTTCTCTGCCCTTTAGCCGGCAATTACGGGACAATAAGGAAAGAAGGGAAAAACTCAATCCGCCTTGTTTCTCATCCCGAAGAACGTTTTTATTTCTCATTTTGTTATTTTCACGAACCCGATGAAATTCCTGTTAACATCCCAATTGTCTTGCATGTAGGGGATGCTCTTTTGCAAAAGTATATACGTATATAGATGAGAAAGCGAGGAGTATATTATCCAGAGCCGCGAGTATAGTTTACGAGGTCGTTAATGGAGCGGCGGTTTCTCGCTGCGGTGTCTTAATTGAAAAAAATGCAAACTTTTTCATCGTCGACGCCCTGGCAGGGCTCTTTTTCTCGTTTTTCTTATGCTCGGAAATGGCGAAGGTATACTTTAGCGAGGGCGTGGTGAAAGAAACGACGAGAACAGAGGGCAATGTCGTCCAGACGTTATATCAGACTCTCTCACTCTCTCTCGCTTGCAAACCAGCCTTAGGCCCGCGTAATTACGAAACCTCGCGTGTACAGCTCGACCGAGTGGAGCAGCTGTTATTACCATGAGCAATCCCGTAGATCGAAGAAACTGACACCAGCGGATATTATTGCGTTTTTAAAAATCCTAAAATGATTTCGCCGCCCGATCTTCGAGTCCGTCATTGAGGAGCTATAGTCGATTAACTACAGGCATGATATTATTTTGTATTATTAATTTGAAAAATGAAATAATATTTTTTAAATGAATTGAAAAATCAAATACAAACGAATAAAGTTAATTTCCACTTTTAACAACAACGCATTTTCCTCAAGTTGCACGAAATACACACACACACACACACACACATTCCCGAAATTCTCGAACCAGGGTAGTCGGTTAATATTGATAATGAATGTCCATCGCCTCGGCATAATGTATACAATATTTATCGCGACTTTGGTCAATTAATGTGGAAGATAATAAGCCGTGTAAGGAGCGATGTATTAGCCGCTTCCTCAAAATAATTGAGCGGCAAAGCCGACTACGAGGAATTATCGGGGCGCCCGGTTTCATTAAATATTGACTTTTCGTGCATTTTTCATTCCCCCGATGCTCGATAATTGATTCATTCTCCATACGGTTGATTAGCAATTGATCTTGACTTTTCGTCTCGGCAAGGAAAAAGTAGAGTGCAATATTTGTGTGGTGGTATGAAAAGTTTCTTGGAATAATGAGAGATTCAGCAAACTGCCAATTGTTGCTTTGGAAAATGCCCCCCTCCCATCGCTCTCTTTTCAGGTGTTTGTATGGAGGAGAAAGAAACGAGTGCTTCTCTCGGCTAATCAAAGCGTCGGTCCGTGCTTTAATCCAGCCGAGCTTAGCGAAGAATTGAATATTCCTTGTAAGCTCGCGCGGAGCCAAAGTGTTTGGGGGATTACGAGACGAGCGGGTGAGAAGCTGCGGAGCTAATGGGACTCGAAACTTGCCGCTCCAATTTTCTCTTCGCCAAAAATCGACCACTTTCTCAATCCTATCCGAATGAAAAAAAAAATATTCTCGGTTGTTTGAGGTCCGGTCTAGGATGAAATAGAATGAACAAAAGGTGAATCGTTGTTTTCTACGAATCAGCGTTGTTTATCGAGTCGTCCAATTTGGAGGCGTATGCTGGGGTTGCCAGAAACACGGGTCAAATGAAACAAGTTGAATAACTCGAATGATGCGAATCGGAACCTCTCCCTCTGTTTTTCGACATAAAAAGTAAGCTATTTGGCTATTAGTATTTTGCAGATTAATCCAAAGTTATCGTTTCCTCTTCAGCGTTGTTTACAATCGTTATTACTATGAATATCCTAGTTGAGTTTATTGTGGTCAGTACCTAGGTACAGCAATTAGGTTTTTTTAGTAAAAATTATTTGAAGCGAGGGTGTGGAAGCAGTCGAAACAAACGGTTCGGCGTCAATAAAAACGTGTTTCATACGCAAGCAAGTTTTCCAAGTCGTGGTTTATTTTTCAGATACCGTGAAATCGTTCGAAAAGGAAAATAACATTAAAGAACCTTAATATACTTTCAGTGATACTCAAACTGGAATGAAGAGCAATAAAACCGATTATTTTGATTAAACGTCTATTCAATGCACAACAAAGATACTTTATCACTTCATAGATATCATTAACAGTACCTGGGTTTAGTAGATACATTAGTCTAATCCGCTGGAAACACCGATTTCAACTAATCCCAGGCACTGTTTCAATTGACACCGACACAGGTCCGAATTGAACGATTTTTCTCAAAAACGTTCCAACTGATCCCAGCCTACTCTACACAAATTCTATGACTCGATACACAGTTCGGCGGACAGAACTTTGCTCGAGAGAGAAAGATGGAGAGAGAGGTGGGGGGGGGGGGGGGAGAAAGCCCGCGGTGATAGCGAAGATCAAACTAATCGACGCGAGTCCCACGAGAGCGGTGAATCGGCTACCTCGAGTGTCCTCAGGCTATCGTCAAGATGTATATACGTATACGTACTTTGCTCGTACAGGAGTACTCTCCGGTTCTGCCCCCCCCCCTCCCCCCGCCTCGCGCCTTTATCAACTTCTCTACAAAACGTACGTACACAATACGGCGCGACGACGATAATGCAAACATTATTTGTAACACAAAAGCTCGCCGGTGTGCACTCGCTTGCCACATGTTCTCATTTGGAGTTGCTGCGAAGAAGGCGTCTCTCCGTTAGTATCAGCATACTTTGGCCTCGAAAGAGCCAGAAGGATTTTTCGATTATTCATATTTTAACTTGTTGTATGTATATGCACTGTAGAAAATGGAAGGATGTCGCGAGCGTTTGAAAAGGCCTTTTCGAACAATCGTTCAAATTGCTTGAGGAAAGGTCTGGCTCTTTCGGTCTTTCTCGGGCTCGTATAGCCTGCCTGGGAACAAGTGCTCTCGCGCGCGAACAAACATTGCCTCAGGAGTCTGGCCCATTGTAAGCCTCGATCGCAATGTTTGCATGCCGCGCCAATTACTCGACAGCTATGTAACCATACGCGATAAGGTATCGACAGCCCCCGCCGATTATGACTCTCCCTTGCTCTCTTCGAGAGACTCATGTTTGTCGGCTATTTGCGAGCCCGAGCTATCGTCATTTTTTATACGGCAAATGGATAGATTTTATTTGTTATTTCTCCGTAAATGGAAAGGTCGAACGCGTCTCGATTTATCGATCGATGAGCTTTGATGATGGAAGCACGCGTACTTTCGATCGCATACGCGGGTGAACAAGAGTGGCAAAGTTTGTATGCAAAGTAAAAAAAATCTAGTCGTATTCACTGGAAATTTGTTATTCGCGCTTCTTGACACAATTAATGAAACACGTATTTCAATGTTTTTTTAAAAGAAATTTAACCCTTAAAGGGAAAAAATGATTGGCAAAGGTTGTACGGAACATTAAATTTAAAAAACGGGTCAAATTTGCTTGACACTGTGTATAGCTGCTGCTAGACACAAGTCTTGAAATTTCGTCGTTTTTGGAAATTCAATTGTTAAGGGGAAAAGGGGTTAGCAAAGTTTGTATGGTAAAAGAAATATCTGTTCAGATTTACTTGAAACTTAGTATTAATGCCCTTCAACGCAAATCGAAGTGCTCCTTAATAAAACATTTCAGAAACACGGTCATTAAGGAGCATCCAACACAAGTCTACGCGAGCGAAGCCGCGAGCGGAAAGCGACCATACAATATAACCCAAACAAACCCAAACAAACTCCGATCTACAAGATAAATCTCGATATGAGGAGAGTCGACGGGTGTGAAAGCCAAAAAAAAAAGACTCTTCAGTGGGGATCAAGTGCGAAATGTCCCAGATGAGACGGAAGATACAAGTTTTACGATAGCGGAATATATTACGCGGCTATGTGCAGAGAGGGGGGTGGGGGGGAGAAGGAAAAACGTACGAACCGATTTAACGCGAGTTTATCTGATTGATGGAAGTAACGACGGTGCACACGTGAGTTTTGTGGATACAGAAGATACGCGGGGGCATCGGGTGGAGCGAATAATAATTTCTTTCATTGTTTGAACGGGCAATCCTTGCGCACTCGTACACTCTGCGGTGGGTACAAACGCCGCTCTCTCTCCCCCCCCCCCCCCACCCTCCCTCTCTCTTTCCCTCTCGTAACAACGTATTCGTGTCCGAGTCTATGAATTTATAATCATTTGCAAAGAAGCTTTATCGTGTGCCTTTAGGATTATCGCTCGCACGCGAGTCTCCGCGTAAACGATCCCTCGCGAGACTAATGTCACTCGCGTAAAGTAAAAAAAAAACCAATCAATCCTGACACATATTCGTCACTGGTTCATTTTTGGGATTTTTCGGAGAAGGCAGGAGGAAAAACGTGTGTTAAATGACAACAAAGATCTTTGCTGTTTTTTTTTATCAATAACATTGAGATTTATTTTTCATTATACTATATTATTCGTAGTCGAGTAGGTATTTTTGGAACAAAGTTGAACACGAAGTATGATAAAGATGAGTTATGGCACATGGTATGTACAACAAAAGTGCGAGGGAGCCCGCTCATTTTTTCCTTCCACTTTTTTTTTCGTTTCTCGTATTTTTCCCCGTTGCTCCTCGAACTTTTGAAACTACGCGGTCGACGCGACGCTCTACCTTCTTACATTGCGTGCAATTTCAAAAGAGAGAAAAAACAAAGTAAAATACGGAGAAGAATGAAAATATAGAAATTGGCTGGGATGGAAAATATTATCAACGTATCCCCGATGGAAAGATTTTCTCAAGACGATTAGAATTTTACTAGCTGCGAACGGAGACCTTCGGTCGCGATCCGAAGATTAATCTTTAAACGTCTCCTATCCGCTTTCCTTCTCCGCCTTTTTCCCGTTTTTTTGCACGGCTTCACTTTACATAACAATTTACAATAAGTACATTTACATCTCGCTCCAGTATTATTTACACAATTCTAAGCCGCCCGACGAAAATCCAGTAATTTTTTCCCCTCGTTCTCTCGTCTAGAGTAGGCAGCTCGACGAATAAGTATGGCGCTTGAAAAACTTGCACGCAACGTAACAATAATAGTAATAATATATTGCAGTTGAAATATCTGCTCTGTCGGGTAATTTGACTAATCGTTCGTATGATATGTCTTTGTTGTATTCTCACATCGTTCTCAGTCTCGCTCGCAAAGTATTTCCCTTTCCTCTCTCTCTCTCTCTCTCCCGCCCCCTCCTCTCTCTCTCTCTCTCTCTCTCTCTCGCTCTCTCTCTCTCTCTCTGTCTCGCTCTCTCGGATCGTTAATTCGAGCCGAGTATTATTTTTGTTTGACGTTGTGTAAAAACTACCATTGGGACGAGCGAGACCGATCGAACGATCAACAGTTCGTTTCGACTCTCGTTTAATGGCAGTACAGACGTCAGCTGAGTATCGTTCAAGAATACCGTTCAAGTTCCAGATTTTCATCGAGTCCTATGTACTTTGCTTCCTTCGTATTTCCCATCTATACTTTCGTTTCCATTTTTTTCCTCCCTTCAACATTATACAAATGTTCGATAAATCGTGTACGCTGCGTAACGTAATACTTTGCGGTTTCTATTTTATTCAAGTGTTTCTTTATTCGTTTTATTTTTAGGACAAAACTTTCACACCCTTCTGCTTCCTCCGTTCGTGGTTTGTTTTTCTCGTCACTCAATCGTAACTGGAATTGATCGCCGATGAAGTATACAATTATATGTATAAGTATATTACAAGAACAATGTCTATGTGTGCAGCACGCTCCACGCCGAATGTATTCGATACCGTTGGAAATGCAAAAAAAAAGTAACAAAAGAAGTAGGCCAAAATTCGATATTTTTCCTACTTACGACAGAAGTTGAAAAAGTGCGAATTAATTCATCGACCCCCCCCCCCCCCCCCCCAACACTCCGACCGTGTCTCGAGTATTTTATATTTGATTCTTGAAAAATATCATTTGGCTGATTAAAGCTGAGGATCTCGACGTGGAGCGTTTTCGTTTTTCGTCAAAAGCCTCTTACCCCGCGACTGTGTACAACAATTTATTATTAGAAGCATATTGCGATATGATTCGGCTTACCCTGTGTCTTAAATACCTACGGAATAATTGTCGTTCGGCAAAGAAAATGATACCGTAGGGCGGAATCGTCGATCGGGCGAACCAAATAATCCTTCAGTGCTGAGACATTTGTTGTTTCTTCCTCCTCTCGCCCCCTCCACCTCCGTCTTCCTCTTCTTCTTCTTCTTTGGCAATTCTTCCCTCCCTCAATTCAATTTACGTACGGTACGGAAACAGTCGTGAGAACCGAATGAAACCCGACATAAAAATAAAAAACATTTGTTTCTCTCCGCGTATTTTGCCCGGAGAGTATGTTACAAGAATCATATCAAGTTTCAGCGGATAATTGTTATTGACTTTAGTGTCGGACGAGATAATTTTACGTATCTGTCTACGAGCTGTTCCAACGACCTTTATAAACCATTATATTTATGTACATTGCATTTTGTACAAGAGGGCTCGGCGGCTCTCGAGATGGAAACAACTAAAATATCGAAGCGAAAAAAACCAAACCAGAGAGAGAGAGAGAAAGAGAGCGAGAGAGAGAGAGAGAGAAGGAGAGAGAGAGAGAGAAATTGAGATTTTTACGCTATCGCTAATCGCTACGTATTGCACTAGAATAACTTTGTTACATTTTTTAATGTATTTTTTTTCTTTCTTTTCCTTCCGTCCCCAATTATCTCTCGACTAGTCGCGAACGCCAATTTCAATTAGACTATCTTTTTAAATTTATAATTGATTTTCTCTATAAAATACTTATCGACCTGTAACGGCTTCGAATATTTTCGGTAACGTATTTACACACACGCATCCTCTTAGAAATAACTCCCCGTATGAGGCTCCTCCTTTTTTTTTTCTCATCTCCATTCCCACAATTACCTCTTCATTCGTTTACTTACAATTGTTAAAACTAAATGCGCGATAATTTTCTTCACGTACGGTGGTAGTACTCGATGCGACTGATCGCGCACTCGCACATGGATTCACATTCACACACGCACACGCACACGGACACACGTGCCCTCTCGAAAACTCTGAACGAAGGAAAAAGAGGATGGCGTTTAAACGATAAGGGAATCATTCCACCGCAAATTCTCCTACGCTATGCACGTGTGTGTGTGTGTGTGTTTGCTTGCTCGCTTTTCTTTTTCGTTTATTTGCTTGTGTATGTGTGTGTATTGCTTCGATATGGTATGGTACAGTCTTTTCACTGATTGTCCGATATCACTACGTAACAGATTCTTATCTTTTTTTTTCTAATCCATACTCTCACCGTCTCGATCGTTGCACTGGATCATTAATTTTTTACAAACGTCCTTTGCCGTCAGCAGGGTCACTTAATTTTGTTCTCTCATACATACATTGTTTTCTTCGGTTTTTGTTGGGGGTTTTTCTTTCTTTAATTAGGATTAATATCACTTTCCGCGCGGATCCACGGAGACCCGCGCATCGATTTTTTACATAACAATACGTTTTATTTCGTTTTAAATAATATTTCGTTTTATTCTTCTCTTCTCTTTCTCATTGTTTCTTACTTCTTTCACTCGAGCTGTACTTCCAATAGTGGTCACGAACGGTTCGTTCTCTTTATACATTGGACGCCTGTCCCTGCGTCGCTCCTTTCCGACTCTGTCCGGTAAGCGCGAGAAACTCGATCGATCGTGAAATTTCATCGGAAAATCGTGCACTGTGTTGGCTCGAGGCCGAGCTCACACGTAGTTTCTCTCAGTCATCGGTTCGAATCCCGTGTTCCCTCGTATCGGCACTCGCCTTATTCTCGTTCGAGTTGATATATCGATAAGCCAGGCAACGACAGCTGCGACGAGAGACACGAGCTGAAGAGTCTCAGAGGGAGAGAGAAAGAGCAGCGTCCCGATCGATTGGCGTGCTCGCCAAAGTCGTACGTCACTTCCGCTGGAAGGGACGATTGGTGAGTGAAATTTTTCCATTGGTTGCGATCTCTTTTGCATATTTTTCATCACGATTATCGATAATCGGTCTCACCGGAGCGCCTAAAATCTCTTGAGAGCCCAATGAGGATAAAAGAAGAAGAAGAAGAAAAGTGTTTTTCTTGGGGTGACAAAGTTGTCGACTTGGCCTGTGACGCGCGGGACATGCATCCTGCCGCAGTTCGAACCGAAGAGATGAGGAGAGGTGTGCGTTGAAGACGAAATAAGATCGGTTGTTCGTTTAACGCGTGAGCGTAGTCGTGCTCTGTCTGTCTGTCTGCCTCTCTCTCTCTCTTCCCCCCCCCCCCTCTCTCTCTCGTTCAAGGCCATCCCTGATATTCGCTCATGGGCTCGGGCTTCGGTTCAAGACTGGGCGGGGGGGGATACAGTCAGTTTTGCTGTCACAAGCCACCCTCGGGTCAATGCTGAGCGGCGAATTTCATGCGCTTTTGTTTCTGACGCTGGTTGCAGAACCAAACTCTAACGACGTTCTTCTTGAGGTCCAATTTTTCGGCGATCGCGGCGATCTTCTCGCCGGTTGGCCTCGGCTGGACGGCGAAAAAAGCTTCGAGGGATCTTTTCTCGGGTGCGGCGATGCTCGTGCGTTTGCGTTTTTTTTCGCCGGCAGGCAGAACCGAGGGCGCGTCCGGGTCGCGTCTCTTGTTCTTCGCCTGGGCCTCGGCCTCCTCTAGCCAGGCCTGGAGTATCGGCTTGAGGGCTATCATGTTGTTGTGCGAGAGCGTCAGAGACTCGAAGCGACATATCGTCGATTGGGAGAGCGCCCCGACCCCGGGAAGCTTCAGATTCGCGAGGGCCTTACCAACGTCGGCCTGGGTAACCCCGAGTTTTATTCGCCTCTGCTTGAACCTCTCGGCGAAGGCCTCGAGCTCGCGGGGATCGGTGTCGGCGTCCGGATGGAGACCGGCAGCCGCGGCCGCTGCCGCCGCGGCAGCCATTGCCGGATGATGGTGGGGATGGCCCACACTCCCGCCAATGTTCCCGTGATGATGGTGACCCATCATTCCGTTCATACCCCCGTAAACCGAGGGCCCGTGGATCCCACCGCCGTGGTGACCGGGACCGCCACCACCGCCGCCGCCGCCGCCGCCGCCGCCGACACCGCCCTCCGACATCGGCGTTAACGTCGTCATCGAGTTGCTCGGGTCCAGCATGTCCAGGCTCTCCATACCCGGGTGACTCATCTGCAACCGACAAGCGGGGCGTACTTTTCATTGCCGAAACATTTTTTTTTCTCTCCCCTCTGTCTCGCCGCCGACTATGGAAAATCAATGTTAACGATCGACAAAGTTGCTGGAAAAAAGGGCCCATCCGCCAGACGGTCCTTTCGATTCCGAGGTACGTCCCTTGCCGCTTTTCGCCGTGGAAGAGGCGACGGCGGCCTCGAGGGATCCTCGATCGCGCGCGCCCATGCCTCCTCCATACCTAGCCCGACAAATTGGATTGGAAAAATCCAAGAGTTATAGTCGCAGTCTCTGTCGAGGTGGAGAAGAAGAACAAGAAAGAAGGCAAATAAAAAGGTCGAAGCGAAGGAAAAAGGGATCGCGCGTATGTATACGCCCGTGCACAGGTATAAGGAAAAGCGGAGAGAGAAAAAAAAAAGACGAAGGCGGAAAAAGAGCGGGATCGATATTGTGTTTGTGGTGTGGGAATATGTGTGACACTCGCGCGCGCGCGCGCGCACTGAATTACACGGCCACCGTCGTTGCTCGTCGATATGCACGTTTGAATTCTTTCGACCGCTCATTTATATTCATACGGCGGTTCTTTGTGAATTGCAAATTGCACGTTTCCCGCACCGGAAGCCCTTCGTCTCTCTCTCTCCCTCTCTGGTCGCAACTGTACCAACAATTTTCCCCGTTTTATTTAAACACCGCAACCTCGCAGCCTTTCGGACAAACAGCGTAGGAATAATTGAATCGATGGCTGTGAAAATTCACCGCTCGGGTAACGGATAATTTTTTTCGCGAGGCTGCATTCCAAGATATTAATAGCAAAAATTCTCGTTGTTTTTTTTTTTTAGCAAACGCGAGGCTGAAAAAAACTGATTTTTCCGTCTCGCTGAGATTGTACGATCTTTTCCAATAGTCGCAAATTATTGGTCGTACTGACAAAGCTCTTGCACTGGGCACGTGCCAATAATGTCTGAGAGGGAAGAGGGGGCAAGTATCCCTGTGACAGACGCGAACGCAGCCGATTCTCGAATCACGTTAGTCCGAGCTCGCGCAGGGACTTGTAGCCGGTACTACCGAAGTATTATTCGATTAAAGCCGATTAAACAGCCTCGATGTACTTTGGCTCGAGAATCGACCCCGTCCAAACGGCCCCTTTTTCCTCCCTCTCGCTCGCTCGATCGACCATTGACAGACGGAAGGAAAAGTTTTTCCGTTATTTCTAGCTCTGTAGGCCATTCTTCTTCATTTCCACCCTCTCCCACCCTCTCGCGCAGTCAATTTTCCAACTTTTTTTATTATTATTATTTACCCCAGTGTGATTTTAAGCCCCATTGTACTTTTGTTTCCTTTTTAAGTCTTTTTAGTCATTCAACTGCGCGCCCCACAATTTATTTATCAAATATTCGACTCACCACAATGTTCACACCGTTTTTTGCCATCGCGATTGAAGTTTTTCCCGTCCATTCGTCATCCAATATATTCAATTTATTTATTATTTATTTTTATCAAATAATATCGAGGGTGATTTAAATAATGAAGATGAATAGTTAATCGGCGTCGAGAATCAACGGACCTTTTGCAAACGTCGATTGAATCCGATAATTGCTCGAATGTAACTCGAGAGGTGTACCGTGCCAGATCTGACAGGGGTTGAAACGCGCGCGTAGACGAGAGGGAGGGAGGGAGAGAGAGAGAGAGAGAGAGAGAGAGAGAGAGAGAGAGAGAGAGAGAGCGGCGAGTCTCGCGTCTAACCGACTGTAAAATGTGGCTGTAAAGCGTGGGCGTTACATCGCCTCTGTATCGTAAACACAGGCATATATACATATAGATACGTAGAGACATATGAATATAAATGTACGAGGGATGCAACACGAACAATTATGCAGCACGTGGCACGGCGAGTGGCCTTTACACGCGTATATATTTGCCGGTTGCGTTGCTCCGGCTCCGGTGACCGGGGCATGTGACGAGAACGCGCGTCGGGACTCGGACGACCCCGTTGCAAATTATTTATGAGCTCCCTTCGTGTTTTTTTTTCTCGATGCTCCGTACACTCCGACCGAGACAATCTCACGCGAATTTTAATTCGGAAAAAACTAACAAATTCCCGGCAGTTACCGATTACCAAAATTTACAAATTCTTTTATTTCAATGTAACAGCGATGAAAAATAAACACTATAACGAGTTATATTATTTGTTTGTTATATATCCGTTTGATGGATTATTTTTCCGCTCTCGTTTCGTTACGACCGATGCTCCCTGTTTGCCTTTTTTTTTTTTTTATTTTCCAATATTTTTCAAGCCATCCGAAAGTGAAAGTGATTAAGAGAGGGAAGAAAATGGCACAGTGAGTAAGAATATGCCAGTCTCGGCAGCAGGTGAAGTTCCAAGCGCTTCGTGTGCATTTGTGTGTGTAGGTCCGGAATTACAGTGCGGTGACCGACGTTTCGTGAGGCTGGGCGGTTGAAACCACCCCGAAATGACATCGGCGTTATGCGGGTAGCGAATTCTACCCCTGCTCCCTTTCTCGCAGTCTAGCGTGCGCACGTATGGGGTGCATGTGTACAGGGGATGATACCTAGCGAGATTTTCGACGACCCGGTGACTCCCCTACCTCCCATACTTGTACACGAATTTTGGGTAAGGCTAGAAGGGGGCCAACGATACAGTGTTTTCTCCATCTCTCTCTTTCTCCCTCTCTTTTAGCAGAGGGGCGAGCGTAAGGGTAGTTTTCTCCAGAGACCTCATGCAATATTTCATCATTAGTGCGACACTAGAGAGAGAGAGAGAGAGAGAGAGAGAGAAATGAAGGGTTATCAAGCCTGTTTCTCTCTCCTGCTCGTGCACTTTGCCCGCTCCCGCCCCATTTTTTTTCTAGTCCCCGCTCCCGCGGTCTCTCATGATACGAAACTCGTTACATGCCTGACTCTTGCGATTCACCCCCCGCCGCCCTCAACGAATATATACGAGACCACCCTCCCAATAATATTCAATTCGTTGGAATTACTACACGAGCGCGTATCGCGAAGCGAATGAAAACAGACTTTACGCGACACTTAACGCTCTGACCATCTGTGGTGCCGCGGCCCCACATAAAAGATCGAGACATTATTCAAACCAGACTCAAACACAATCCGAAAACTATGCCAATTTGTAATTGAAAAGTGAACCAAAATTACGATGGAGCGCGACTGTTTCGACGGTGAAAATTTTATCGGCTTTTTTGACTGGGCAATATTTCTTTTCGAGACACTCGCGAGAAAAGATGAAGAAAAAAAAAGAAAAAGTTCCAGCCCAGGGTCTAAACGAGGCTGTGAAAAGTAGAGTCGAGCGAGGGGTGAAGGTGGCCAACTCGATACGTAAAGTTCCCTATACAGGAGTATTTATATATTTATGGCGTTATGTGTACGGCGAAGCGGAGGGGTTGTTCGGCGGAGGCGGGGGGGGGGGGGCGCCCGAAGATCCATCTACCCCGTTAATGGTGAACGAGTATGTTTACAAATAAGAGGCGTGTATAATTGGCAACTGCCACTCGCCAAATACGCCTCGTGACCCCTTATCGAGCTTTTTTGCCGACCTTTATCTTTTTTGTCTCTCTCTTCTGGTTTTTTTTTCATTTAATTCAACGGCATTTCTGATTGCCTGTTCGAGACACACAAAAAAACAGTTGGTGCCAAAAGGGGTGAGCTGTGTACGTTTCGGTGAATTTTTCGTCCCCAGGCCGTTTTTATTCCGAGCCCGGACAAGAGATGTATTTTTTTTGTCCACGCTTCTATCGCACGGAGCTTGTTTGATTGACGAGGCTGCACGGAACATATTGCGTTTGAGATGAAAAAGAAAACAAAACGAAAAACCTGGGGGAAAAAACATTGTCTCTGGTATCGAACAAAATAAAAATGCATTTGTTTCGTCACTAAATCATGCGGAACGCGCAAAAGTTACGTCAAGCTCTGACGGAAAAAAAAGTAAATTACCCATGCTAGCGTGCGAAAGGAATATTTAAACTTCATTGAATATTTGTTTCGTGGACAAGGCTTCCAAGTATTCGGATTCGTATCGGAGCTTTTGGTATTTAATTTTATTTATTTAACAACGTTTTTGGAGAGTAAAAGTTGATTTCCGGTCGTTCGGCTCTGTTCGTCGCTCCTACGTGTACTATATATTGCATTTGAGCTACCGTAGCGACAATTATCATGGCTATGAGATTCGAGAGTACGTTTGTTCGTATGTTTTTTTTTTCTCGCAAATTTTGTAGAAATGATGAAATTTTGGTGGACTCACAAATAGGTGTGATTGTACCTGATGATGCGGGCGATTGTTGGGGTGCGGTGCGGCCATGTGAGCACCGTGATGATAAACGGAAACGGGATCGTGTTTGAGGGGCATCGGAGTGCCTCCGTTGTGCTTGCCGAGATCGGCGGCAAGAGCCTCCGCCCTCGAGAGCAAACCGTCCTGGAGACCGCTGTTGAGCCCGCCGAAAATGTCACCCTGCAACACACGTTCGAAAGAGTTTTAATCGTCTCGGTTAATTTGATCGGAGCAACAGAGTAATTTCCGGTATGACGAGACGAAAAATAATGTTCGCGTTGGTCGAGATTGCGCGATGAGACGCAAGTTACGCAACAACGAACGAGTACATTGATTAGGAGTAGATAGAAGGTAAAAGTAACGTAGTGAGACTTTGAAAAGCGGAACGCGTACGACCGCCCCCTCTTCGGGCCCTCTTGTACTCGTCGCGCGCGATCAATGTTTCATGCGAAAAGCAGCGTGAGCTCGCGGTCTTACGCTTCGATTATTTATGAACTTTGCCATTTCTTTTCCGGCCCGCGGCGGGGGGGGGGGGCGTATAGGCGTGCGTGGACACGCGCGCGTCTCATCCCCGCGTTTTTCGCGAGCTGGCTGAATTTTTCTCAGCGCGCTCCATTCATCGGCCTCGTTATCGTTCGTAAATATTTATTAAGACGTAAAGTGTTATCAGCGTTGTGTCTTTCTCGTTGTCGTCGTTGGGCTTGCGAGATGATGTTTGGATTTGGAGAACGAGAAACGAAGGAACATTTTCCGAAGAGATGTTTCCGCCGAGACGAATGTCTCGCTCAGGAGAGAGCCTTAACCGGACGATAAATTCTGAGCGAGTCCTTCGGCTCGATCATCCCCTGGTATCGTTCTCGTTAACGCGGCCCCCGGACAAACTTTTCTGCGCCTCGAATATAAATTGCTCTCGTTAAGGGATCGCGAAAGAGGGCGAAGGGATGAAGGGGGTAGTTAGCACACCGTTGTTTTCAACGTGGCAAACTTGTTGCTCGAGCTTGCGTGTGAACGCGCGTCAGGCTCGAACGAACTCACCTCCGTCTTCTTCCTTCTCTTCTTCTGCTCAGACCCCCCGAGGCTAATAGACTCATTTTTCCAAGCCTTGAAACGCGTCCGAGGAACGCTCGTCTTCAATTTTTCTTCCTCCTCTCCCGCTCTCTCTCTCTCTCTCTCTCTCTCTCGGCATCCTCCCCCGCGTGCAAGACGACGCGGTCAGCCTCGAGGATTAGCCAATTACGATTGAATTATCGCGCCCTCGAACGCTCGGATTATTTATCGTCCTCGAGGGCGAGCCGACGTCGGGTCGTTCGACGTTCGAAATAATCCTTGCACCGAACGAAAAAATTCGCAAGCCGAATCGCAAAATGTGGCACGATTACGGTATTTCCGTCGGTTAACCTACATTGACGCGCGTCTCCGCCGTTTTTGCTGTATCTATCTATCTATGTGTGTGTGTGTGTGTGTAGAGGGATATATACGTGAGCATGTATTGAGGTGTACATAGGTATATATAGAAATCGCGCGGCTTTCGATGGAGAAATCTTCTCGGCGAATTTCAAACAACGGGAATCGAATTGTCTCGTGACTCGATGAATAAGTAAAATCTTGGAGAAAATCTGACATCTGACACGGAAAACCGAGCAGACTGGTGCTCGGAATTATCCCTTGCATGGCGGAGTATCTCGCGTCTAGTCTGGGACAGGAATGCGCTTCTCCTCGTTTTATGGGTCTTGAATATTTTTTTTCATACAAATATATATATATATAAAGTCATTGGCCAATCATGAATCCAGCAACTGTTTCGAAATGCCGCGAATTTCAAGGGAAGAAAGACAATATACGTTGATACCGGAGTAGCGCCCAGGCGCGAGAATTACACATGTTTTATGGAGACTCGGTGTTTGTAAATATACATGGATACTTGCTTGATTAACATCCCGACGTGTACGTGTAAATTACTATTCAATCGCTGAGAATAAGTTCTGGTGAGAGAACAAAAATGGAAAATATATCCGGATACGAGACGGAAGTCGCGAGTAGCCCTCGTTGAATGATTTGGAGAAAGAAAAAAAAAGAAAATAGTGCAAAGCCGAAAGTCTCTCATGATTTTTCGAGTTTGCGGAACGGCTGTACGACGGTAAAGTTGTGTACGAGGACGGAGAGGAGGAGGAGGAGGAGGAGGAGGGGGCCGCGGTTAATACGTCTCATAATAGAAATCGATTGTTTCGCGAGGGATTATATACGAGCATATATATATAGATATTTGAAAAACAGCACGGGCGAGAGTGTACACGGTTGCTTTTTGTCCCGCGTCGACGTCGTCGTCGTCGGCGGAAACCCTGGCATTTCCACGGACGAGACAGAAACTTTCGTTCCAGCGAGAACGACGTTGACTCGATTATACGAGCTCGTTCCTCCTCCCCCAGCCAACCGAGAGCAAAACGGGGCTAATATCAGGTATGAAATCGAGTTGATGCAAAGTCCAGAAGGAAATATAGAACATGCGAGCCGAACGAAATATCGCCACGCTTTTATTTTTCTTCTCTTCAAGCCCCGTTTTGGCCTCGTGGCGAAAAATCGATTGGGACGGGAAACTTTGCGCGATAAAATGATGCATTATTCACAGGCGCGCATTCTCCAAAAAATATTTCGAGCGAAACAACGCGATAGGGTACTCTGCCGAAGAACTTTTCCAAATATTTCTCGCCATTTTATTTCGTTTTTCGTCTCGAAGGAGCATCGAGGCGATCTGATATCTGAGTAGAAAAAAATGTTGACGAAACGAGAAAACGTTTTTTTTTTTAATTGCTCAAATCGATAGATAAACTATCCAAGAGTATATTGACAAAGTTACAGAGGCCAATTCCAAGTATTTTCGAAGATACAACGCCGAAAGCAGAGGAGGAGCGTCGAGCAGGTGTCTGAGTGCTTTGCCCCTCGATCTACTACCCTGAATTTCATACCTAAAAATGCTTCAAGGGTCTTTCAAAACGATTCTTAGAGTTCGTTGTAGTGTCGCGTTGAGCCCTAATACGGGAGGAAGCGGAAGGACTACTATGTGGATCAGGAATAGCTGAATAGCGGATCATTGGTTCAGGTAAGCAAACATTCATATTTTCTCCTATGGAAAACTTTCAAGTGCATTTTCCCCAGCTCTTGTTTTCAGGATTTTTCTACATTGGCGGCTGTGATGGCAAAAAAACTCAACGCCCTATAGAATCGAACGAAACTTTTGTCGGAGTCGGAGTCGGAGTGAACTAAAAGTATCGTTAGTAAAATCTTTTTAAATTACTTTTATAGCACGTTAAAGTGTTTTATTAATTACGTGTTTTTTTAGACCTAAAAATAGTTATAATTTTACGATTTTTTCTTACTTCGCCCAAAAGAAAAATATACGAAAATATAATTTTTTTGTTGGTTTTTTGTTTCAGTCAAGAATTATTACGAGCCGCAAAGTTCCCGCAGGCTGAAGACTGCAGTGACAAGGCGCTCATGGGCAATAGGCTGATGAATCAGCAGTAATTTATTGTTGCATGTTAAAAATTTTTTTTGGTACATTTCAAATGCATATTTAAAAGAAACCGCAAAGTTCACATGGCTCACCCTTTTTTTCCCGCTAAGAAAATTTCCGAAAAAAAAGCATTTTTTAGGCCTCACAAAGCAGGACACTCCCTTCACTTATGTACAAACATTATGAAAATCGAGCACATTTTTTAAAGCACCTCCGAGCATTTCGAAACGCCCGAAACAGCTTAGACGGTGAGAGTAGCTATTTCGAGTCGTTTAGTCCAGTTTCGTCGTGCAAAAAATATACAACGACCCATCGACAGAGGTTATCAAAATTCCACGGTGGGTAAACGCAGAATTCAAATAAGAGCTGCAATTTCGTCATGTAGACGATAGCTCCTAAACCAATCTCTAGCGGTAAGAAGATTATTGACATAGCGACCGACACAGCAGCTATAATTTTTAACGAGGCTTTCAAAGGACTTTGCAAAGTCATGGATGTCTTAGGATCGAAGATTGCCTAAAAAATGCTCGAAAGGACCTTTCTTCAGCCAGAAAAGAAACCAAGGAGCATAATTTGAACCTGGGAGGGGCGATGCCTTATTGGCTTCGTATAGCCGAGTAAAGGTAAACAAATCGGGGAGCGCCGATTTTTTTTAATTTCACGCGGAAATGCAGTTTTGAAACTTTACACGTGTCTTTCTCGAAACCACATTTTTTAATTCGGGAAAATGACTTGAAATTTCAACTATAGTTTTTTCGATAGAGAACCCCTCTGAAGAAGTACACGCGATTTTTACGATTCATCAACAATTCTCGTTTTTACGAACAAAGGCATATCAAAGAAAAGCATACGATTTTGCGAAAAAAAATGTTAGCAAAACTAATGTAAACAAATGAGGTGATACATAAATGTACCGCGTCCTCCCGCAGAGCCCCTAAAAAACGCTCTCAGTGTCACTACGACTAAGCTGGCAATTTGTATTTTTTTCTATAATTTTTTTCCCCCATTCGATAACACATGTAGAATAAGCCCTCTAAACTATATTCTAATTGCTTTTTTATTCGTGTGAAAAAAATCGCAAAACAGTCTAACGTTTCTGTGTGACAAATCGATCGGTCGTAGCGAGATGAAAAAAAAAGCATTTTGACGCTTCAAGTTTCTAGGTTTGAGTTTTTTTTCCAAGTTCCACGGCCTCGGGAAATTTTTCGTCAGTTGAATCAATGCGTAGGTCAGTTTGAATGAAAAAGGATCCTTTTGTCTCTGATCATCGATAGCTCAGCAAACAATGATCGGACCGGGAATTAAAGGGCAGCTTTGAAAACTTGAATAAATTTCCTTAAAGACCCTTTCGTTGATTTGTAAGAACATTTTTTTCCACCCTTAACATTAATTGGAAAAAAGTACAAAATATGTATTTTTATGGTTTTTTTTAGTAAATCTACCACTACTTTATTAATAATGATGGAAAGACCAAAGAGTTGCCAGATTTTTTTTCGGCATAATGTACCCCCGATAGCACTGCCATGTTTTAATTGATCCATCGAATCTTTTGTCCGCACGGATTGATCAATTTGAAAATTTACAGGACTACTGAAGGTGCGTTAAGCTGCCAAAAAAATTGGCAACATGAGCTCTTGCAAAGTAGTGGTAGATTTACTTAAAAAAATCATAAAAAGTAATTTTTTTGTTGTTTTTTTCAAATATATGTTAACAGTGAAAAAAATGTCGAAAATCTATGAAAGGACCTTGTATAAAATTTATTTAATTTTTCAAGGCTGCCCTTCGCTTCCATGCGCGATCATTGGTTGCCGAGATATCGATGATGAAAGACGAGAATGGATCCTATTTCATTCAAAGTCGAATATCGCAGGAAAAAATTGATCTAGAGGAACAAAAAAAAACAAAATTGAAAAAAAATGTGTTAACAGTGAAAAAAAAAGAAAAAAATTTGAAAAATGTTTGTCTCGCGCTATTTCTTGATTGTACGATAACCGCAGCTCACAATTTTCTTTGCCAAAAGACCTCAAAACTAGAAACTTGTAGGTTCAAAATGCTTTTTTTTTTTTCATCTCGATACGACAATTTTTCACATAAATACGGCGCTTCAAAAAACAGTTGAAAAAGTTAAGACATATTTTATGTTCCTTCAATTTTTAGAGCAGTGTAGACGGCGCCGATTCAAAAAAATTGGTGGTTTCTCGAGACATCAAAAATGTGCAGTCGAAAATTAGAGAGTTGTGGAGCGGTCGTGACCCGATTATGCGGTTGCAGTAGGGGAGGGTGGCAAATAGTCGGGGGGTTTGTTTGAGCTGCAGGTGTCCGTTCGCATCCGCGGAAAGCGCATAAGTGACACTTGACTCTTTTTACGGCACTCAAACTATATATATATATATATATATATATATATATATATATATATATATAATGTACTCGTCGTTGCTCTTGGACGTTCGTAAAGAGAGCAGCAGCACCAGAGAGAGGGAGTACGGGAGGGGTGAGAAGATACGATCCTCTTGCTCAACGTATGTTTAAATAATTAATATCCTTCCTGGCTATAATCGTATCCACGAGTTCGAGACTTTATGTCAACGTAACCTATGCGTATAGATGAGTGTGTGTGTGTGTGTGTGTGTGTGTGTGTTCCGCGGAGAACGCGGTACACACATCTACCCCGGAAACATGTCGCAGCTCGTGGGGGTTTGGTGCACGTAAAGAAAAAAAGAAACAAACAAAAAGATATAAACCGGAAGTAGAGGGTCGTATAATGTGTCTCCCTCGTTATACTGTTCACCCTGTACTGCTCTTGCCACACTAGTTTTTCGATCATTACGACGAACCTTATTCTCCCCAGTGCCATTCAAAATAGCACTTAAATATGAATCTGTAAAAGTTTAATAGAAATTACATTTTACTGTGTCCGGGAATCAAATGAATGCCTGCGGTAATGTTTCACTCGAAATGGGATTTAAGGAAGAATCGCGACTGTACTCACATTGTGCCTCGGTGACCACGAGTTGCACATGATGGACGCGTCTTCCAGTATTCGGCTCTGCAACAAAAAAACAAAACAAAAACGTTCAGTCAATTTTCGTCTCGTTCGTGTATGCGAGGAAAATATATTTTTTTTTTCGCTCCGCCCGTGATACGAGGGAGAGAAGTTTCGAAAATCGATTTCACCAGACACTTGTCTTTGCGCGTGAAAATATGAAGCACGCGCGCGAGCGAAAGACCCGACAGAAACGGGTTTATCGAACGGTCCGTGCGACCGATGTCCAGCCGACCAATCGATCGCGATCCCCCGTACCAAAGGATAATTTCCATATATCTTTTTTATTGAGTCGGCAAGAAAAAAAACACAACGCAACCCCGAACTATCCGTATGTTGCGGATATATTTTTCATTATAGCATGGAAATATTTTGTTGGACGGTTCAGCCAGACGATCGGCAGTCAGATCGAGAGTCACGGGGTGAGGTGAAGATGTAGCACGTGTTAAAAATATACGTCGAAGCGCGGGGCAAAGTCCCGGTCGTCGGTGGCTACGAGATTCGTTCGTCGGATGAATATTTCATTCGACCGAATGGATAAAATGTATATTTAAATTGACGCGGGAAAGGTGGAGGGAGGAAAGAGTCACAGGTTTATGGCAATCGGTGTGGGAGATTGACATAATAGGGCCACGAGAGCCAGCCGCCGTCGCGACGACGACCCATGCACGTCGCCAATTAAGCGAGTTACTTTCGGCTCTGAGCGGGTAAACGAGTTTCCAAGTAGCTCTCCGATTGCTTCTCGCGCCCGACGTCTTTCGGCGAAATTCGAAACGCCCCGACTGTACCCCCCGCGTAACGATAAAAAAGCCAACTCTCCGAAAAGTACCCCAACCATAAGCATTTTTGTTTATCGTCATTGTTTGAAACTGAAGTTACCGCGGAGAAAGAGGAAACATTGCCGAGTCCCCAGGAACGAAAAAATCATATATAATTGCAACAAGTAGTTGTGGTCGTTGTTCCGTCGAACGGACTTGAATCGCGCCAATTTTATTCCCATATCGAATAAACCTGATGTAATAATTTATGTTATACGTGAACGGCGGTAGCAACGCTTGGGATTCAATTGAGCGAGGATCGTTGAAAGAACTCGGATTTTATCCAATTTTTTATTTATCGGGCTTGGAAGATTCATCAAACGCCTTTAATATCGGGCTAATTTTGTTCTAGATACGGCTCGATTACAAATGTCTTTTTTCCACGCTTTTATTAGACGTTTTTCGTTCGTTTGTCGGTTTTTTCGGTTCAAAATTTGTAATCCATTTTTCAAGCATAATATGGTACGATGGAGCTGGTCTGATGATGGAGGTGGCAGGTGGGCAATGCAACTCCTAGCGTATACTAGGACACTCGAGTTTGTGCTCATTTGTTTTGTTATCGTGAGCACTTTTTATTACACATGATAGCGAGAGTCTGATAATGGGGGTGGGATGTGGGAACTGAAATTTCCTAATGGCAAATGGTAGGACAATCGAGTTTGGGCTCGTTAGGTTTGCTCACTTGAGCACTATTAATAATTACCTTATTGTAAAGTTTCTCGCGAAACCTTCATAACCTAAGGCAAGATTACGCCGATGTTCGGCATAGCAAATTAATAATCAAATCCTAATATTAAAAAGTATAAAATAAAGTAAGGCCAAAAAAACTTTTTAAAAAGGAGCCTTCATTTATAAGGTACTGTACTTAAAAGTAACGAAAAGTATTCGGTAAAATTGAAAATCAAAAGAGAGTAACGACAAAAAAGTACCTTCCTTGGTCGCTCATCATACGTGCAAATACATGAAAGGTACATAAACGTAGATATTTAAAAAATATGAAATATACTTTTAAAAAGCGTGAGGCGTCAAATGTCTTTAGTACTATTACTACTTGAAAATTGATGAAAAAAAGCCTGGAACTTATCAAAATGATATTTCATATTTTAAAAATATCAACGTTTACAGAGGGGAAAAATATGTATTTTCATACGTTGCCTTTTTCAAATTATCTTTCGAAAAAATTAAATAAAGAATGAAATGATGAAGTTTCTGTGTTCGATAGTTTATCCCAAATATACATAGTGTCGGTTTACAAAAATATTGGGAAAAGACGGGGGGGAAAAATAAAGCCAAATTAACAACAGTTACGCGTTTAATGTACAAATACTTTTTTCACCCACTGTATGTACGTTTTGCGGGCTTGCACCGATGCTGAGTAACCAAGGGAGGGACTTTTTTTTGTAGTCATACTGTTGTGATTTTAAATTTTATCTACCATTATTTTTTAATTTTTACTACAGTGCCTTTTCAATAAAAGCTTATTTTTCTAAAAAGGTTTCGTACATTTATTATTTCATTTTTTATAAAAATTATTTGCCACAAATAGAGTATAAATGGGGCGGTTGAACAAGATATGTATTGTCTCTTCTGGAATTTTTGCCAAATTGTTGACGCTCTCTGCATTTTATTCCCAAAGGTTCTCTCGGGCCATCTGTGGTCCGCTGAAAATTCGCGACACTATCCCTACGAGTCGATAAAATAGTCGCTCACGTGAATCCCGGAAAAGTCCTATCTCGTACGTGGTTCTCGAAAATGTTCCGGCGCACGTACGAGGCCGTGCGACGTTTTATCCTCGGCCGGGGAGGAGGTGCAAAATGCCAAATACCCGCAGGGCGAAATATCATAAGCTATCGCGTATCGTCTCGTGTATGTTTACATCCGTAGGGGAAGCCTGAAAACCGCCGCACATCTCCCGAATTCATGCTCTCGTAAAATGGCAGTAGTACGTGATGCACGTTTTATCCCTTACACCTGGGTGGAAGATGGCGCCTCGCCTGATTGTCGCAACAATTTTTAGACAACAAATTTGTTCATTTTTTCCTATAGGCACATTCGTTGGGCTTTGAAAAATAGAATAATTCATCGGCATTATCGGCTTGACCGTTAGTATTTGCTTTTGAGGGGGTTTGACTGAAAATTCGAACGGATTAAAATTTATCAAGGCTTTCATCGCTTTTTCCAGTGCACCCGGAGCGACGGGAAGGAGGGGATAAAATTGAAGTTGCTCGACGAGAGAAGTTTGGCTGGTAATTATCTGGATTTACGAAGACGTCGTCTGAGTGACGGAGAGGCCGAGGGAGAGAAAGCGCGCGCGCGCGCGCGAGAGAGAGAGAGAGAGAGAGAGAGAGAGAGAGAGAGAGAGAGAGAGAGAGAGAGCACCAGTCAAAGTGTGAAGTCGTGTTCAAAGTTGCCTGTACTTTGGTACTGCCGGAACCCTCCCCCCTTCATTCCTTCTCGTTTTCCTTCCAGTGTACGAGAGAACGCGTTAATAACAAATGAGCCGAGGCTTGCGCCTCCGTGCTTTTGTTATTATCGAGGAGAAACTTGCCTCTGTATCGTCACTGTCAACCCTCAAACCCCTTTAAGCCCCCAGCCTTTCGCGCATCTCGCCCCACTTTTATCATTCAGCCGATTCGTTTAAAGAACTTTGAGCAGCTGTCGAGTCCTCGTGACCTTTACGCTGATATCCTTCGCGTGTGTATACATAATCAAGGTGTTCTCCTTTCCGAGATCAAAAAGGCTCTTCAAATTCCGATTCGAAGCTTTTGCGTATGAAAAAACAAGTTGGTTATTGATTGAATTTTCCATTCTATGGCTACCGTTGTTCCGTCACTCTCTCGTCGTCAATAGGGATTGTTTATTTGGACAATTAGGTTCGAAAGGCGGATTTTTTCGCCCTCGCCTCGCCTCGTATATGTCGAGTAAATGAATGAAAGGGGTACTTTCGTTTTTAGAACGATTCTTTTTACTCTTCTCTGCCGTCTTGGACAGGCAGTTCCTCTGGACGGATTTGCGCAGAATTCGCGCTCGTTATTATTATTATTATTTCAGCGTATAAAACACGAGAGCAAATTTCCGGTAGACGACAGATACTGAGAGACGGGAATAATGCGAGGAGGAAACGCCTCTACGAGCTCTCTAAAGGGAATTTGTGAAATTTCCTGATGTAATATTCCGATTCACAGACGTTGAACTTTCTCCTACGCGTTTCGTTAATTTTTACGACGCGGCCGGAAGCTCCTTCAACCCTTCAAACCCACTTTTTTCACCATCTTCCATGCATCATTGGATTATCCCTGATTAGACTTGTTGTCCATTTGTCCGGATATATTTTTTCTTCTTTTGCTGGCAAATTGATACAACGACGACTGGAATGATTCGACAAGGATGTTAAAATAAACCGTTTTAAAAAACTGATGAGATGCCGGTAGTTTTATGATCGTTTGAAGAGTGTTTGTCGGAATGGACCATTTGCGAGGATCATCATTCGAGTAGCTGAAATGAAAAAGGCGAAGCTCTTTTGAAAAGGCTCGTTGAGATGTGTGCGCGTGCAGAAGGGACGTTTCGCGAAGCGTGTAAAAATCAGTGATTTCGTAGCCAGGGTGTTCGTATCGAGGCCACCGACGCTCATTGGCTACATGGAGTGTTCCGCCCCCGCAGCCCCGCCAATCAGACCGGTGCTGCTTTTGCTCTGCTTTCTCTCTCCTTCTGTCTGTGCCTCTCTCTCTCTCTCTCTCTCTCTCTCTCTCTCTCCGCTACCTCCTCATCGATCCAGAGCCGGTACACACCATCCACCGAGGCGAACCGCATACGCAAGGCGCCTCGGGAACGAGAGAGAGAGAGCGAGCGAGAGAGAGAGAGAGAGAGAGAGAGAGAGAGAGAGAGCTGTCGGCCTCGTCAAGCTCAACCTACTGTCCTTGCCGTTGCCCATCATATGACGATACAGATTATAATCCCGGAAGCTCGGGAGACCCTGCCGGTGAACCATCGAACCAGAGCTCAACTCGGCTCGAATGCGTTCTCCGCGAACGATAAGCGGTTTATTACGTAATTTTGGGTCTGCCTGAACAGTGGCGCCACTGCAGTACAATCGTTCGAGGTAAAAAGAGCAATTAGCAAGAGTATCGGCTCATTGGGAATCTACTCTCCGAAGCCAAAGGTCTCCGTCCGTCTTTGCCCGTGGTTGGTTAGGAAGACGGGAAGTGTAGCGGGAAATATGCGCTATCCCAGTCACCTACGCGAGTAGAGCGAGGGCGGAGAGCCTCGTCAATTATCACTATGACCCTAATAACGATCTCTCGGTTGTTCGGAAGCCAAGCAGGAAAGCTTCCAAGCGGCAGCAGGTACGCTCGTTTCCTCGCAAACTGGAACCTTCCAAGTTCCCGACCCTAATGGAAAGGCCCCCGAAATTTCTCGCCCCGGCACTCCGGACCCTTTTATCCCGCCTGAAAACCCTTTCACGTAACGCCCCGTCTCCCATAATCTCACCACAAGACCGGGCTATTTTTTACACTCCTGTACCTCGTCGATGGAAAACAGCAACGTCGAAATTGTGTAGAAAGTTGAGTTGGGAAAAAGATGAGGAACTGATTAGGAACTGGACGGGACAACGATCAAGTACTGGAACGGCTTTTGGCGATCCAGCCGAATAAAATAGATAGTATCAAGTGGTATACTGATACTGATTATCCCTTTGCACACGAGAGGTGACTCTCGCTCATAATGCACTATCCGAGCGAAAAAAACCTCGAGCGCAAAGGGTTATTTCACAAATATCGCAAAATCGTGTGCCTAAGTGCACGCTGTAAGCAGCGCACCTTTGTGAGTGGTGCAACGCAGGGAACAAACTTTTTTCATGATAATGAAGTCTGCATGGTTGCGATGCACCGATTTTTTATGATCAACTAGTTGTTTTGTGTGTTTGGTGAACGAAAAACATGTATCCGCCATGTACGTCTTCCGGAACTCGGCGCCTCAGGAGGGGTTGAAAAATCGAAAAAATTATATCGACCGATGTACCTCATGTACCTAAAATGTACCTAAAAAATGATCGCGGGATTTTGCCAGCTTAAATCTGTCAAAGAAAGTTTGGCGGATTCGGCAAAAACAAACATTTCGTTGCGTTACAACGATGCAAACTTCAACATCATTTATTATCCTCGTACGATGGTACCGTGCTTACGCGAAGCGCTTTACTTGTAGCCACCTGGCAGATTGCCGGGGAAATACATTGAGGTAATGTCTTTCCGTCCAGGACATTGATATTTCCCAACACGGCGACTAGGTGTTAGGAATCCACGTATTTACTTTTGCCTGATTAAATAATTTGGCTATTCGTTGCTCAAATCATTACTTATTCGCTGCTCAAATAATTAGTCATTACAATCCCGGTATTTATGATAAGCATTTTTATCCTCGTCGATTATTATTGGTGAAATTAATGCTTTCAACGGTGAATAGAATGACAGCATATGTATTTGTTTCATCCTGATCGAGTATAAATATCTTCGATGAGGTGGTAAGCAAAGTAGCTCTATACAGTTTTTAAAGACAGGTTTCACTTTGCACGGGACATGTCAATGTTCGGGCCGCGTAGACATTACGTGAAGATGTACTTGCTCGCAGTGTATGATTGTAATTTCCAAACATAGAGGGTAAGCCGTGAGAAAAAAACGATTTAGCGAACTTCCCGGTTTGTTCGATGGGAGGGCCCAGTAAGGTAAATCAGACGAGGCAAGTCTGGTCCGGGCCTGATACAAATTAGGGAATGCTTGGTCACATTTCTGCACGGGATACCAATGAGAAAGTCGCAACCGTGGCACGTCACCTCCGAGTCGTTTTCTCGAATCGGAGCTTTTATTTATTTTCTTCGTGTTTGGAACGCATACTCGTCATCATCCGAAGCGTCAGCCATCTCGGTCATTCTCCTCTTCTTTTCCTCGTTCCTGCTGATACTATGACGATCGATCATTCGCGGCGTACTCGACCTTGCCGTGACAGGGTTAATTCCGAGATTCTTCTGGGGCGGGCGAACGAGTCACGTGCGATCTTGATGGCCTTTGAAGGGAAACTGAGAGGTACGAATAACGCACTTTTCTAATATAATCGGTGTCCCTTGAACGAGGGACACGCGGTGAGGAGAGAGGGCTCCCGCGATCACGTGTCTTCTCGCTGGCGGATCGTTCCAACACGTGGCGGCACGTGCTGTACGATTGCGAACTTTAACAAAACTCTCTCTCCCCCTCTCTCTCTCACTCCTGTAGCGAAGATAGGACTGAAGATCGGTGTCGCGGTCTGGACCGGCAAAAGTACAATATAAGGGATTGTGTCCCGAAGGTGACCGCACGTAGGGGTTGAGGAGGACATCCCGGAATGGGCTTTTTCACCCTCTCGAGTGGCGATCCTTCCCGCCCTGGACACTATCCTGTTCGACAAAGTGGCACATAGCTCTGCTCAGGGTGCACGCGTGCCAACCCCCTCGGATTGCCACCCCCGCGGATACGACGGGACACACGATCCCAGCGGGCTCGCAACGTGAGCATTAAGAAAATTGAAACGTCGATTCGTATATACGTAAAAGAGCGAGTCTGAGAGCGGAATAATTTTATTAAGGACGTATTTTCTGGGCAGGGGGGCGGGGGCAGAGGGGTGAGAGAGAGCCCTAGAGGCGATTGCGTTCCGATTGATCCCTCACCCTCGAATTAACTTGGGACGGGGAGACTTGCTTTGCCACCCTGATTCGAGCCTTCACCTGACTTGCGGCTTGTGGACTTGGCCGTTTGTGGACAGAAACAAGCCTCCCTGATTTTTCGACTCTTCGTGAAAGAGCATTGGCTTAGAAGTGAGATTTTCAAAGCAGAGAGGCGGAAAAACCGACAGAATGCACCCCATCCGATAATGGAGACGCGACTCGAGGGTTGTGAAGGGAAGCGATTTCAATCTTGCCGGAAGTGGTCGTCATCTTTTTTGTCAAGCTTCCGGCCTGCTGCCACCTGACGAAACCTCCACTCCCCCGTGTCTCGTCCGGGACACGTGGATGCGTGCACCCTCGTGCGAGACGAGGGTAAACACGTTGCTTCCGTCGCGCAACGTTTAAATGACGCACACGTCCATGGCTTATATGAATGTATTTTGAACCTGATATATCTGGCTGTTTTGTGGCTGGTCCTCGACATGTTTCTCAAACTCAAAGTCAGTTTTGGCTACCGTATCTTCATGCAAGAAAATCGAATTTTCTTTCTATCTCTTTTTATGTTGACTCGAATTTTTACTCCTTTCTCTCTCTCCCTCCATCCCTCTCTGCCTCCGCAGTTCTCACTAATTGCGCAGTCTCGATATGAAAATATCCCCCGGTCGATCCGGTAGCATCGCGCTCGTACACACAGACCGCGATATATATCCTGTACACTCAACGCCTGCTCTTACTCACCATCTACGTGAGAGGAGAAAGTGTTTTTCCATTGTCTGACAATTGGCCCGCGTGCGCGCGACCTCGTCGCTATAATTATTCCCGTGCCCGCGTTTTCCGCGATCTGCCGCGAATCGCGAAACACAAAGTTGCTACGACATTCGACTCTGTTTGTAGTTATTAAAATCATTTTTTTCCACGTATCTCCGTACTCTGGTGCATAAGTATTTTCGTACCCAGCTGTGTACACTTTAAATATAATTTTTCTACTTGCGTATAATATAAATTCTTGAGGGTTACTTTGGGACACTTTGAGGTTAGAAAACACCAAAAATATCCTTAGTCTATCCATTGGTCGTAAAGCTATCGCAAGTTTAGCTGAAAAATCCCTAAAAACGCTTTTTTTTAATACCTTTTTTGAATTTAGGTTCTTGCGTGGAAAAAGAAGTTGTTCGTAAAAAAAAAAAAACAATAAGTACGCCTTATAGAGGATACTTTGAAGTTTTCAAAAGCTTCCTTTTATTTTCTGTACCATCATTAGTTGCCGAGTAACGAATTATAAAAACCAATAAGGTCGTTGTTGCTTTAAACGATCACAACTCAGCGAAAAATTACCGTAGAACGTTCACGAACCGCTCGAATTGAAGCTGAAGAAGCAAACTACAAGAGCTCGAATATTTTTATTCAAGCCTCTTCAGGACGTCTTGAAAGGCGAGCAAAATTTTTGAATTTTTCTTTCCGCCGATCGCTGTTACATTACTCAGAAACGGTCAACGATAACAATATTTTACCTACGGATCTCAATACTATTATCATTGTTAGTAGTATTATTATTTCGTTTCGGTTGAAAAAGTGTTATTTCCGAAATGGCGATGTGTCCAAACGCTATCGAGTATTGAAATTTCAATTTGCCCGATATTAAGTGTCTTCACCGATGCGAATGAACGAGCAGACTGTGTAGAGTCTCGTAATTGTACAGTGAACAAGGCTGCGGCCCCTAAATGGACAGGTGCGAGTTTATGTTCCTTTCGTTGCCACCGGCAGCTTGACGTGCGGCCATACGTACGCAGTCGCGGAGGACGAGCACCCGATACGGATGGCTAACCAGGACATATGGTCACGATGGCAGGCCCTTGATTTTCCACGTTAAGGCTCAGCTCACTCTGTTCTCCCGTGATTCTTTTTTTTTTTCTTTCATTTTTTTTTCGCCGCTCAGTGATATCGGATCCAACGACAAAACGAATCCTCGACAATTCGCGATACTCGTACCTCGGACGATAATACCCGCGTATTTAGGAGTTTATTTATAATAATAATAATTGCTTCCGGCATGATGGATCTCGCGTCGGGACATTGTTACGATTAATTGGCCGATCCCCGAGAGATACATTTACTCGGGCGGCACGATACTCGTAGTCACGAACTGGAAATAATCTCGCCGGCGGCAAACACCAATCACGGGCTGCTTTTGAATTATCAATCGTTATTTGCCTCGATTAATTGCAATTCGTCTAACAATAATATTTGACTTTCAATCAAGTGCACTATTTGGGGCATCAACTTTTCACAAATGAATTTCAATAAAATAGAATTGGGGCTGCGAGGAAATTCCTCTCGATATTCGCGTATTGATGATAATCATAACAATAACGGTTGCTATAACAGCAGTAGTTATTGGTAACACTAGAAATCGTATAAAAATACATCGGCAATTATTATTTTCAAATAAGAGCAACAATAACGATATTATTATACTATTGTGTGTAATATATAGCAATACCGATGAGAATAATGGATAAATGGTTGTAATAATAATACAGTGGGAATAATATGAATAAATGATAATAATAATTTTGAACATGTTGCTCAAGAAAAATAACGAGTAGCTATAATAGCAGTGGTGTCAGTATTAGTAGAAATTTCATAAAACCTTGTTAGTAATTAGACGTTTCCAAATAACAATATTGATAACGACATTGTGCTTTCTTTATGATTAATATACAGCAATACACTGCAAATCCAAGTATGTTGTTTCAATACTGTTACATGTTGTAAAAAAGAAAAACTGTTTCTTGTAACCTTAATAACATTCGCAGAAAATATCGAGAATTAATCGCATAAATATTCTCAGATCGATTAGTGAATACACCTTGGGGGTATAAACTTCAAATTAATGCATTTAAAGATGAGGGAAAATATGGTGCGCAAAGGCCGAAACGTGTAAAAAATGAGTCAGTATTGTTTCTTGAAATGTTTTACAAACTTAAAAAACATATATTTTTTAAATAATTTTTCTTTCGAACGTTTACGATTTTTTTTCTTAAATTTAACAAGCAACTAGTCCAAAATTGTGAAAAAAAGTTGAAGAAAATCGGTCGTTTCATTTTGATGACGATTACGCGGAGTTCAGGAACAATACACTTGTCCCTTCGATTTTTCTGTAAAACATTGATCGATCGGTTCGGAAAAACAGTTCGACGAATCAATTTGAAAACTTACAGGGTTATTGGGAGTACATTGAACTGAAAAAAACCTGACAGCATTTGTATTTCCACCATCATTTGGAAAGTAGTGGTAGACTTACAGAAAACACATAAAAAGTCATTTTTTTGTACTTTTTCAAATCAATGTTGAGGATAAAAAAAATGTTTTTCAAAAATCAACGTAAAGGTCTTGCAGGAAATGTATGCAAGTTGTCAAAGCTGCCCTTTAATTCCCGACGCGATCATTGGTTGCTGCGATATCGATGATCAAAGACAAAATGATCTTTTTTCATTCAAAGTCGAATATCTCAGCACAAAATTGACGTAGAGAGACCAAAAAAAAAACGAATTAAAGCTGAATAAACAAGCTAACTAGCCTATAGATCGATTTAACTAAAAAAATAATCCCGAGCCATTGGACCCTTGAAAAAAAAAAAACAAAAAGATTTGGAGATTTTTTCTTCCAGTATTTCTTGTGATTGCGCGATAACCGTAGTTCACAAAAATTTTCTGCAAAAAGATCTCTAAACTAGAAACTTAAGGCTTCAAAATGATTTTTTCTTTTTCATCTCAATACGACCATTTTTCGCATAAATACAGCGCTCCAAAAAACACTTAGAAAAGATGAATAATTTTTTGTGGTGATTTTCAAAGGCTATAGCTTGGCGAAAAATTATGGTAAAGTAATAAACAAAAGCAAATTCACGCTTGAAGTTTCCAGTTTTGAGATCCGGAGGTCAAATACCTTTATCGTTGACCGTTTCTGAGTAAGCTTAACCCTTTGTGCCATGGTGGCACTCTGAGAATGCCGCCTGTTTTATAATCATTTTCTGAGCAATTTCGACCGTATTTAAAAGAAAGAGATCAGCGGAAAACAAATTGGGACAATGTTTGCTTGCCTTTGAAAGGGCCACGAGCGATTCTTCGTCTTGCATTTCAGCGGTTCATGCCCTTTGTATGATAATTTTTCGCTGATATCGTCGTTGAACTCAACAATGACCTTTATAGCTTTCATAACTCATTACTCGGGAACTAATGATCGGACAGAAAATAGAAGGAGGGTTTTGAAAGCCCCAAAGTATCCTCTACAAAGTGTTATTATTGCTTTTTGATAAACACGTTTTTTCGATGGAAAAAACTTGATGAAAAAAATTGTGTTTGTTTGGGATTTTTGCAAAACTTGAGGTACCAATAGTCATAACAACAATACCGTGGAATATGAATAAATGATAATTTTGATGAATTCCCTCAATAAAAATAACAATAATTATATCAAACGATCGGCCCGAAAATTGCCAATTAATTCAGAGGCTGATGAATTAGCGTCGAAGGTTGGAAAATTTGTGTATAGCGAGGGAGGAGGAAAAAAGCACCGAGCATTCGCCGTCGATATTTAGAAGTCGTTAAGGCGTACGAGTCGTCGAGGTTGGCGCGACCCTCATCCAGGCGCATTCGTCATTTTCACAGGTACTCCTCCTGTCTCCTCGTATTCTATATAGATACACTTTTTGTACGCCCCCTAAACCTCTTATATACACATTATATTCGATATACACCCGCACATTGTACGTATTATACATATAGTTTGTTTTATTATACACTTGTGTCGGAGCCCTAACCGCAAGTGAAGGGCCACACGCGAACGATAGAGATGGGGGGAAGGAGGACCGTAAGTATTATTGTAATTATACACTTGGGTTTATTTCCTGTGTAAGTATACGGAGGTGGGGGGAAAAGTCCCGTTGGATTCGCTCTCTCTCTCTCTCTCTTTCTCTATCGCACCCTCTCTCTTGCTTCCACATCGCGGCTTATGGTATTACGTGAGTCGGAAATCGCGTTTCGAGAGCCCATGGGGTGCCCAAGGGTTAGGGGGATTACTCCGCTAGCCGGGTACAACCCTAATAAAAATAATAATAAGCGAGCGTTAAACCGCGCCGTTTTGAGCGGAAGTTACGTTTCCAGTGTACCCCCCCCCCCTCTCTCCTCATCAGATCCTAGTTCATACCCGCTCCCGCTTTTCTCCCGGTCGCCAAGCCGCCCGTCTCAACTCTATGTGCAAACTTTCCACCCCCAACGCAAACTGCCTACGTGTGTCTTCATCATTTTAGGGTAGATTGTGCACATATGTGCGTGATACATTTTCGACACGATATCAGTTATTTGGTCCTTTATTTATTTACTCATATTGATTCGAGTTATATTATTTCTATTTATGTAGTCGGTTTATTGTAAGTAAAAAATGGCAGAATTCCTATTTACTTTTAATTGGGGCACTTTAGTCACGTGATAATTATAAATTTGCGGCTATAATGGGGACAAATAAACGTAAATGATTCATCACGATTTTATCGAGTAGGGACGAGAACTAGGGACGTGCTTCTTTCGCTATCTACCCTTCTGGCTCTCACCCTCGTGTATATCTATGTGCAAGGTGGATCACGAGCTGTCATAGGTTGGCGTGCGTGACCACGGAGAAACCCACGCAAACTCTTTACTTGTACGTCGAGTCCATCGCTACTTATTTTCAAGCATCATCCTACTTCCCCCTGAAACGATTCCTTACCACCTTCATTCGTCTACATGAGCACTCGCGACTGTCCCACTCGTCCAATTCTCGCCCCCCTTTTTCTTCCTTCACACACACGCACACACGCGCGCACACACACACACACACACATTACACACTTGCGTGAGGACACTCGAAACGATTTGGGAACACACATCGCTAATTCGTTGCAGTCACGTCAGCCTTCCCTCTCTATCTCTCTTTCTCCATGAGCCACAAATTTGTTCGGGCTCGTAAAGTTCTTCTTTTCTATGTCGAAGTGAATTTCGTGTGTGACGGAAAATTGTTCAGACGCTCGGAGGAGAAATACGTATGTGCATGTGGTCAGAATCGATTGGTTTTTCACTGGAGGAGCGGAAACTAACCGAACTGGTGACAACTTTTGGAACGAGAGTACGAAAACGACCGAACCGTAGGATAAGAGAGAGAGAGAGAGAGAGAGAGAGAGAGAGAGAGAGAGAGAGAGAGAGAGAGAGAGAGAGAGAGAGAGAGAGAGAGAAATGGCTCGGAGCTGATCGATCTTCCAAACGACTAGTCGTGCCCGACCGCGAAACTTTACGTCTACCTCGTGTGGACGTCTGACCATTGCAGCCTGTTTCCACTGTCGCCCCGATAAAATTATTATACTCCATCCTTCCGTGCTTCTACGACAGGGTCATTTTGTTGCCTCGTGGAAAACTGCAATTTTGACAGAAAATTACGAAAATAGCTAAACATAGATGGCGCCTCGTTGAATTTTTTGTTGTTATTATATAGTAAAAAACGAAAAAATGCTGCATCAGCCTGAACGATGTACGCGGAATTTGGCTGTCGATTGTACACCGATAAATTTTCCATCTCGGGACAATGGTATTCTCCTCTCTCGCTCCCGTGGATCTCGTTTCGGCCCATGCAACAAAACTTGCCCCGTGTCTTTGGGAAGCCGCCCCGCGGTATTATTTTCAATTTGGCCAGGGCCAAATTAACGTTGCTATTCCACGCGTCTCCGCCCTCGAGTCACGATAAATAAGGGCAAAGCGAGTAGTAAATATAAATCAGGAGTGATTGGATGTAAGTGGGGAGCTTTATGTGTCCCCGGTGTACCGTGTGCGGCCTGCCATCCCGTCGCTCGTTTTTTCTTTCCCTTGCTCTTCTTTTCCCATAGCCGCAGGAGACATATATTTGTATCGGAAGAGGGAACGTAGGACTCGATCTCTAGATGCTGTAGCATCCATTCCCCATTGACGGTGCACCTTGTATCATTGTCCGTCTCTCTTCCTCTCTCCCCCTCTGACGCTCCACACTCTTCCCTTTCGAATATACGTGCGTGATGTTGGGACATTCGGCAGTCTCGATCGTTCGTCACTTGGCGATTTCTCAGCGAACCATGGTCCGAACCAACCATCCAAACTCGACTTTACTCATTTATACACTTGCTCTTATCCTTGCACATCCCAAGAAAAATCATTCACGGAATTCTCGTGCTCCCATCGGAAAATTCCGATTCGTCGAGGCAATTGAAAATTTCGTCAACTTGTCACTGTGCAGATCTGTAGGGTGCTCGCAGGTGCAAGCGAACGAATCGAAGGGGAAAAAAGAATCGTGAGATTCACAGGTGCGAGGACGTATCGATTATGCAATCTCGTGTGTGGTCAGCGGGAGGGCCATATGTATCGTACACGTGTCGTTCAAATAATACGAAAAGTGCAGTTGACAGGTACGTAGAATTCTGCCTTCGTCCCCCACGCTGTAATTCCTCAAATACTCCTCTTGCGTCGATCGTCATTCGTGTTGAGAATTTTTATGCAACTAGCACTCGCACGCAAGGACTGAAAGGTTTTTTTTTCACATTTCCACGCTCAGCTTTTTTGTAGCGTGAAATAGGCATCTCCATTTATGACGAATATGACGTAGAATTGCGCTTCTCGGGATTCGGATGCTTGCTGGGATCCATGCGACACTCGTGTCGTTGGGGTAGAAAAAAAAACTGAAATTGTGGATACGTGGGCGTGACGATTATGATGAATGAACAAGGAATGAGACTCGCTTATCTAGAGCTCCACGTTCGTATGCATTCATCTGTCAAGCGGCAGTCATCATTTTCGTGACCGATTTTACGCTTGGAACGAAGGGGTTACGGGGGAAAGACCGCCGGGTGTTTATATTCGGCGGTTAATGAGCCGTGTTGGCCAACGAAAATGCAATCGATAATGTCGCAGAGTTTTCGGAACGGGACGGTCAATGTGCCCGGTCGATCGCGGATCGATAGGGCCTACTTGATATGCACTTACTCATGAATTTCTTATACACTTGATAGCCAAGGGACACGTTGTTCGATTGGAGCAAAAAAGTTGGAATTTAGGATGTTAAAAAAAGTAAGCTACAAAAAACTTGCAAAACCTGTTTAAAGCAACCCCACTTTACGATACATCGCGTTTGTTCGGGGTGGTTTTGAGATTTAGACGGAAAACCCGTGATATTCGTCATCAGCGGACAATTTTCGAGGGGATAATTTTCTCTTGAAATATTATCGAAAACGTCGATAAAAACATTATTCGAGCCTTTTGGCCACTTTTCCAGAATCGCCAAAATCGCGAATTATCAAACTGCCGTATTGCCACTCCCACTTTAGGGGCATACATTTATCTATGGAGTTTTGAAAAGGCTTTTGGTAGACTTAGAGAATATCGTCTCATTCATCCCGATATACCGAATATTTTTCTTGCAAATTGTCTTTGAAAAATAGCTGAAAAGGGGGTAAGGGAAAAAAGCGCGAAAATAAATGGTTCGACTTTGAACTTCTGGAAACAAATCGAAAAATAATTGGATCTTGATGAATCAAACGGTATTTTAAAAAGCTAACGATTACGAAAAGACAAGTTCCGAACCGAAACTCAAAAAAAAAGACGATTGATCCAATGAAGGATTTTTTTTGCCGAGACGCGAAAAAAGGTGTTGAAAAATGTTTTTAGAGGCCTATTTTAATGTATTTTAATGTAACCCCTTGCATACCAATTAGATACTTTCCATTCCGAAACTCAAAAACACTATCGAAAATCGTAAAAATTCCGTCTTTTCGGCTGGAATTTTTGTATTCTCTCGTAAAGCTTTTCTCTCGCTTAGGTAACGCTATTACGTACCTATTTACTCTTTGAGTTGAGAAAACACATCAGTTCCAATCAGCAAGTAACACCGCGGAGAAAGTTAAGAGTATTCCTATTAATAAAACTAAGGTGGGGCTTGAAGTGGAATATGGTGGACAATGTAATAAGGGGAAGGACCCTGTACAAATGGAAGCAACAATACATTTTTTTAATAATATGAATGAGAACAACAAATAAACGAAAACACAGCGGAGCAAACGACAACAACATCACGTGATGTTTGTTTTTTTCAGTTTTGCTATGGAATTCGAAGTGTGCACGAAAAAGTATCCTCAGCAATCCGTAAAATTGCTACGATAATTGCGTCCTGTCGACACTGAATTAATTTAAAACGATAGGGCCTGGGTGTACGACGCGGAGGGGTCTTCATAAATATGCAACGCGGTCGAGCTGTATTAATTACCATAGGTAACGAGATTCTACGGGATAGCCTGCTCCTCCCTCGCTCCCTCTCTCGCTCTCTTGTTGACAAAAGCACGGGCAGCACGCGGCGTGAAATAGCGATAACTCCCGAGCCCATAATCAAATTAAATTTCCATCTACATTTTCAAGATTATTGATAAACAAAGAATATCAATAATAATGATTATCACAGTATAGCGCCAGTGAGGGTAGCAATAAAAAAGAACATTAATATGCATAGCATATTGTATGTAATACAAACAATAGATATTACAATATATAAATAACAATAATAATATGAATGGGAATTGTAAAATGAATTTGACAGTGATCGAAGTAGCGGGACTTTCCCATGCGAGGATCGTCAAACTGGTCGCGCGGGAAAATAAATAAAAATCAAAAAATAATGATGGAGAGAAAGATGCGACGAACAGAGAGAGAGCGAGAGAGAGAGAGAGAGAGAGAGAGAGAAAGAGAGAGAGAGGATCAGTAGTACACACGCCTGTAATCTCATCTAGGCACTCAGCTCGTAGCGACGCTTTTTATCCTGTTACGTCACATGAATAAAGTAAAAGACTGTCGTGAGGGAAGCTCCCCGGGCTTCCGCATCCCTTCTCCGGGGGATAACATCCCCCTCTCCCTCCCCCGCCCTTCTCAATATCGTAGCCAATACTTTGTTTTTTAAGGGACGCACAGGTCATAGTCAAATTGGAGTATTTTAAGTATACTTTGCCCTTTTTTTTCAATTATTAATTTCTTCGTCGGAAATTTGTTATTATCAGTAATAAACATTTTCTTCTGCCGGAGTAAAAAATTATTTAATATTATTTCGATTGTTCTCAACAATCGTACTAAAATAAATCGTGAGCATGGCGATAAAGAAAAATCTTCGAGGCAAGAAATTACGAATAATTGGAATATATCTATTGGACGAAGTGGGATTATTGTAAATCCCCTTTGATAAAAGTCGCGATTTCCTCGGCGGTCTGGGCCCCTTTTCTTTCGCTTCCCCTGTATAAACCATTAGCCATAAGATTTAAAGCTCCTCCCCCCCCCCCCCCGCCCACATTATTGCTCCTCTCTTACAAGTCCATCGGATTCGTGGGGCGAAGGAGGTGGTAGCGGAAAGAAAAACGGTGAGTGCGGCTACGAAGAAAGTTGTTCTCAATCGAGAGTAGAGAAGGTGGCGGAGTTTGGTCCCGGCCAGTACACGAACGGGTGACAGCGAGTGACCCGCGTGCAACCGAGTAGGGCACCACATGTAGCGACCTTGTAATGGCGAACGCAACTCAGTGATCACTATAGCTTTTATCGACGCAGCTTTTTTGCTGTTTCCCCGTGTCCTTCGGCACCGAAAGCGAGGGTGGGACAAAATGGAAAAAAATTAGTCGCGGGTGTTTGGGTTTGATGGTGCCATGATGATTACTTACAGGTGGATTTGGCATACATCTTCGAGGTGGCGGCGGCATTTGATCCGGCGCTGCCCGATACGACGGTGGGGAATATCGCCCCGATGGGAAGCATCCTGGGGCGGATATGGGCGCCCCGTGGAGTCCCTTGCTCCCCATCATTTTGTCCGGCGAGTACATCATCTTGGCAAACTAGATTCTCCTCTCTCTCTCTCTCTCTCTCTCCCTCTCTCTTGGACTTGACAAAAAACTGCTCGATTTTACCGCTCTTGTGTTTCAAGCCTTTTTTCTCACCTCCCACCCCTCTGATACGCTTAATAATTGTTCATCGGTGAATTATGAGCTTCGTCGGAGGCACACGCGACACTCTCCCTCGCGGCCGGTGTCATACGTTCCCCGTATTTTTGTCTTGCCTCAGCTTCTCTTCTCCTTTCTACGCACTCGGAAGCTTTAAGGAGCTGAAAAAATCCACTGCCACACCCGTCGGCCACAAGATCCACCAAAAATCCTTGCATCCCAAGTAGGCAAATGAGAAAGAAAGAAAACTAAAAAGAAATTTCGCGAGAAACAAAGATACGGTAATCAGTGGTGGCCAGGTAGCTCGAGGTCTACCCGGATGCTGCGTCGTTTCCTCATTGTCATTTTCACAATTTTTTTCTTCTTCTCGATTTGTCAATCCTTCGGACGAAATCACTCCCTTATTATGATTATTGTTTTTATTATTAGCGTGATTTTTTATTATTAATATTACAAAGTATTTGGCAAAATATTCAACTACGGGACACTGTCACGATCTTAGAAGGACCATCCCTCGTTGTCATCCCTTTGTGGGCGAAGATCGAGACGAAGAACAAACAAACCTCAACAAACGGAAGGAAAAGTGGTACTTTTTTCCTTCACGGTACACTCGTAGCACTGGCACGTCGATCATTCAAATTCTGCAGTTCTATTCTCAATATCCTCGTCGATCTTCCCTGAACGTCTTTTGTGCCTGTGCGTGTGTGTGTTTTTTCTTCTTTTGGCCTCGTCGGGTTTGTAATTTTTGTCCAATGCTTTTTTCGTCAATGAGAGGCAACAAAACACCACCAACACCACCACCACCACCACCACCACCACCACCACCACCACCACCACACAACAACAACAACAACAACAACAACAAAAACAACAACAACAACAGCAATAATAGCAAGAGTGTAGATTGGTCGTTGGTCGTGCTCGGCGCCCCCCTCTTATCGCCAAGTTTTTCCCGATGACTGCCACGGAAGCGTGCGCGACATGTTCTGCCTTGCGGATCAACCGTTCTCCGGTATTCGAGGACAGGTGGGGGTGGAGAAAGAAGGAGGTGGAGAGGGGAGGCCTCCCACTCGATGGGGAGGTTTACAACGTGGGTTGTACGATACGTCGAGGGGTTGCTCGAAGGGGTAGTGGTGTATGTACGTGTGTGCAGCAGGGGTAGCAGTTTCACGCAAAGTGCGCTCAAGAGAGATGGATCTACGTCTTGTACGTGCACGTGTATACGCTGCACAAGGATATAGAAAATGGAGCGGAAGAGAGACGGAGATGGACGAAAGAAGAAACGTGCGGGAGACAGAAGAGGATCCGCGGGGTTGGTGGAAGAGAGCCGAGGGACGAGTCGCACAACGCGACCCCATCGAGACTTAGGCTCGAGAGAGAGAGAGAAAAAGATAAAAGAGAAAGGGAGCGAGAGAAAGCATGGATGATGTGCCGCGAGTTGGGGATGATTCGGGATAGGCGGAGCCTAAAGGGTGGCACGCTTGCGCTCTGATTTTATCGGGCGGCCATCTTGCATCCCCCTTGCTACTCCCTTGCCCCCCCTCTCTCTCTCTCTCTCTCTCTCTCTCGCTCGCTCGCTCCCTTCGTCTTGTTCCCTCTTGTCTTGTTCCTCTCTCGCTTGCGCGCTTTTCACCTACGTACGATTCTGCACGTACGTGGTTGGGTTTTTCTGGCTTCGTGCTCGCATGGTTCGCGACCGCAACCACCGCGCGTCGTTCCGTTCATCCGCAAAAGCATACGCGTGTATACAGGCAGGCACGCTGCTGCTGTACGCTGTGCCGTACGTGAACGAAACTAACATCGCAGCGAAAAGTTTTTATTTTTCATTTATTTAATTTTTATTATTGATTTATTAAGTTACCGAATTATTGTTATTAATTAGTAGTAGTAGTTTATTCCACGTGTATACCCTTGCGGTTTTTTACATCCGCCCATTTGTTCTTCGGTTTCTTTTTACATTATAATATTTTTATTTCGTATTGCCACTTTGTTATTGATGTTTTTTTTTACCTTTGTTACTATAAATTATTTTAATTTTTCGAATTAATTTTGATGTCATTAGATTTTCAATAATTTTTGTACATATATTCTATCATAAATTTTTATATTTCCATACACACTGTAACGTATTAATCTGCGTGGAAGATGTTTCATTATCTCGACGCATTTTATTTTGAATGAACCTGGAAACGCGCGTCAATTTACCGCGATTCATCCAGTACAGAACCGATTCATGCAGCTTTTTTTTTGTTTTACCTCCATTCTCGTGTCGCCTTGCAACGTTGCGAACCGCGATCTCCTGACGAGAAAAACGAAGAGGGCGCGTGGAAGGTGGCCCGCTTCATCGAAAACACACGTCGCGTCGCCGACGAGAATTAAAAAAAACGAACCACCCGCGAGACGCTTGGCTAGAAAAATCGATTGTTGACGAAACAAAATAAAAGGCGAAGAGGAAAAAAACACGTCGCAAAAATTATTGGCACGCGAGGCTTGCTATAAGAAAATTGAGTTACGGAAATTAAGCCGGAAAACGGGAAAGAAGAATGGAAAGAGAGCGAGAGAGAGAGAGAGAGAGAGAGAGAGAGAGAGAGAGAGAGAGAGAGAGAGAGAGCACTGTGGTATCTATACTTGCAAAAAAACGACCATACTCACGCGTGTCTTATTGCACTCGATCTCGATGGGTTCGTTTTTTTTGCCCCACTCCTCCCCGGGTCGATGCACCATTGTTTTTTCGGAACATTAAAGAATAAAAGTCCCAAGGTTTTCTCACATTCACCGCAGTTGATCCTACCCCAGTTGGGCGGCGCATTTGTTTTTTTTTTCCTTCTCATTTGTCATTATTTTCAATCCTGTAGCTTGTGAACCAGGTGCTGTAGGGTGAAACTCGTCCATCCATTGCACATATATTTTGTTTTAATTTAATACAAATATATGCATACACCACGAGCTTATGTTTCCATCCATTGACTATTAATTAGTAATTGATTTAACAGTAATAAAGTAGTTAAATTAATGGTAATCCATTCACTGGAAAAATATGAATATACCACAGGTTTATGCTCACGATATTTTTTTGTCTTCGTAAATGTCAGTATTTGCGATATAAATGGGCAAGAAAATTTTAATATTCAACCAGACCGCCAAAACGCTCCGGTCGTCAGATATGTCGCCACGGGACGCCTCCGGCGTCACATGCCAGTAAAAGTAGTTGAGGTTCTATATCGCCGCTGAGCTGTCGCACCGCAAACCTTCCTCGCCATTCTTATCTGAATGTTGATAATATGGTAACTGTCGCTACAAATAACTATGAATGAAGAGAAAAAGCGTGGAAATACACCGAATTAAACTAGAAAATCGCTCATTACCCGTCACAGGACTCGCAATGGCAATCTGTTTACAGACATGTGACGTCACTAGATATTTAACCAATCCCGGAGCGTTTTCGTTCGCTTGACCAACTGTTCAAATTTATCTCATTTGAAAGCTGAAATAAACGAAAATAAATGATATTTCTTTCGACAAAATAACAGAAAATCCTTCTTGAACCCCCTTCTTGGATGACAAAAGAAAAACCATATTTTTAACATAGTCAAATACCCTATTGGGTTAATAGTAACGAATTCGATAAGAAATGTGAATATACCACTCCGCGATATAACATATCATACAATGCTTTTTATCGAAGTTGTTGAAATAAAAAAATTCGCCAAACAAACGAATATTTTTTAAAATTATGCCCATGCAGGGATACGAATACAAGCTGTTAGGAGCTTTGCAGCAGTCCAGGTCGGACCGGAGGGGCAGGGGAGGCTCGGTCAAAGAGGACGATGCGCCGACTATGGCAAAGCTAGGGGGCGTAGTGGTAAGGCCGTCTAGGTGATGTAGCAAGGACTTGTCCGAGTCTCACGCGGCCTCGGGGTCCGGGCATACGAGAAATGCGCGGGATAGAGGGGGTGACGAGGGAGGAGTACGAGAGGATCCGCTCCGGAACCGCTCGTTTTCCGAGGCATGTTGGCCGGAAGGTTCCCGCGGGGCCCGTGTTATCGCCTCGCCAGGATGACCAGCCCGCGTTATCAAATATTAAAGCCTACTTGCACCGGCCTCTCGCTCTCTCGAATCCCTAACCCCCCGAACTATCTACTGGGCGAAGCTTCGACCCTTAACAAATCTCCCGCACTCCTTGACGCGCACACGGCCACGAGCGCTTTTCCTCTCTGACTTGCTTCTTGGGTGTGCACGTGTGTGAGTTTGAGAGCGAGAAAGACAGATCCACGAACGAACCAATTTACACGGAGCGAGACGGCGAACGTTTCTTCTCTTGACGCTTCTTACTTGTATTTTTTTCTTTTTTTTTGCGCCAAGCTTACCGCGCGATGGGGGGCGGGGGGGGGCAATCGCTTTCGGTCGTTTCCTCGCCAATGTACCTCTCGTTTTCTTCGTGTCTCTACCTCTTTTTCTTCGTCTCTCTCTCTGTCTCTCTCTCTCTCTCTCTCTCTCTCTCTCTCTCTCTCTCCCCCCCCCCCCCCCCTCTCCCTCCCCCTCTCCCTCCCTCTCTCTAGCTGCTCACATGGGCTGCGTAAAATTCATCCTGTTGGCGCACACCGGCCGCAGAAACGAGGTCCACAACACGAGCTTTCCCGTTTACAGTGGAAAAAGTGATTCCCTTCGTTCGATTCAACCGATTGCCGATTAAATCGGCAAGCAACCCCTATCCCTACATTATTTCAAAAGTCATTCGTAATTTATCGTAAAAAAGGAACAAACGAAACGATAACAAAAGCTTTTAAAAGAAAAGCGTCCTTAGAGGGTTGATAAGTAATACGGGGTAGTTTTTTTCAGCGCCGTCACGTTTCGCGGATCTTGCCTGTATCATTAGTCAGTTAAGTACACGCTTCGTATTACGGCGAAAAATAAAAGGGATCGAAGGAGAGAAAGAGCGAGGGAGAAAGGCCAATATGGCAGCGATACTTGTAAAATAACGGACGTACTTTTCACCCTCCTACAGGTAGTTACCACCATTGTTTCTCCTTATTTTTTTTAGTCGATGAAAATGAATGGTTTGGTCCCGTAATGGACATTACTGCGTATGGGCGCGATATCGGTCCCTCTGAAAACCCGACTCACCACGGACGTGCATATCTATAATAACGCGTATTTCCAATCAAGCTAATGAGTATAATCATTGAGCTCGCCGGTTTCCGGAAACGGGAAACGTCGAGGGGTTCATACTAGTTGCGAACCTGACAGTTACCATCATAGGGCTACATACATATGCGTGTGGATATTTATATGTATGCAGAGGTCAGAAACATAAATGTTCCTCACGCTTAACGTTATTACTATCATTACAATTAATAGTTATATTTCAATGTTATCATTGTGAAAGGAAACTCTCGGAAGACAGGCATTGTTTATTTAGGAATTGCCCCTTTCTTTTTCCAAAATCCGGGTAAATTTGCGAAAATTTGAAGACCAAGTTCCAACTATTAATTCTTTGGAAATTACATTTCAACTTTACATTGTAGAAAGCAATAGTTGGGCGAGAGGCATTTTTCATTTAGAAATTCCCTTCCTTTTTCCCATTCTGTGTGAAGCTATAAAAATCCATGGACCAAGTTCCGGCGGCTATTCATTCTCTTCTGGGATACAGCATTTTTTATTCTTGACGATAAAAAAAATTACCTGTATATTGCCTTCCGTTTTTCGTATTACATTCGTATTTATTTAACTTGACTTGGCGTGAGATGCAAAAGGAAATATCGATATTTCACCCACTTCCCGAATACTTGGAGCTCTGAAATTTTGCAAACATGCATCTAAGACGTGGCAATACATAGAAAGTGCATGAGAAGACACGAAGGCTCAAAGTGCTCTTGGATCGCACAATCGTTAAAAAGGCCCAATAGACAAGATAGGTTGAAAGGTAAGGTCCAGTAGGTGGTGAGTCAAAATCTATGAAAGATGCCACCTAGCACGCTTCTCCAGGATTTCTTCCGACAATCAACCAATAAAAACACCGGTTCGTTTGGAAGGATCAATCTCTCTTTGTAAATGTTTCAGAGCTCTGGTAAAATCAATTGGAGACTAAAAAGTAGAAAATAATTGATGTGTAAAATTTTGTTCTTTTTTTAACAAGCGTTTATTTAATGTACTAAAACGTAGAAGATCATTTTTTACCAAGTCACCTATAGGTGAGTCATATAAAAGAACGCTTGCGGCACTCAAAGTTTCGACATGGCATCTTTAATTTACATAAATCCATTAATATGTCAGCTGTATTGAATTTACTGTAGAATAACCGTAGATTTCTTAAATAAAAGTCCTTAAACTGCGTATAAACGTGTGATAATAATTTCTCTAATTACCATTGTGCCAAATTAAATATGGTTAATGTTACTGAAGTAATCATATTTATTAAACATTAAAAAAGTTGAGCGCCGTAAGCTTATATTTATAGTCACATACAGTTGACTTGGTAAAAGAAATAATTTTATACTTTCTAGTACATTAAAGGAAAGCATGTTTTGCAGAAAAAAAAATTTAACATATCAATTCTATCAATTGTCGAATTAAATAGTCCGCTATGGCCGCTCAACGTAGTGAATTGATGAGATTCCGTCTCGGGTTGAGGATCGAAGGTAAAAGGCTCGTATCCGTATATACACTGCTGCTCAAAAGTTTCGATATTTCTTGCCACACTAAAAGTGAGATGGTATCTTAAAAAAAAAAAAAACCAAATTTAACGAACGGCGTTTTGAAGGGAATAAGTTGAGCTTTGTTTTGCTTTTCAAATATTTTTTATGATTTTTTGTCGACCCGGTACGCACTTTTGTACGTGACTGTTTTTCGGCTATTTTTTGACCATCGAGAATTGGGCGCACAACTTATGGATTTTTTCTGTCATTTTTATCCATGATAAACTTGAAATGGGTAGCGGATGCTATATTTTCGTTTTTTATAATTACGATTATTTTTCACAAAGTTATCTCATTTTTGGCTAAAAAGATAAATTTTGGAAAATGCAGCGTTATTCAGGAACTATAGGGTTTAAGAGGAAGTGTCAAAAATGTAAAACGTTGCGTGAATTTATACTGCATCGCCTGTAATTTTTTCAGAATTTTCCTGTCAGATTTTTTTTTTTTTACTATTTTCGCTCGAAACTCTGATGAGTAGGATGGCTTAACTCGAAAACTATGGCCTTGAGGACTAAATATCAGGAGGAGAAACTCTTTTAATTTTCAATTTTAAATTTGCTTGAAATTTTTCAGAACTTTTTTGAAATTTTTTTCGACATATTTTTGGCCAATATTTAATTTCAGCCACAGAATTGTTTGCACAATCTCTGAGTTACGAAAATATATTGCTAGACAAATTTCGAAAAGAATTTTTTTTTCATTCCGAAAAAATTCAAACGCATTTAAAATCGAAAATTGAAAAAGTTTCTCTTTCTCATATTTTTTCCTCAACGCCATACTTTTCGAGTTAAGCTATCCTACTTATCAGAGTTCCGAGCGAAAATAGTATTAAAAAAAATATATCAAAGGAACATTCTGAATAAATTCCAGGCGATCCATTATATACTTACGCAATTTTTTACGTCTTCGACATTTCCTCTTAACTCCTATAGTTTTTGAGTTACGTTGCATTTTCCAAAAAATTTCTTTGTTCTAGCCAAAAATGACATAATTTTGCGAAAAAAAATCGTACGAAACTTAAAAAAAAACAAAATGGAGCTTCCGCTACCGCTTTCAAGTTTATCATGGATAAAAATGACAAAAAAATACACGAGTTATGCGCCCAATTCTCACTGATCGGAAAATAGCCGATAACAGTCACGTACAAAAGTGCGTACCGGGTCAAAAAACATTATAAAAATTTCAAAAGAGCAAAACAAAGCCAAATTTGTTCCCTTTGAAATATCGTTCGCTAAATTTGGTTATCTTTTTTTTACGACTCTATCTAATTATTAGTGCGGCAAGAAATATCAACCGGTGTACCCAAACTTTTGAGCGGTTGTGTACATGCATACACGTATTCGTAGTGCAAAGATTTCGCGACGCTAGAAAAGGAAAGAAGAAAAGTCTCGCCGTGCACGCGTGTGGTTGTCCGTTATAGGGAGGAGCGAGTACCACCTGGTCGGCAAAAAGTGCGTTTAGCGTACGTGTCAGACGAAGAAACTTTCCGCTGGATCGAGTATTCCCCTCAATATCCTCCAGCCGATAATTCTTTTCATCAAAGCGAGAAACATTACGCAACGGTCATTTTTTTCGTTAGCCCTGCCTCTCTCGCTTCGGCTTTAACACCCCGAAGGATACGCCAATTCCCCTTGGCCGATGGAGAACATCTCTCTGCTGGAAGAACGATGGGCTCGTGATGGGAAGAGCGATAGAGGGTGAGAAAGGGCAGAAGAGAGAACGGGGAAGACCTCGTTGAATTTTTAACGTGACGTCACTCATTGTAACTGCGCTGATACCGGGGGCGGGGGGGAGTGAGGCGAGAATGGAGAGAGCTCCGCGTGTCTGTCACGTCGATTAGGTGAGAGATGTGCGAGTCGTCCATGATTTTCGGATCTCTCGCTCTGTCGCGACATTACGGCTCATACGTTTCCCCGTATGTATCCGGGTGGACAATTCTCTGTGCTATCGGAATTTTCTATTTGGCTGTAATGTATTAACGCGAGAAAGCTCTTCTCCCTGATAATTCTGAAATGGTGAACAGCCGTCATGTCCAATTCGTCCGAATTTTCCTTCTCTCTCTCTCTCTCTCTCTCTCTCTCTCTCTCTCTCTCTCTCTCTCTCTCTCTCTATCTCGCTCTCTCGCTCTTTCACTATCGGAACTCTCATCCCTAAAGTTGAAGAAAAACTCGCCCAAACTATCTCATTCTTGTTCGTTCTCGTGGCTCGATGCTCAATGACGGCTCCCGAGGATCGAGCCAAAAATCGACAACACGAGACGCGCTCCGGAGCTTCCCTTTAAATCGTTCGTTGATCGAATTCGCATTGAAAAATGGCAGGGCCAAATTCCCCTGAGTAAATTCCACTGGGCAAACTGCGCGTGTCCCCTCGGGGTAAACAGAGTCATCGCATGACTGCCGTTTACTACTCTCGTTCCCTCTCCCTCCCTCTCTCTCTCTCTCTCTCTCTCTCTCTCTCTCTCTCTCTCTCTCTCTCTCTCTCTCTTTCTCTCTCTCTCTCGTGCTGCGTCACGAAACTCACAGAGGGTGGGTCCTCTGAGGTGCACCAAAGCAACGTGACCAAAGTACGCGCGCGCGCGCGCGCGCGCGTGTGTGTGTGTGTGTGTGCGTATGGGTACATATAGAAACGATAGCCCGAGGCAATAATGATTGAATCACGCTTCGCCAAACTGCATATACGGTTACAGCGAAGCCTTACCGCCACAACGTGGCCCTTAATTTCCCTTATCCTTACAAATCACCCAAGGCCCACTACAAAAAGCCCCGACTATTTGTATTTAATTTTTTTAAACGATGCACATGTGCAAAGGCAATTTCGTTATTTTTTTTTACTATAATACGATACACAACTGATACTACAATCCATAATACAATATTCCGCTATGACTCACTAGATTGCGACGAAATATTTCACCACAATTATCTAGACTATAATACTTGACACTACAATGAACGTTTCCACTATGATTCACTAGACTATAATGAAAATTTTACCTCGATTCACTAGACTATAATGGAATATTTCACCACAATTCATCAGACTATAATCATAGTTGTGATAGTTGTGTAATAGTATGCGTTCATAGTGCTATACTATCATACCCGATACATATATACCTCTGTAGGAAAATGTACCAGTACTATATAGCCTACCATGATATGATATACGGTTCTGTACTTTACGCAACTACTATGATGGATACCTCTACCGCTGCTGCCACCCTTCTTTCCAAGGCTCTCCATTTTGAAATGTATGCACTACTACTGCACACTATGCAGTGGCAATTGGAATATCCTGTCTGCTACATAACAAACAAACTCGATACTCTGCCAGTTCACAGCGAATAGTCGTCTATACTATGTCGCACAAAAGAAAGATGCTACTACTTTGCCATGTCGTGCTTAGTATTTTACTATCCAGCATGAACACGATGTTTTTTCGTCGCCCCGTTAAAAATAGAGTTTACGCAGACTGCCCTTTATACGTGCACATGTATGGGCCGAAGAAGGGTGACGGCGAGAGAGAGAGAGAGAGAGAGAGAGAGAGAGAGAGAGAGAGAGAGAGAGAACGTTTGCACGTATGTACTGTACTAGCTGTTTGCCATGTTAGGTCTATTGGCTCAGGCCTCAAGCGCCACTATCACCGCGCTCTCCGACATGCATATACATATATATATATATGTATATAGTATCGTGTAAAGCGGTATCCATCTCTCGCTCAGTCTCCCTTTTCCACCACCTTCCGAGGACTCGGTCGTTCGCTCTGTTTGATATATTGAGATTGCCAAATGAGCGCACGGTGATCGAGTATGCTTTCATTAGCGACGCTTGCCACACTCTCTCTTCGGCATATATACATGGATACATGTGAGTGTGTGTGTGTGCGTGTGTGACGTGCAATTCCGCTCGAGGGAGCTCGAGACTTCGGTAGGTCGTCGACGGACGGGTTTTCATTTTTTCTCGTCGATAGGCGCCTCGAGGTAACGAGCACACAGCGAGCAAGTAGAATCGGCTGAAAGATCCGGCCGAGATACGTAGCCTCGAGAGCTTCCAGTGAAAAGTGCACTTTTCGGTCAGACAGGGAGGGAAGAGAGAGGCAGAGAGGGCAGTAGTCGAGGTCGTTATTGATCAGACTGACTTCTTTTCGTCCGAGTTCGCATCGTGATTATAACGTTCGTGGGGCTTGTAATAAATGTTATTAAGGTTGTTATCGTTGTTGGTCAATGGCACGGGTTATCGTTCCGTATACATGTGTCGTTCAAACGCGTCACATATGTGGGACGAGGAGAGTTGTAAAATTCATTGGATTGATGGGACGAGCGCGTGTCTCCGTGTGTGTGAAACGCGCGTGCGACCACTTTCGGATTAACCGCCTGCACTTTAACCCTGCCGTTACAACCGCTCTTACTCCTACGTACCGAACAATTGTCCTCGTCCCCTAATACCCACTCTAGACGTATAAACATCTATATACGAAGGTACAATCTTTTTTCTATCTTCCATATATGTGTGTCGAGGGTATTTTGAGGAATTGTTTCGTACGCACACGTTCTAACGAGAGTCCTTAAAAAGTGATGGGTCGACAGAGCTCGAAAATATGTGCCGGATTAACCTCGCACGCGAATTATCTTCATCACTTGTCATTGTCCCTGGCCCTCTATCCGTTTCTCGAAAACGTACACACGCGATTGCTTCATCTTTAATGGGGAGGTTTTTTTGTTACCGGAAATGCTCGTTGAATTTCTTCCTGTCGCCGGTGGATAAGATAGGAAATAAAAATGAGTCATTTCACAGTCGGCCTTCCTCGTACGTGTAATAAAGCATGCACTAGTCCTTTATAAGGACATATTTTTTCATTGGCTTTCCGAATTTTTCGTAATTTTGAGGAGTAGGGGGGAAAAGGCAAAAATGGATAGGTCGGCAAGATAAGTAAGCTTCGCCTACGAGGTCGAAAAAGAAAGAATTGAAAGCGTGCGTCGGCCTAATTCCCGCGAAAGCTCGAAAGAGACGGTTCGCTGGAGAAAATAGCGAGGAGATGGAAGGAGCGACGGGAGCAATTGAAGTTGCTCGGAGCCAGGGGAAGTTCGGGAGCCGGGACGGGGTTTGCACGTCGAGCCAAAAACACCTCCGCAACATTCTCGCTGGTTCTATTTCCCTGTGGGTCTGAAACGGGAACGAGAGTACTCTCACGGCGAGAAGCAAGAAAATGCTCGGGAACCTATACCGGTTTATTCCCGGTGCCGCAAACGCCCGCTTACTCTCGCAAAAAGACACGGAAGAGCGAGAAGAAAGGCGGCCAACGCCAAGTATCATCTACCAAGTATACATACGTGTATGTAGAAAAATTCTTTCTCGCAATGCCACGAGACCATTCGCACGTACATCCTCCGGCCCCGCTGTTGGAACAAGCCAACACCATTTTCCACCCTTACACGATATCACGTGGTCACGTTTTTCATCCAATAGTCCCTCCAACCTTTTTCTCCAAGTACCAAGTTCTCCGGTACCAACGCGCGCGTATCCAACCTATCTGCTTTTTTTTCCTTCACGAAAGAAATGGTAAGAGCTGGCCTCGTAGGGTTCGAGCCGGGGAAGAAGAAGAAGTAGAAGAAGAAGAAGAGGGAGAAAAAAGGTTTTCTCGTGCACACATATATGTGTGTGTATGCGAGAAAAGAGATGCCCATACTTATGTCGACGCTTTGCACATAAAGTTGCGCGGGGGTAGAGGCTGGTTTCAGACTCGGAAAGGCAAGCGGACCCCCCTCCCCCCTCCTCGCTTCTATTGCTCCTTTCTCTTCACTCTCCCCTTGTGTATATATCTATGTGGAGGTAGGCGTTCACAGGCCGCGCACAAGAATAAGAAACACGAAGGCATACATAAACAAGGAGGTTGGGGATGCAGCAATTTAAAACGTACCCCGGAATTCCTCCCTACGGAGCCGTAGAGCGGCCCGCTGTATTACGAATTCTCGGGCTTTTCCCTCTCCCCTCCCCCCCTCTCTCTCTCTTCTCGTCTTCCTCCCGGGATATCTCCGTCTGCGAGTGCGTCAAAGACTGTGTGTTCCTCTCTTAGCGATGCAAGCACCGCGCGTTTCCATTTCCGGTCCATGCAGACTGCCGAAAAGAATGATATTCGGCAGTACAACATTGGATAATTCGGCATTGATTGTTCGAGACTTTCGGTTGCTTTTTGCTCGAAAGTCCCATATGGCGACGTCGGTTAGTAAGGCTGTGGCCGCTTGAAGGGCTGTTTCGGCACCATGGCTGTCCAAGTCAAATATGGCGTTAACAATGGAGACCTGAAAGTCGCCGAGTCGATGAGTCCCCCGCGCTCTCTCCCTCCTGTTTCGATCGGTTGTTTGAACGGTGGTCGTCGCCTCGAGCGTCCTCCGATGTTTGCAGCCCCGTACCCGGGGGCTCCTTACGCAGAGACCCGCAACCGGAAGTGCTCGGGGACCGAGAGGAACTTCCCGGCCCTCTTCGGTACTCGATGAGGATCCAAAGGCAACCGGGGGTTTGCGGGGGTGCAAAATACCGCAGAGAGGGGGAGGGATCGAACGTACGCTTCCTTAAGGGTGGCTTCGTAGGGGCGCTCGGACGAGAGATCGGGCACGCAGCTGAGGCAGCTTCGGTTGGTGGCGGCAATCCTGGTAATGTACCCGTGGGGCTGCGTCAAAGCGCCCCGGAAACGCCACCACCGAGCATCACCCCTTTGTCGAGGCGTACGATCCTCTCCCGGTCCCTCTAGCTTCCGGTGTGCTCTCTTCGTCTTCGTGCACTTTCGACATTCGAAAATTTCATTCTTAATAGCCGGGGTGAGTCCATTGGGACCTGGCGAGCAGCAGCAACCGGGTGGAAACAAAGCCACGAAAGGTGGTTGCGACATACGAGAATCAGAGATGCACCTGAAGTCCTTTTCCCGAAGAGTCGTAGCGAACCGGCGACAACTCTTTCGCTTGGCCTCGCTGCAATTTCACACCCACTCTCCGTTACCAGCCTTATTCTTCCTCGTCATTGTTTTCTTCTTGCGTAGTCTTCTTGTTTATTCTTCTTTATTGGGCAATGAAGGGATATAAATATCAGGAGCATCCAATGAAATTGAATTGAAATTTGAGTGGTACGAGGGCCGGTAAATATACAGGGGCATATCGCGTATACCAATAATCATGAAGTAAATCTCAAGCCCTCCATGCCCTGCTCCTTGCCATTCTACGTACAGAATGGACCAGCTCCTTTTTATTTCTCGCAATGGCCGAGGCGGCTCCATCTCCACCGTTGGAATCTCTTCTTCTCGCACCACTTATTCTCTCTGGCTGCTTCTCACTCGCTTTCTTTCTGAAATACAACGTGTACAGCTCCCTCCTCCTCCTCCTCCTCCTCCTTGTTCGCTTCTTCGCGCCCGTAAATATTTCATGAGCCGCACTGGCCCTTTGCCCCGCTGTACATCTCGTAGAAATATGACTATTGCGTTGGGAATGGAAGATAGAGGGAGAAAAAAGGATAGCGAAAGAATAAGAGAGAGGGAGAGAGAGAGAGAGAGAGAGAGAGAGAGAGAGAGAGAGAGCGCGGTAGAGGAGAAAACTTTATAGTTTATAGTTTCGATTCAGTGATTTCTCGGTTGAACGAGAGATCTCACGGTTCTCCAACGTATTCATTGAATCTCTCCATATTTCACGATTGAAACAATCGTCATGATCATCCGATAAGGCAGTGCATCAAACAAAGTCACATTGTTTATAAAAATAATTTAAAAGTGGGTAATTATAATTATATAACTATATAAATAATACATTTTATTATTTATTTTATTATATACTTACTGTTAAACAAATAATACATTTTCATACAATCAGAATTATACAATTATATGAAAAATATAATTTTATATTATATACTCTGTGCAATAAAGATAGAATTATAGATGCGACGATTGATCGGATCGAGTTTCGTTCTAGTGGGAAAGCGCGAGGCCGATTCTACGTGCCAACCTGAATTGTGCGCGCCGTGCGTGGAGTAACACGCCGATTGAGGCTGAATTTTCGGTGTGATATAAGGAGAGATGAGGCGAGTGAATAAGTTATGATATCGGTGAGAATGTTGGATGTAACGAAAGCGTCGTTTTCTTGCCTTTCACGCGGTGCACCGATACACGCCGTTTTTTTCACATCCAATATTTAACATTGTACGCCACTGCGAATCTATCATTTACCAATATCTCGTTCATTTTCCTACTTTTTCTCTTCCCCGTCTCGCCCTCGGTCTTTATTAAGTGTGCGGAGGAGATTTTACTTTGGGATTGAGAGTAAGAGAGTGAGAATGTAGTGCTACCTGAGATTACCTACCCCCTACATGCTAGTACATTTTGCATACTTTGTTGAAACAATAATAATTTTTATACAATAACTCTATCCGTATGAACTAAGACTCGAGTTCCGTTAAAACTATATAACAACAGCAACAACAACAACAACCACAACAATAATAATAATACTAATAATAATAATAATAATAATAATAATAATAATAATAATAATGCACAATAATACACAAAAACTAACATGTGGGTGGGCAATGAAAATGCAAAGCGTTGTATAATGAGGAACAAAGAATACAACACTCAAAATCTAAGGCCGATTTACGACTGCTCGACGACAGAGAAAAAACGCACGGCGAAATTGCTTTTTTCGGAATTATTTATCATTAAAAAACTCTTTTTATATAAATACTTATATATACTTATATGTGTGGATATTTACACATGTGTGTATTGGTCTTTTCGCTTGTCCGATTGTTGGTCGAAATCAGCCAAGCGCACAGCTGTCGGCATTCCCCGTTCGCGATTCCGTACACCCTCGACAATTCATCAATTATTTATCGTCTACACATACACACGCACGCGCGCGCACACACGCACACACGTACAAACAAACACACACACACACACACACACACACACACACACACACACACACACACACACACACAACACACACATCGTGCCCACTGCGTAGTTGGATAAGTCTTCAGCGCTTCTTACAGCATATGCATACTCGTATGTTGGAAAAACGATTGATGCCGATCTCAGTCGGAAAAGCCCTCCCAAACGAGCAAAGAAATCATTGTTCACAACAATATTCCGTGAACGAAAAATCGAAACGATCACCTCAAGTTACCTTTTCACGCCCACAGTGACACCGATACGTGTGTGAACAAATGTACTCGTGGGATTGAAGTTGAAAAAGTGTCTGGTTAAATAATGTACAAAGTTACCAGCCACACGGGCCTATAGATATATGTTCGTTTTCTAACGAGCGAGCGCGCGCGCGTGTGTGTGTGTGTGTGGGTGGGTGGGTGGGTGTGTGTGTGCGCGCGCGCGCGCGACGAAGAACAGGTGGATCTATAAAGTCAGTCGTGAACGTTGAAAACCGTAAAACAGTTATAAAAACAGCGGTAACTACGTTAGCCTTAATAATTTAGGGATCCGGGTCCACACCAAGCCCCCTTCACCCTCGATGAGACGTCTCTCGCTGGGCTACCGCGGTGTAAAAACGAGACAGTCGTAAAGGGGCCACTTCCTCGAGCTCCTTCACTATTCCTCTCTCTCCCTCTCTTCGCACGATCTTCAATTTTTTTTCGCAAGTTTTACGAATTGCAATATTCGCGAGCGACGATTGCGTTTCTAATCTCCAAAGAATGATCATCATTCCACGGCCGTCCCAATTGGCCCGTGCGAATAAATATAGATACATATTCGTGTGAGTGGATATCGCATGAAGAGAGAGAGAGAGAGAGAGAGAGAGAGAGAGAGAGAGAGAGAGAGAGAGAGAGAGAGAGAGAGAGGCTGGCAATGTGTCGAGAGGGTGAAAACGATGTTTGCCAAGGGTTGCTACGGCTACGACACAGCACAGTCGGCTACAACGTTGTGCAGCATGATCCACTTCCAAATGCCCCGAGTAGAAACTCTCTGTCTATGTCTCTCTTTGCGAATAGAACGACTGGCCGTTCGACCAATAATTCAGCCTCGCAATTCATCTCGGCGAACGTGCACGCAGAAACGTATACGTACGTATATATCTCCACATCAATAAATATATATAGGTATATGCAGCTTTCATACGATAATAAAATGAATGGAAATGCTTTAATACACACGGTAGGTGAATATTTATTTCTTGCTTTTTCGTCAAATCGGACAACCCTTTCTGAAAGTTCAAAAAACATTTTGATGAAGAAAATGACAATAAAAAAGTTATAAATGAAATAATAAATTTGTCCGAATAAATAAAATAAAATAAGCATTGGGATGTTGAATAACTTCGCGGTGCTTTTTTATCGAAAATTGGAAGATTGTGCTTCAGGTGCAGTTGTTTTTTAATAAAGCAATACGGTGAAACTCCCCGCAAATACTGCTTTTGGCACGAAATTTGACATGTTTAATACTATGAAAAAAAATCTGTTTACACTTCGGCGGAGTGACATACACTGAATTTCAAGCTTGCTTTAGTACTTCTTCGTACACTATTCCAAAAAATTAAAGGAACAAAATATTTCTTCAATTTTTTTAGTGTTTGTTTAAGCGCTGTATATGGGTGAAAAGGGTTGTATCGAAATGAAAAAAAAAACAGCATTCTAAAGGTTCAAGTTTCTAGTTCTGAGATCTTTTGGCAACATTTTTTGTGAGTTACCGTTATCGCTCAATCGAACGAAATAGCGCGAGCAAAAATTTTCCATTTTTTTTTTATGTTTCCACGGGCTCAGGAATTTTTTGTTCAGTTAAATCAATGCTCAGGTCAGTGAGCTTGTTTATTCACCATCAATTTGTTTTTTTTTTATTTCTCTACGCCAACTCTTTGCTGAGATATCCGCCTTTGAATGAGAAAGATCCTTTTGTCTTTGATTATCGATATGACAGCAAACAATGATCGCGCGGGAAATCAAAGGGCAGCTTTGAAAACTCGAACAAACTTTCTACAAGACACTCTTATTGATTTTGGAGAAAAACATTAATTCCCTTAACATTGAATTTGAAAAAGGTACAAAAAACATTATTTTTTATCGTTTTTCAGTAAGTCTACCACTACTTTACAAATATTGATGGAAAGCCTAGTGTTGCCAGGTTTTTTTTCAGCTTAATGTACTTTGTACTTTGTACTTTGTACCCTGTAAATTTCCAAATTGCTCCAGCCAAGCGGCTTTCCGGACCGATCGATCAAAGTTTTACAAAATAATTGAAGGAACAAATGGAAGTTTCTAAACATCGTGTAATCATCATCGAAATGAAAAGACCAATTTTCGTTCGACTTTTTTTTACAACTTTGCTTGTTAGAACGTTGTTTTCACAACGTTACTTGCTAAATTTGAGACAGAAAAAAATTCGAAAAATCGATACTGACTTATATTAGGCAGGATTCGGCCTTTACGTACCATAATTTCACTCGTCTTCAATTGCATTGATTAAAAGTTGATATGCCCAAGCTGTATTCACTACTCGATCTGTGAACATTTATGCGATTAATTCTCCATATTTTCTGCTAAGGTTATTATGGTTACAAAAAAAGTTTTTTTTTCAACACTCATCTATTTCGGAAGGACCCAATTATCAGTTTTATTAAAAACTAATCTTTTCTTTTGGAAAAAATTCTGTTTTGGTAGAAAAAAAAATTAATCATAAATTTTTGTAGACTTTAACTTTGTTCAATCTTCGATCGTGCCTAAGGGGCATTTGTCTGAGCCAGGAATCGCCCGGCTAGTGACTCGTGTAAAATTTTCAACAAAAAAATTCAAAAATAGCAACATAATTTAGCAAAAATGTTTTTCTCAAATTTAACAAGTAACTAATGCAAAGTTGAGAAAAAAGTCGAAAACAATTGGTCTCTTCATTTTCATGTTGATTACACGATGTTTAGAAGCAATACGCTCGTTATTCCTGTAATTGTTTTGTGAAATTTTGATCACTCGATCCGAAAAAACGGTTCGATGGATCGATTTGATAATTTACCAGGCAATTAGCGGTACATTAAGCTGGACAAAAACCTGACAACATTAGTCTTTGCATCAATATTTGTATAGTAGTGGTAGATTCACTGAAAACCCATAAAAAGTCATTTTTTGTACTTTTTTCAAATTAATTTTAAGGGTGAACAAAAATGTTCTCGGTAATCAATGAAAGTCTTTTGCAGGAAGTTTATTAAAGTTGTCAAAGCTGCCTTCTAGTTTCCTGTGCGATCATTGGTTGCTGAGATACGATGATCAAAGACCAAAGGATCTTGTTGCATTCAAAGTCGGATATCTCAGGAAAAAATTGACGCAGAGAGACCAAAAAACCAAATTAAAGCTGAATAAACAAACTAACCAACTTATGCATTGAGTTGTCTGAAAAAAAATTCAGGAGCCCGTGGACCCTTGAACGAAAAATAAAAAACTTGGAAAATTTTGATCTCGCGCTATTTCTTGTGATTACGCGATAACCGTAGCTCACACAAATTTTTTACTAAAAGATCTCAAAACTGGAAACATGAAGCTTCAAAATGCTTTTTTATTTTTCATCCCGATACGACCGTTTTTAACATAGATACAGCGCTTCAAAAAGACACTAAAATTATTTACGAAATGTTCTGTTCCTTTAATTTTTGGAGTAATGTAGATGCGTTGCCATCTTAAAGTACACGCATGCAGTTCTGGTAACGTCATCCGTTGGATAACAGCGAGAACTTATTCACAGTAATAAAATGTTGGATGAATAAAAATAAAACTATTTTATTGGCAATCATTTTTCACCTTATGGAGAATGACAAGTATTAATTTATCATAAACATTGTCGTAGTTTTATTGGGCTTTCGTATACTTCCGACTCGTTGCATATAATTTCATCAAACCATCGTATTTCTAGAGAATCTTTCGTCAATTATTCATGTAAGGGATAATTGAGAATATATTTGAAAAAAGTATTCGAAAGTATAATGAGTTATTGTTTGGAAGATTGAAAAGTATTCGGGGTGTCGATTTGTTCACGAAGGATTTTCCAAGGATGGGACAAGAGTTGGTTTTTAATGGTCCAAGGGTCGGGGCGATAATGTTGGGAAGTATGGAAATTTGTATTAGATATATACGTATGCACGGTTGCGTTTATGCATCGAAAGCCTTTATGTGGGAGGAAATGTTGAATCATTAAGGAGTATCCTTCCTACAGAATTATGACCATATTCAACTCGTAACTTTCTCTCTCCTCTCTCTCTCTCTCTCTCTCTCTCTCTCTCTCTCTCTCTCTCTCTCTCTCTCTCTCTCTCTCTCTCTCTCTCTCCCAGCGATGGCTCCCTTCCGGTTCCTGGTCAAGCCAGTGGTGGACAGTGGGGTATACGAGGACGTAAAGCAGCAACAACGAGAACGGGAGGAGTAACGAGAGAACTGCCGGGCCAGTTTATAGTCCTCGGCAAAGGAAGCACACACATACACACCCGCCAAGTCTCCCATATTCGACTTTGCCTGTATATAAATTCTTACGTGTACCCGCGGAAGTTACTCTCCTTCATTATTTAACCGAGTCAGTTTGGTTGCGACCACGAAACTGAGAAAGGGCGAGAAAGGGGAAAGAGGTCCACCAAATTCGGAATCCTTGAACCAAACTTTCCCCACTCGAATCAAAGCTCGTTTTATTTCAAATTTGATGAAACAATTAATATTATTGTTCTCAATATTTGAGTATTTATTTAATTTCACTCAATTCACTGGTATTTTTCCTACAAAGAATGCTATTTTTTTAACTATGAATATTTCCTCATTTTGCAATTAAATTTAGGGTGAACAATACACACACACACACACACACACGCGCGCGCGCACGCACGCACGCACGCACACACCGTAAGACGTTTGGCTCATCGCGATTAATGATATTTTATACTATTTTTTTAACTATAAATTTTAACTCAATTTACGACTAAATTTGAAGAGAAAATCTTTTTTTTAAATATACCCCCTCAAAGCGTGAGCCTCATCGCGAATAATATTATATTAATTTGCATATTTTTAACTAATTTTTTAAACTTAATTTATATCTAATTATCAAGTGTAAAAGAAAAGATAGCCCCTTAAGAGGTGTGAGTCATCGTGAATGAAATCGCGATAATGAGGCAATGATTGTTAAGCTGCTACCGCCAATCGTGTGCGCGGGGAAAAAACAAAAGATGTATATCTCGTTTGAAGAATTGTCCCGTTGGAGACGATTTGGCGAAATTGCCCGAGATCGGACAAGTGCGAGTTGACGGATTATTATTTCAGTGATTAGTATTTTGTAAAGCTAGAATCGATCGTTGGTTGATCCTTCGGTTGTTGGAAACGTCCGCCTACTAGGGTATTAAAAGTGACGATCAATCACTATAAAGTTTGATACTGTCAAAGGGGATTAAAATTCCAGAGCGCGAAAGCGTACAATCGCGCGCGGCCTGGGTGGTGAAACCTCTGATAGCGCAGCGTTCATAAGTAACAACGGAACACGAATGTCATCGTTAATTGGATTCGTTGCTTGTGAGTCAAAGCTTCCCCTGTCTCCGTTACAACCCGCGACCAAACTCATTTTCTGCTTTTTTATTTCCTGGCTTATGAGCTTCCTTGCGAAATTATTTGGTCGGGCTAAATAGGGGGGGGGGGGAGAGAGAGAGAGAGAGAAATAAAGTGTGTCGAGTCTCCGTGACCAAGATGAAATTCTTGCTAATGTTTGTGGCAATCTTTGCGTTGGATCGTTGTTCAGGAATGGGTACACCACCACCGGGTCAAGAGCTCTATCAGGCGGTACCTGAAAACGGTAATTAATTTGTAATATTAACATTTTGTTGCGAAACGATCATGTTTATTTTGAAGAAAAACAATAATAACAAAAAAAACAATTAATGTCAGTCGAGTTATTTCGTGAAATTCATTTGTTAATTAATCGTGAATTTTTCAAGTTGATCGAACGTAAATTAATCTCCGGCTGGTTGAAACTCTCGAGTGCGTAATCGTAATCAGCGGACATTGAATAATAAAAATATTAATTTTGGCCTCCCGGAACACGTTTCGCCGATGAAAATCGCAGAGAGGGCGGATTTCCTTATATTCTCGCTCGGCCATGGATACAGTGAAAAGTCGGCGAAATTACATCGTGACTCCGGCGTTGACTTTCGATTTCCCGAAGCTTTAGGAATAAGGGAGGAGCTCGTTCATAAGTTTCAGGTAAGAAAAACCATTTTTTTCATTGTCCGTTCAATTCGTATGAAATTATTCCGATTGGAGAATTTAAGTTTTCTTCTTGTTTCTTTTTATAATGATATTCAGAGCCTCCCATACCCGGAAAATTTCACTTCCAATTTGTACGTTTTGATACGATCACGATACAATCTCGACGGAATACAAATGCGTACTCTCATTCTGAATCGTACGGTTTGCCTGGCCAATGGTGAGTGCATCGACATCAACGACGTCGGGGGACTCTGCTGTCCGTTTTAAGAGGGACCAAATTAATTCATGCGAGAGGAAAATCAGCATGAAACAGAATAAAGCAATACCAAGCTGAAGAAAAATCGCCAAGTCGAATGCATTAGCATGTCCAACCCAAAAATTGATCGAAATATTTGTCATTGAAAAGTTAAATAAATCAAGCTTGTACGAGGATAAAGAAAATGACTCCGTTTCTTTTCATGTATTTCACGTAATATATTGGCTCATATACACAGGTTTACATTCTTCGCTATATATATATATATATACATATATGTATGTATGTATGTATATATATGCATACATACATACATATATATATACGCACGCACGCACGCGCGCGCGAGCGCGCGCACACACACACACACACACACACACACACACTCATATGTCGATATTGCTGAAGTCTCGCCCTTAATCGTACAAATCTCATGTGTATTCGGTGGCGATAGTTTAGAAAAATAAAGGAGATTTACATTATTCGCGGTGTAAAATATCAGATTCTTTTTCTTTTCTTTTGTCGTTCGCTTCTTCGTATTTAAAAATTGGTGCAAGTTTTCAGAGCTGTTCGTGAAAAAACAATTGGTGCAATTTACTTGATGTTTGCTTCATCATTGGTACAGCGAGACAATGTTAAACGAGCGAACAATTAAATAAATCAGCCGAGGATTTTCCTCACAAGCAGTTTCCAAAATTCGCACCGATTTTCGGCACACGCATGTCCCTTCGAAGCAAGTTGCTCTACAAGTTTTTAAATATTGGTTCTCGATTTGAAAGACGTCTTTACACATTACAAACCGAGACAGAAATTATTACACACTATATTTTTCGCTATATTTTTCTGATCAGGGTGGTCCACTGGAAATTGAAATTGCGTCTGAGCGATTTTTTTCATAATGGATGCAAAGCTTGACGAAAAAATCCAAAAATGTACTCAGCAAAAAAAATGGACGACACTGATTTACACGTGCAGTTCGACGCGAAAGCTCAAACGACGTCAATTAATCGCAATATTCTTATCTAGCCGTAAAAAAAAAAATAAAGAAAACGTTTGTTCGAAACTACGTCACAACCTCGTTAGGATAATAAAAACAAACAATTTTTTAATCTCATCGAGACGACGACGCGTCGAGAATAAAGGGTAATTATAATTTGTATTTTGGCCTCGTCTCATTTATTATTTATTTCAATGTATTTGTTTTTTTTTCGTCGTCCGCGTCGTTGTCTAAAAATCAGCGAATTCCCTCCCCACTGTAACTAACTATTCACGTTACAATTGTTATGCACACTCGCGAGGAATAAAAAAAAACGGTTGACAAGGAAAGAAAAGCGGAAAATTACAGATATTTTTGGCATCGTTGTTTTTTTTTCTCTAAAAATTAGACGCGTCCCTCGCTCGACACGCGTCGCAAAAAAATGAGCAAAAAATGTATGGTAAGAAAAGGGGGGCTGGGATTACAATATCAATCATCAAAAGGGGGAGACAATATCAATCGCGTATGTTACTAGTTATCGGTTCAGTCGTAGCGTACAACTATTATTATCAGAGGAAAGTGCGCTTTGGTGTCCCGAACAAAAAAAAAAACGATATAAAACAAAAATTACTTGAACAAAAAACATTTTAATGTACACATTTGTTTTCCGGAACACCTCAACGTACACGAGTAATTGTTCATTGAAGTTGTTGCTTAAGTCTCACGATCGGTCAGTCTCTCTCGTTAACGTTAGAAATATACATATCGGGCGAATGAAAAAACCAAGGCGAATGTCTTTGAAAAGCGTTTTTTACACAGCAGCCTTACGATGACGTCTAACCATGGAAATATTGATATACAATTACTTGATGGAAGCAAAATTCTGGACTGGACAAAAAAATTAACTTAAATTTCATACAAGGATAAATTGATTATCGATTCTTCTCCTTGCACGAAGCACGAAATGATATGTATGCTGTCGTTCTTTGTACGCGAATGGGACGAAGCTCGTGTTTTGCTTCCAGTTCGTTGTTACTATTATTAGTATTATTATTGTTGTTGTTGTTGTTGTTGTTGGTAATTATGAATGTCATTATTGAATATTAAAACGATCTCGTAGCGATTGAAGTCGATTAATCCCGAGATGCATTTTTTATCTAGACGTTCGGTATACGAGTTCTAAGATGCGCAAATATTTGTGAAAATAATTTCGCGGACTCTTGTAGAGGAAACTCAAACTACCCCAATAATCACGAGAACAAAAGAAATTGGCATGAAAATAATACAATTTAATTGTTAATTTAATATCCGAACTCCCCAGATCGAATCTCGAATTCGATGTAAAGCGAAAAACGCATCAGCCAAGAATCGCATTACTTTTCTAATATTTCTCTTTGTTTCCTATGTCTAATGATATGCCGAATAAAAAGGCAAACTACGACCTACGCGAACGCGACCAATGGATGAAGCGCGATAAAAAAAAAACGCATGCATACAACAATCTCCCTCTCTTTTTCATCTGCCTTTTTAATTGACGGTTACCACGCTCGTACTCTTTATCGCGAGAAATGGAGTTTTTCGAAAATTTAACCCTATTTCAGGACTGTCAATCGATAAAAAATCATCGATCTCGTTTAGAAAAATCTAGAATTTTTAATTGACGTTTGAACCAATTTGGCGCGCGCGACTGTCGCATTTTCTCCTGGTTTTCGAGACGGAGAACCAACTTTTTTTTTCGCGTTGAGCTCGCGAGCCGTCTTGGCTGTCAAGAAAATCGATGTAATGGAGAATTGACCGATAGATTTTTAAAAAAGTAAAAAGAATTCTTTTTTCTTAGACTTGTTCAAAATTGAAGTTTTTTTGTTATTGCGAATCTGACCTTTCGGGCCGTGTGGCATTCGTATCTGGGTCCTGATTAATGGGAACTTTGACAACTATCAAACCTGAACCATTGGAATTATAATAGTTTATTTCACCAAGAAAAAGTGGTCTTTGAGAATTTTTCTCGTGTCGCTCGTGCATGAGAAAAATGTTGCTTCGAATAAAAATCTATATATATACACACACATTTTTAACGGGGCGACGAGTATTGGGGATCTTCTTGAACGATCGAATACACGGAGCGGACTAAATTTGAATTTTTTTTGTTGTAATTAAAAAAAAAACAATCGGGCTAACCGACACGGAGATGGCAAGTTGAATAAGTTTGAAGCGCAGCTAAGGGAAAAGCCACAATTTCGATAGAGAGCTTTCCTTCTCGAGAAGTACAAAACGTTATTGCTCAGGCGGGGCTTTTTTTAGCCCTTTCAACGAACGAACTTGACGATTTGCACGAAGCGCGATAAATTGACCGCGGGGTGAAGAGGGCTGTCCCATTGTCGCTCGATATTTTCCTTATCGCACTAATATCGGAATTGAGTAAGCGAAGCTCGCAAAGGGGCAAGTAAATTTGGCGAGACACGTTCGAGCTTCTCTCTTTCTCTTTGAGGCGCATCGAATAAGGAAGCGACACACAGGCGACACTAATATCATACTCGAACGTTTCATTGCGTTATTTCGTTTTTCGTTCACTCGAAGGACATGAGATTGGCCGGTATGGGCTTACGCTCGGTTGCGCCGCGCACAGTTGCGCGAAGCTCCTTGAACCATTGATCGGCGAGTTCGCTCGAGCCAGCACGAAACTTGTACACGTTGCCTGAAAGTATTTACGATTATTGCCATTCGGCACGCATTTTGTTTCGTTCTTCGTGAAATCTGTTTGCACGGTGGTACCTTTGTTGGGATCGGTGAGAAGAAAAGTATCCCGATGATAAGAATTGTCGAGAGGTTCGACGATCCAACCGAGTACAGAGACCATTTTGTAGGGTTCGCGTTTAAAGTCCGAACGTTCGCAGCCCTTGAAGCATTTAGGCGAAAAATATACGATCGACGAGGCCCACAATTGTATCCAGTAGCGTTGCCACGTCGAGACCGCCGGTTTTCGCCCGTCCCGAAGTATCACCTTGCGACGCAGGGAGCCCTGCATGCTGCAACGCGGCTCCGTACTGAATTCCAAATCCGGTAGAGTTGGAACGGTACTGCGTAGCGAGACAAAAGTTAACTATCAATTATTTCGGCAGCCCTTCAAAGTCGAAAAAAGAAGAAGAAGAAGAAGGTATTACCTCGTTCTCGATAGTAGACTGCAATCGTCGTTTAACGTGTCGGTCGGCGTGCCCGGCGAGTTCTCGTCAATATCGACGATCTGAGACGCCAATAAATTCGGCTCCTCGAGGACGGAATCGTCGAGCAGGTGTCTCACGGTAATCTGGCCGGTTTCCAGAGCCGCCGCACCCGACTTGCCGAAAATACTGGAAATTTTCACCGGATCATGTCGTCAGTGACCGCGTCTCCAACGATCCAGGCGTATAATTAACGAAAGAAAGAAATCAATTCTCCCTGAACGATTCGATGGGCCAAAGATACTGGATACTTTTCGCGACGATATTTTTGCCAATTTTACATCGAGATGCGTAGTTGCGAAAGCAACACAGCGATCGTTGAGCCACCGGAAACGACGGGAACTCGATGACAAATCGTTACTCATGCACTACGCGGGCATCAACGAATAAATAAATAAATTTACAAAAAAAAAACAACGTGACGACGACGAAGACGACCACGACGACGATGACGACCACGACGTAACGGAAGAGAAGAAATTCTCCTAGATTATTACTTGACGACAAGCAATCAAGGCTGCACACTATGAAAATGGAGAAAAGTGTAAAACAATAGTTATAATAAAACAGCAAAGAATCTCCTTAATGGGGGGTCGTCTCTCCTAAACGTCGCATGCTGACAAAACGAAAAGATAAACAATTATTCGTATTCATACACACGATGTCGCAACGACGAAGCAAACACTAGAAAAAAAAAAGTCAATCGTTTAAAGTAAACAAAATGGAAAAAAAAACTTCTCCGAACGAACGACGCTCGAAGAGAATGTCCGATTTTTTATAACGGTTTTTTTCATATCCTCGAGTATTTTATCGTACATTATGGAGAAGATTGAGTTGCACGCGCGTCGCTTGAGTTCAAATACGATTAGGAATAGAAATAGATCAAATAAATCCGACTAAAAAACATTAATCCTCGTGCAATAAAATGATAAGTTCGCGCGCTTTTCCTCTAACTAGAGATACGGGAGAGGATTAATCAAACTATCCTCGGCAAGCTGATTCAATTTTTTTATAGTACGTATATGTGTGTGTGTGCGTGTGTGTGTACACACATACAGGGTGTCCCTCTTATCTCTGCCACCCGAAATAACTCGGTAATTATCAACGTCACAAAAAAATATTCCAGACAAAAGATGTATGGTGTGAAGGGGCCACCAAATGCGACGAATTTGTTTTATTTCGGTGGAGGCGCTAACGCACAGTGAAGGTTACCTCAACTTTTCTAAAATGGAATGGTACATTTTGTTTTCAACCATCTTGTGGAGCACCACAAGCCGCATAAAAAATATTAGGGGGTCAAAGTCGTTCAAGGTCATTCAAGGTCAGTATCGATGATACATATCTAAATGTCTCGAATCACTACCAAATATTTGGTAGTGATCCGAGATATTTGGATTTGTATTTCATTTTAATAGGTGTTGGAAATGACCTTGAACGACTGTGATCCCCAAATGTTTTTCATGCGGCTTGAAGTGCTCAACAAGATTGAAAAAAAATTTACCATTCCGTTTAAAAACGTACGGGTGACCTTCACTGTGTGTCAGCGCCTCTAACGGAATAAAAAAAATTGGTCGCATTTGATGAACGCCTTCACACCGTACAACTTTTGTCTGGAGCATTTTTTTGTAACGTCGATAATTACCGAATTATTTTTGGTGGCAGAGATAAGAGGGAAGGTGTTTCTTTTCTTTTTTTCCGAAAAATCAACCATTTAGGAGAACACTGGGAATCTGAAAATCAGCTATCTCTCTCGCACTCGTGGCCGCTCGGTCGGTGTGACACTTGGCCTTAAATTTTCTTGCCGTCTGTATATGTATGTGTATGTGTGTGTGTGCGTGTGCGTGTGTGTGTGTGTATTATATTTGTACGTAAATGTAAATAATTAATCGCGTAAAAAATCGGCGGGGGAGGAACGGGAACTCACCCAGAATTCGCCAAGTTAGAACCGAAACGTCCCCCTTGTTTATGGAAGTTGCGTGGCAGACTCGTGCTACGGAATCTGACGTCGTACACGATGCACAACAAATATACATATTAACCCCATTTGTGTACTAAATGACGGATGCGCGCGAAGCAAGGGTTGGGCATCGGGAGTAAAACGACTGGTCTCAATCGTACGGTATTTAGCTTTAGAATCATTGTCGACATTGGCTCGGTTGCATTTGTCCATTCGATAAAGTTAAAAGTTGGGAGCGATATTGTTAGTTCCGTATCCGGTTCTGGTGTTGATCAGCAGCGTAGGGTATCGGCGAGATGTATTTTCTGGTCGCGGATAGAACGAGAAAGACATAGAAATACGCGAACACAGCGTTGCTTACTTTGTTCCGAGACTACGAGACTTGCGGTGTCCGGGAACGAATTTGTTGGCAGCGGATGCTGCGTGTAAGCGTAACGAGCCGGCGCAGCCCCGAGCCGGTGAGAGCGAAAGAGCCGCTACTCCCGTCACGACGTCGCCCACGGACTCTTTGCTGCTGCTCGATGAGGCCACCGGCGAATTCGGCTCGAGCTTCATCGATAGCCTAAAAGTATTCGATCTCAAAAACAGTGAAAACGGAAAAAAGAAAGAATATGTTCTCATTGAATTCACTCACTTAAAATGGTCGTCCTCGAGGAACTTTTGGAGTTCCTCGATGTAGCGCACGCTGTTGAGGTATCTCTGTACGTCCGGCAGAGGAATAACGCCGGGATACTCGCTCGCTTGAAAGACTCGGACTCTCGTCAGCACGCTGTCCATCTTGAGCGTTCTCTGATGATTGTCGCTATTCTGCAGGCGACGAAATGGAAATAGTACGGTAAAATAGCGAAGGCAAATGTTTGGAACGATTTAAAGTGTGTACGACGGCGAGAAGGAGATTGATTCTGACCTTGGAGACCGGATGTGCCATGTCGATGTAGACGAGATCGGTGAGGAAGAGTCCGAGATAGGGTATACAGGGTAGCTTCAGAGTGTCCATGTGTTCCCTCAGTGTCATCCAGTTGTTACGATCACTAAAGACCTCGGCGAGCTTGTCAAAGGTCGCGCGATCCTTCTTACCGAGACACGACCAGGTCTTGTTCAATCGGTAGATCGAGGCGCTTTGCAGTCCCGATATGATTGCGAACAGAGAGTGCAGATTGTTGAGGTCGTAGAGCCTCTTGGCGACGCGTACAAAGTGCGCTATCGTTTCGGCGCGTTGCTTCGGTGTTGCCGAGTTCAGGATTTCTTGCACCGTCCAGAAGCTCACCTGTACAATTTTCAAGAGCCAAAAGAACAAAACAAAAATATAACAATTGACCCGCAGTTTCGCAACGTTATTTATTCATCGTTGTAACATCGATCGACTTGCATGATTGAAACGTCTGGTGAAGGCAACGACGTTCGGGGCCACCAGGAGCTTGTTCTTCTTGTTCCAGGAGCAACTGGACAACTCCTCTGGTCTTATACCCTTAAAAGTGGCCAGATCCAGTAAGGTGAGCTGCGTCGCTAAATCGTCCGCTTGAATGTCCGCCGCATGGTTGGCACAGGATGCTCTAGAGTCGCTGCTACATCGTCCTGGTAGTGAATTAGATTTGCTCGCTACTGAATTTCTAGTGAAAAACAAAGAAACAAAAACAAAAGAAAATGGGAGAGAGAGAGAGAGAGAGAGAGAGAGAGAGAGAGAGAGAGAGAGAGAGAGAGAGAGAGAGAGAGAGAGAGAGAGAGAGAGAGAGAGGGAGAGAGAGAGAAAGCGAGAGGAGGAAAGAGAAGGAAACACTCGACAAACGCATTTGTTAAAAAGTCCACGGGGTATCGGCTAAAGTATGCACCGATCGTGTCAGAGGTGATGTAGGAAGGAAAAAGGCACAACGTACCCATAATTGTCATAACGAGTCTGGATGCTGGGTGGGGTCAGTTCCGAGTACTTCCTGTAAGCCCTACATTTGTCGCGATGTTCCTTGCGCTCTTTCTGCGCCTGCTTGTCGCCTTGATTCATGCCGACGGCCAGGCGACGACCACTGGGGGAGTTAGTATCATTGGCAATGCTTCGAAGCTGCGGCGAGTCGAAGGTTTTTTGGTGTGTGTGACATTGTTAAAACGACGAAAAACAGATAAAAAATCTAGGGAAAAGAAACACTCGGGCAAGCAGACAAAGAGAGGGGATGGGAAGAGCCAACTTACCTCGAGTATTTGCACGGAAAGAGTGTACTTTGACAGATCGTTGGATAGAGAGGCGCGACGTATCTCAGCCATGAGGCTACGCTACTTAACAGGCGCATTACATTTTTCTTTTCTTCTCCGTTCATGCGGTGCGATCTGTCGTGGAAGAAAAAGGTTCTTTTTTCGTACGCCTCGTCATTAATTTCATAATTAATTAAGAATTCCATTCATTGAATAAAGTCGCAAAAATGAACGTTCCCACGCTCACCTGATGTTATTCTCTGTCTCTGTCTGTCTGTCTCTCTCTCTCTCTCTCTCTCTCTCTCTCTCTCTCTCTCTCTCTCTCTCTCTCTCTCTCTCTCTCTCTCTCTCTCTCTCTTCTTTCTCTCTGTGACGATGCAATGTGACGGGACGTGTTTATCCGCAAGTACGTCAAAAGTTTGAAGGTTAGGACGGAACGCTGGTCGCGCTGTCGCTATTTCTCGGCGGGGGGGCGAGTCCTTGACACTTTTGACAGCTCGATTGCGCGAGTCTCTCCGTTAAAACGAAAGAGTTTGTCGTTTGTTGTTTTGTTGTTATCGCGGCATCTGGAACGTCTTTCACACAACAAGGGGCCAAGAAAATTCACGCATTCGAGGTACGCGCCCGTGCGCTCGGGCGAGAGTATCGTTGCCCCGTTACGTTCACCCAAAACACTCGGTTGAATAACGATGAAGAGTAAAAAAAAAACGCGCGATTCAATCGAGAAGCTATCCGAGATGGAAAAACCGAAGAATCCGAAGAGGATAAACTTTGACACGCGTGACCGAAGACGGCCACTTTCCAGAGCGGGAAAAAAAACGCGAGATTTTGGTGTACTCGACACGGGGATGTAAAGTTGCCGTCATTCCTTCGAGGTTACGTGACGCACGAGTGTCACGGTCACTTTACCGCGCGGAACGACCGGAAGTTTATTGATCGAACTTCCGGTCGATTTCGAGCAACGAGCTTACGAATTTCGTCGCCAGGTGGAACGAGTTTAAATTTTGCAATATGTCCGCGAGATTCCCGCCATTACAAGTATACCAGTTGCCACACGACCGGCTTCTCCGATGTCTCTGTTACGCGTGCCACTAAAAAAACTCTGGTTTTGATTGAATTCTCGGCTATAACCGGATCAATCGAACGAAAAAAATTCAAGATCGATCGTACGAATCAGCTGCTACAATGGCGGACGGTGAGTTTTTCGATTCTAGCCTGTAATTGTCCATCTCCAATCCCCACCAACTAACCTCAAAATTCTTTTGGCTCTTTTTCACGCGCGCGTCCCGCCCGATGCCGTTCGCTACGGGAAAAAAAATCGGTTCCGTTCGTCGCGTAGACAAGACGAGCACGGAGGATATGTGGACGCCTTACAAGGAGCTCCAAAATCTCGTGGAGCGTTACATAACCTCTGCGCCGAGCACCAACGATCCGCAGTATCACGAGTTGACGGAAGCCCTGCGCAATCACAGACAAAACTTCCTCAGCCTCATGAAGAACCCGGTAACTATCGTTTCTTTTTCCCATGCTCGGCTTTAGCGATTCTATCTCGCTTGCTTCCGGCTAACTCGGATCTTCTTCGCAGCCCAAGAATTCCGAGAGTAGAGACGAGATAAAGAAAGGTGCTTCGGAGGGTATAAGTCTGCCGGGCCTCGGCCATCATGTCTTGTCTAAGGAATTAGTCGACGAGACGCTCATTATATCAGACATGTACGATCTGAACGAGTTTATGGCGCTGGACCTCTTGTGCACTGCACAAATGCAGATGCCGCATCATCCGGGCTTGACGAGGGGCTTGACAGCGGTCCTGCTGTACTATGATGGAAGGAAGGCGCTGACCGCCGCTCTGAGAAGTCTGGTCCAGGTAAGCACGAGGCTAGCATCCAAATATAATGCGAAACAGCTGGGAAAATTCATAGCGCCACTTGAGCGGTTTTTTACAAGTTTTTTGAAGTACATATAATTTTCAACTTTTTATGTGAAATTAGCGATATCTAATCATCGGTATAAAATCTCACTAACTCATACAAATTCATAGCCGATTGTCTTTGACTTTGAAAAATTTGTATGCAGCATCTAGGCGTAAGTTCAATCTCAATTATAGTCTTTGTTACTTTTTACGAGCATTCCATGTTCCTAATGTACAAACTCATAAACTAGTAAACTGCTAGTAACAACTAACTAGTAAAATCAATTAAAGACTAAAAAGTAGAAAATAATGTATATGAAATTTTTTTTTTTCAAACAAGCATACATTCAATGTACTCAAAAGTAGAAAATCTTTTTTTACCAAGTCACCTATACACTCCCAACCAAAAGCTTGGGTACACTAGTCGAAATTTCTTATCGCACTAAAAGTTAGATAGCGGATTCAAAAATAAAAAATATAACGAAATTTCCGAAGCGGCGTTTCAAAGAGGACAAATTTACCTTTATTTTGCTTTTCTAGAAAATTCTTTATGATTTTTTTTCGCCCCGTCACGCACCTTTCAACATGGCCTTTTTGGTCGTCGAAACTAAAATGCAAAGTTTGTGGGGAAAAAAACTCCTCGGTTTTTTCTATGCTAAACTTAAAAAGGATATCGAAACCGACATTTTTGTTTTCTAGAAAGTCGCCTCGGTATTGCATTTTTATCTTTAAAAAAAGACACGATATAGGGGCGGGGGGGGGGGGCGTCATCGAAGAACTATAAGGTTTTAGACGAAATGTCAAGTGGGTAAAAAATTACATAGGTTCACACTGGACCGATTAGAAATTATTCAGAATTTTTTTTTATTACCATTTTTGGTTGGAACTTCGATGTCTGGAGAGGCTCCACTTGGGAATTATGGGATCTAGGACCATATATTTAAAAAGGAAACTTGTTTACATTTTTATTTTTAATTAACTACAATTCTTTGGACTTTATAACAATTTTTGGTGGAACTCAGAGACTCGTCAGTTGGTTGTTGTACCTCGAGACCTATCGGATTTAAGGGAAAATGTTAAACAGAACGAAAGTTGTAATGTTTCATTTCAGTTTTGCTGACATTTTTCCAGATTTCTTTATCAAAACTTTTTTCACCGTGATTTTTTCCCCGAATAACAAGGTGCTTTTTTACCCTTTGTCACAAATCCAGCATCGCACAACTTTAAGCTTTTGAACGAAAAAAAAACACCCAATCAAGTTCCTTAACCGCCTCGATACGAGTTTTTCATCAGCAAACGATTCTCCGAGTTTCACCGAAAAAAAGCGATGAAGATCTAAAAAGTGTAGTCAATGAAAAATAAATATGTAAAGAAATTTCCTTTCTCGATGCATTGTCCTAGACCCCGTAATTCCCAAGTGGAGCCTCTTCGCTCATCAAAGTTACAAGCGAAAATGTCCAAAAAAATTTTGAAAAAATCCTAGCCACTCCAGTGTGGATCCGTGCAACTTTTTACCGTCTTGACATTTCCTCCGAAACCCTATAGTTCTTCGATGACGCCTTTGCTTTCCGAAACATGTCTTTTTTTAGCTAAAAATGCAATACTGGGGCGAAAAAAATCGTCCGAGACTTTCGACTTTGATATCCTTTTTAGGTTTATCGTGGAAAAAAACGAGAAAGAAGTGTTCCACAAAAATTGCAGTTAATATACGACGGCCAAAAAATAGCCGACATATGGCCACGTTCAAAAGTGCGTATCAGGGCAAAAAAAAATCGTAGAGAATTTTCTTAAAAAAGCAAAATAAAGGTAAATTTGTCCTCGTTTAAAGGCCGCTTAGGAAATTCAATCATCTTTATTTTTGTCTCCGCTGTCTAACTTTTAGTGCGGTAAGAAATTTCGACTAGTGTATACAACCTTTTGGCTGGCAGTGTATGTGACGATAAATAAAAGCTTGGGTTCACAAAGTTTAGAGATATAATCTTTAATTTCCGCAAATTCGTTAAGGGCAGATATACACGTAGGAGCCGGAAAAAAGGTCATTTTTGTGAATTTTTTCAAAGAAACCTATTTGAAATTTCGGATTGGGGTTTTATTTATCTAAAATTATATATATTCAAAAATATGTTTAAATTTCTTTACTTAAAAATATAAAAAATACACAAGGATATTGTATGATCCTTGGAGCGTCGTAAAAAAATCTGCGTATACGATACCCACTGGCGTTTCTTTAAAAATCATTTAAAAAAAAACCAAAAAGATTATTAAATTCGATACTATAATCTAGTACTTGACATAGCCGATTTGGAAAATATCGATTTACGACAAAATGGCGGACGTTTGGACATAAATAGTGATTTTTGAGCCAAAAATTAGTTGTTATTTTGCCTATAAAGCAAAAACTAAATAACGGAAGAAAAAAAATCCTATGACAAGTACTAGATAATGGTGTATAGAATAACCACAAAAACCTCAAGGCAATCGGTTCATTGGTTTTCGAGAAATTTTGGGTACCGATTTTTTTACGACGCTCCAAGGATCAGACTTGTATATTTTTGATATTTTTAAATAAAGGAAATTAAACATATTTTTGAATGTAGATACTTTTAGATAATTAAAATCCCAATCCGAAGTTTCAAACAGTTTTCCTTTAAAAAAATTCACAAAAATGACCTTTTTCCGGCTCCTAGGTGTATATCTGCCCTTAACATATCGACCGTATTCAATTGACCATAAAACAACCTTATGTTTCTCAAATAAGAATCCTGAAAGCGAGTATAAACGTGTGATGATATAATTTCGTTAATTATTATTGTCCCGAATTATATATTTAAGTTTTTGCCAATAGTCACATATAGAGGACTTGGTAAAACAAAAATTATTTTCCACTTTTTATTACACTAAATAAAAGCCTGTTCAAGTTAAGATATTCTTTTTAGATATAAATTTATTTTGGCGTACCAGGCTAGAATAGGACACAGCTGGGTGTTGGATACTCCGGTGATTCTGACCAAGAAGATAACCGAATACACGAACAAGATGCAAGAGGACGGTTTGCTCGATCGGGTCCTCTCGCTCCTGGAGGAAATGGATCCGACCAAGGAGCAGGATCTTCTTCAGCAGAATCGCGCCCTGGGCGGGGCGAAGCATCATCGCGCGGTCATGAGATTGTACAACGACACGAGGCAAGATCTCGCAGACATACTATATCTCTGGTCGGCTCAGACGTCCTTGCCAACTTCGATAACCCTGCGCCTATTGTCGTGTCTGCAATCCCGTCGTCCGGAATCCGAAGCTGGCGAGGGTGGTCCCGATCGTGTGACCTTGGCGCTGATAATGGCCCTCCTCGGCTCGTTGAATCTGAGCGCGCTGCACAGTCGGGAGGATGGCGAGGATATCGTGCGCTCGATGCCGCTCGTCGCCGAGGACGGTTTCCTCGAGGAAACCGTGCGCAAACTAACCAGCGAGAAGCTCAGCTGGGAGAGTAGCGGCTTACGCGGCGTTGTGCAATTCGCCCTGGCGATTGCCGTCACTACCATCAAATCAGCGACGAATCTCGGTCAGAGCCGGGACATAACGCAGGAGGACGATATCCTGGTCGAAGCCGCACTCTCGAATCGTGCCTTTCACTACATCGCGAGTGTAATATTTCAATGCGAACATCTGCGACACGAGGAATTTTACGTTCGTTACTTTCACAGCCTCATATCGGACTTTATAATGCTGATGCCGTTGAAGGTGAAGGAATTGCGGAGTCGCGCCGACGAGTCTATGCGATTCGTGCAAGCCTATCAGCAAGAGGGCGTTGAGCCGCCGATTAATCTGGACAATCATTTCGAGTACCTGTTGCTGACGATAGCCGAGCTCTATCGCGCGGATCCGCTGGAGCTCGATCTAAGGATGGACTACTGGTGTCAACAGTCGGACGGGACGCACATAAGCGCGAGCTTGCATCCGAGTCGTTTGCCCTCGAGGCAGGTGGCGCTCTTCAAGTTTGTTCGGCTGGCCGGCGAGATATTGCCGGCGGGGCTTTTCGTGCCTTATCTACGTATGATAGGGGCGTTGGCATCGTCGCCGCAGGCCGCCCGTCAAGCCTTCAACTTTCTCAAGCCAAACGGGACGACTGGCTCGACGACGATATCCTGGGATCACTTCTTTACCTCGCTCACGCGTTATTACTACAATTTGCGACAGGAATTGCCACCTAGTCAGGACACGATATATCGTCAGCGTAGTCATCCCAAGGGTATAACGCCCCACGAGGTTAAGGGCCTCGAGGCGGTGTTGAACGTGGTGCGAATAGTCGCGGGATACGACGAGATGTCGCGCGTCGCCATTTGCGATCATCCAGGATGGAAAGTCTTGCCGTCGCTCATAGGATTGGTCGGGTGCGCGATGCCGATTCCCCTTAAGGGTGTCCTCGTGCGGACTCTCGCGGCTCTAGCAAAGTCACCCGAGAGCTCATCCACCGTGTGGCAGAGTCTCGAGGCCGCTCAGATACTCTGCACGATACCCAGTACGAGCAGTTATCAACCGCGCGGCGTGCAAACCGAACTCGAGGAGATCGAGTCGCGAAACGAGGAGTATCCATTGACGAGGGCCTTCCTCGAGCTTCTCGATGCCCTCACGGATTTCCCGATACCCCGATTACTCGGTGTCGGACAAAGGAATCCGGGCTTCGATCCCTATCTTCACTTCATCATCGATACCGTCTTTCTCCGCTTTAACACGAGATCGTACAAGAATCCGGGCGAAAAGTGGCAGGTGGCCGACTCCTGTTTGAGGATCTTTGAGAAGCTCGTCGCCGTGTACGAGCCGAGCGTCGAGGACTTTGTCGGCTGCAAGGTCGAGTTGCAAGCCGGCGAAACAACCCTGGTGAATCCCGAGCCCGGTTATCATCTGATGACGCAGCTCCATTCGAATTCGGAACTTCTTCACACGTTGCTTTACGTGCTCGACGAGGGGCGGAATCTCCTCGACACTTACGACTCGTTTCCGGGCAAGACCGAGCTCGAGAAGGCTGCGCTTAGCTGCCTGAGGATACTCGAGCGCGGCCTCAAGACCCAACATCACTACATGACCCAATTGGCCGTGGCGACCTCGACGAACAAGATACTCACGGGACTGTCGAGGTTACTCCTAGGCGTTAATCCACGCACCGGCAAACCCGATCACATGATCAACATCACGACTTACGTATCGTACAATTCGTGGCTGAGGGATCACGCTTATGCCGCGATCGGGGTTGTCCAGGGTGTCGCTTGCGAGCCCAGAGCCGACTCCGAGCTTCTCTCGACCTTTACCGCGAGCCCCTCACTCGCGATCGCTATGAGGCACGGTTTCGTCGAGTGCCTCGACAATGAGACCTCGAACGATACGTCGAACGAACCCGAGGACGGCTCGATCGAACGCATCGGCAATTGCAAGGAGCGCATATTGTTGCTGTTGATGCAGAGTATCACGAGGCCCGCGCCAAATCTCGCTCACTATCTTCTCGGCTTTGAAATCACGAAGGACATAAGAAAAACGATAATACAACAGCCCGGTATACTCGGATTTCCGCGCACCTGTCTTCACTCGATACTCGGGATTCTCGAGCTGTCCCTCGAACGCACTCGCGACAAGATAACCGAGGCTTGCTACTGGTTTCTTCATACCCTCGCGGCTAACGCCAAGACCTCGGTCCCGGTATTGAGATTTCTGCGCACCGCGACGAATCAGGACTTTGTACAGAGGCACCTGTCCAAGCTTCCTTTTCAGGGAGCCGAGCGCGCGACCGAGCTCGCCTGCATGTCTTGGCTTTTGAAGATCGCCGCTATAGAGCTACGCGTCGCTGGTGGAAATCTTCAAAATTCCCTCGTTCAACGTCTCGTTGGCGACACGAGTCAGGATCGCGAGGGTACGCTGCTGCCCTCCCAAAAGTTACTCATGGATCTGTTGCACTACATCGACTTTCAGCTCGATCTCGAGCCACCCAAGTCCTGGGAATTGTTCGATCCTTCGCAGATCGAAATGGTACTGGGACGTTGCAGCGTGCCCGTACTTCTAGCCGGTGGTCCGCAGCTAATCGACATACGCAAACTGCATTGCCTGATAACCGAGGAACTGGCCGTTACCCAAAGCAGCTCCACCGTCACGCAGAGAAAATTGATGCAACAGGAATTACAGTCGATACTCTCTTACGCCCTGAAGAGAAATCAAACCAAGACGCTTTCCTACGCTACGGTTAAGTTCGTCGAAGGCTGGTGCCAAACGACCGAGATACTCTTCTCCATCGCCAACAGTCAACAACTACCGACGGCCCAACGTCAGAGTCTCCTGCTCAATCTCTCTCACGATCTACTGCAGAAAATGACCTCGTGCGAGGCCTTGAACGAGATAAAGACCCTCGTTTCCGGCACGGTTCTCGTATTACTGGTCAACCTGAAGAACAGCTTCGCCCTCCAATCGGACAACGAGATACTCCCCTCGTCGCCCTCTAACACCACCATGATGAAGATCATACTGTCCCACGTGCTTCAGTGGATATTGAACTCCGGCGCTTCCTCGCAAAAGGTGCGAACGCATCTTTACGGTGCGCTCTTGAATTTCCTGTGCGTTGTCGGCCGTGAGAAAGCCGAGAAGACGCGGGAGACCGAGAACGTCGAAGAGATGACGTACGTGAGCCAATTGGACAGTTCGATGTATCGCGGAACGGTGGGCCCTACCGGTAACCACGAGCGTTCCCATCGTTACGCGACGATACAGGTTATCAACGCTTTTGGCAACAAACTCATGGACATACTCTGTCACAATTGTTCGGGCGGCCACGACGTTTGCAAGATGCTCGCTCTCTCTTGTCTCGACAAGATACTCGAGCTCGATTGCGACAATACGTGGATCGTTTATCTGGCGAGTCACGGTTACCTCAAGCACATGATCGACGCTCTGCTCGAGTCGGATAATCTGCTCCGAGGTATACTTCAACCGGATCCCCAGAGTCTCAGACCCTTGTATCTCTACGAGGCGAAAATGGCGACATTTTGCAGAATGGCCTCGACGAGGCTCGGGGCTGAGAGCCTCCTCGAGAACAAGGTACTCTCGTGTCTCTCGAGCATGTGCGCCTTCGATCAACATCCGGACGTACACGTAGCCTTCGCAGATCCCGAATCGACTTTTGTACCCTCGGTTGGACAACGATATCAGCAGATCTTTCTACCGGCGCTCTATCTATGCGACGCATTGCTGACGACCCTCGGCACCGAGAATCAATCTTGCGCCGTTCAAGTCTGCGGCTTGTTGCAGTCTCATCGCGACACCGTCGAGACGATACTCCGCAACGCCTCGCCCCGCGAGAATCCTCACTTTCTCAAGGAAGTCGCTTGTCTCAGCGGAGTTATCGCGCGTTCGGCAAACGTCGACATGTACAAACTCGTGGAGGACGAGTTGACGAGGAACGACGCCGATGAGAGCAACCTAATCGACAACACCGGCATGAGAGAGCTGCGAGCCCATCTCTACAGGCTTCAACGTCTCGTCATCAATCTACTGCCAAAGTTCAATCCTCAGACGATGAATTTTTCCCACAGCGACGCGGGCACCGATCACGCAGAGGAGAGACACTCCTCGGTCGCCCAAATAGCCGCCAACGTTTTACTCTACACCCGCAATCAAATGCAACACTCGCGAATGGATCAGAAAATTCGTAACTTGCTGTTCGAGCCCGAATTGACGTTGAAGGTGGGCAAGGAGGGCGCGAGGAACAACGCAACTGGCGTGCCTCTCGGCGCTGTGCTGGATCAGCTCGTCGCCTCGACGGGCGTGCTCCACTCGGAATTGCCGCACTTGGACAGCCTCGTCAAGAGAATCGCGATCGTTAGAGACATGAGCACCGCCGATCTCAACAAGTATCTGACTGAAGAGGAGGTCGAACTCGACGTGGCCAAAAGAAGAATGGTCGTAGAGCAACGACTGAAAAATGAGGCCAAGATCAAACGACGAACCGTCAAGTATTTGTCGCTCGTCGTCGAGCATAGTCTCTACATACTCTGGAGCCACGTGGACTTTTACACTATGCAGGCCAGCTCGAGACGCAACAGGACGCAGGGTAATTCGATCGACAAACTCCTTCGATCGTATCGAATTGCATGGCGAATTTGTAATTGACTTTTCTTTTTTTTTTCTTTTTTTTTTCTTTATACAGGAATAGAGGAGACGATGCTCGATTGGCGAGTCACCAACGAAACCCTCTCGGAGTTGAAACAGGGCCTTGCGTCCGTACTTACCGATGCTTTTATCGCACAACTGTTGGACACCCAGAACGAGTACACGATGGTCGACCGGGGCTTCGTCGAAGCCCTCGTTCGAAGGATAAAAAGGCTGTTGCAATTTATCCTCGTTAAGTGAGATTCCTTTTTTCTCTTCTTATTTTCGAATTTTCCCTCCTCCCTCGTTCATTCCCCAAACAGCGAAAAAATACACATTTTTTGTTTGTTATTCATTGCGATATTTTTTTACAAACAAATTTCGCCACTGTGAAAGGTCACTTCCGGTTACGGTTGTGCGGGAATGGACCGGAAGTGGCTGCGTGCGGGCTCGAAGGATATAACGAGCGACCGAAAGTACTGCCGAAAATTCAAACTCGAATTGCCCTGAGAAAAAAAACGTAAGGCTCAATTGTACACATGAAATAAAGAGTTTTTACGATTCGAAGGTGAATTTTCGTTGCGACCTTTATTGTTTTTCTGAACTTTTGAATGATCTCACAAATACTTGGGTATCTCGTGTGCAGTTGCCCAAATTTCGGAGACATTGGAGAAAATGCGACGCCGCATCATCAACGATCTGTTGCTTGTGCCGCCTTCTCTCATTTGTACAACAAGTAAATTAACATTTGAACCATACTTTTTCTTCAATAAATCACAGGTGTGCTACCATTCTCGCGAATAAATAGGCAATTTGTGGATTTTCGGAGATATAGTTTGCGAGTGAACCTAACCTACAAAACAGGCGCCAAACTCTGGACTTTTTTTTAATTCGAGAAATGAACGGTTGGAGTAACGCTCATGAGATGCTGAAGGGTGAAAAATATCTGACAACAGGCTGCTTGAAACTAGACACCGCCCTTGGCGGAGGAATTTCCATAAAGGGAATAACTCAAATGTACGGAGCCGCGGGTACCGGGAAAACCCAGTACGCTTTGCAACTCTGCCTGTCTGTGCAAATACCCAACAGTTGTGGAGGCTTTGAAGCTGGTAAACGGTTTTCTTTCGTTTTTTTTCAACTATTTCTTAACGGAAAACATTTTATGAAATTTTGATTTTACAATGCTCATTTACACTTGCCAGGTGCTGCTTACATCTGCACCGAATCCATATTTCCCACCAGACGACTGCAGCAGTTGATCAAGCTTTCGCACCTCGTCTCTGTTCACGGAGCATCCGCTGATCGCATATTCGTTGAACACGTCTGCACAATTGTAGGAAGGCGAGAAATAGCATGGAGACGACGCATTCTGATTTTGCTACAAACGATGAAAAACATTTTCTTCGTGCAGAACGATCTGGAAAGCTGTCTGTTGGAGAGAATACCTCGGCTGATCGCGGCTCGGAAAATCGGACTTCTTGTTATCGATTCCATAGCCGCACCTTATAGATCGGAGTACTGCGACGGAGAGCTGAAAAATCGTGCCAAGAGTTTGCGCTCCGTGGGACAAAGTTTACACAATCTCTGTAAAAATCACGAGATTTCGATAGTCTGCATTAATCAGGCAAGTTTGAAAAGTCACTGAATATACGTATTCATAATCAATGTTATATTTATCATTGTTTATTCGTTATTCAGGTATCAGCAGCGGTGGAAGGTAAACATTTGTCCAACGTTTGCAACGGTGATTTACCAACATTGGGAATAACGTGGTCGACTTTCGTGACGAATTCCTATTGTCTGGTGAAGATGGACGATCGTCGGTATCTGCACGTTCGTGAGTCCCCTTACTTGGGCCGTAAAATAATTCCCTACGAGATACGAGAATCGGGCGTGAAGGGTGTATAGACAATGAAACGGGCGGGAATTCATTCTCTCTTGTTTTTCTTTAAAAATCTAATACAAGATTTGTACAATATGGTATAATTCAATTGCACGTGGGAATATTTTGGTGATCGACGAGCAAGCTATCTATGTCCGCGAAAGCGCTCTCGTCTATTTTTCTCACAATGCTCTTGGGTGTCCAACGATTGAGGGGATCCGACGTGACAAAGGGATCCAACGTTGTCTCGTCGATCGGTTCGATCTCGTTGTCGATGACGAGTCTGAACGAATGCAAGAAGGTTCTATGTGGTTCGGTATCTTGTTTATCGCTGTACGTGTAATCACCGACGATCGTGTGTCCTATGTGAAAACAGTGTACGCGCAATTGATGCCTCCTTCCGGTTCCGGCTCTCAGAAGAACTTTGGTAACGGCTTTGCCCGCTCTGAAGCCACGCTCGAGTACCATCATGGCGGTACAACAGGCTCGCGGCTTCTCGCAGTAATCACCGTAATCGTTGGTGCACATTCTTCGACTTGCTTCCTTCTCGCGTCGATCCTCACCTGCTTTTTGTTCATTTGATTTTTTGGCTTCCTCCTGGAGGAAGCTTCGTTCATGCGGGGGAGAGAAAAAATTTACTTCTCTATGCCATCGGAATAGTCAATATCAATGTGATAATTATGTACGCTGGTGCACCGACCTATGGCTTTGTCGATGATCAATCGTTCCTCTGCGACGTCGCCGTGCACCAGCGCCAAATAGTACTTCTTGGCGAGCCTCTCCGAGAAGGCGGCAGAAGCTTGACGCGCGGAGGACTTGCTGAGGGCCACGCACATTACTCCGCTCGTGGCAAAGTCCAGCCTGTGTACAAAGTGAAATTCGTGGCAAAGCTTTGGATTTGCCAAGTCGGGAAAGAGCCCTCGGATAGCGCTCTGCAGAGTGTACTGCACAATAGTGCACCAAAAACGATTGATTAGAGAAATACATAATGGTTTCAGGTTGGGATTTTTTTTTGCTATTTACCTTGTCAGGATCGTTGCTATTTATCACTAGGTCATAGGGTTTCTCTAGGACCAAAAAATTGTCGCTGTAGCGCAGAATTTTAACCAACCGTTGATCTGTCGTAGTTGACATTTTTTTTGCGTCGGGTTTCTCGTAGTTTGAAGTTTTCTTTGAGGATGTTGCGCTATGAGTAACGGACCGAGCGAGCCTAACCTCTCAGAGCGAGAGCGAGATTCCTTCTACTTTGTGTCACTTTGCGGCCTCTTTAGACGTACTTTATTCAACGAAATATTGACAATTTTCAAATGAAACGAGCCTTCGGCTTGTTACATTGACATTTATACATCGAGCGAGTTTAAATCCCTATTCCGTTCCGCAACCATTTCTGTCGATTTTCACATCGACAAGTCTGGCCTCTCCACACATTGACAACTTTCGAATCGACCGCGGCGAAAAATAGTTCAAAAAGATGCCAGCGTTCTTGTGGCGCTTCCGCGCGATCGCCGGCTTTGACGAACAAGGGAGGGGGAAGAATCGCGCGCGCATCCCGTGCTGCGTAACTGCGTCTTCACCTTTGCTATTTTCCGAGTAAAAAGAAAGTGAGAGAAAAAAAACGTAATAAAGGAAAAGTCGCGTCGGAACGTACGCGGGACGGAGTGAAAATTGAACGGAAGGTGTCTCAACGTTGCTAGAAGAACGACGACACCTCCGATGGTTTCGAGCAGAATCTACACGTCTCCGTGATCCAGAGAGAGAGAAAAGTTCGTGCAACGAAAAAAAGCGCATAATGTTTCGTACGAAATTGTCGGTCGATCGCCATGTGCAGGAGCTCTTTAGGAAGGTGAAGGACGAAAACGAGGTACGTAACGAGCGAGGGAGAGGAAGAGCCGAGTGAAGCGAGAATGTGAGGTTAAGCCTTTTGGCGCGCGATCGACCGCATCGAGAATGCCGGCGTCCACATTTTTTTCTCCGTCACTCCCACCTCAACGGTATTAACCTCGCTTCCCATGCGTGCTCTCCCCTCCGACGCTCGTAATTTTTTTCAAGCGTTGCTCAAAAAGCGCGAGTAGATCAGGCAAAAAAAACGTCGGTCAAGGTCACCTCGGGGCATATTTTTCTTGCTCTCATAACGATCCGAGCTGTTTCCTTTCTTGCAGAGAACTCTGAGATGTTACAACATCGCAAAGCTGTATTTTCAAGTGGAGGATTACGAGTCAGCGAGGCGGTACGTCTCCTCCTATCTCGAGGTCAAGGCTGATCAGGCAGGGCCTCACAAACTCTTGGGCAAGATTTACGAAGCCCTTGGACAAAAGGAATCCGCCCTGTCGCAGTACAAACAGTCGCTCGAACTCGAACCTAGACAGGACGATCTCGTGCTCAAAGGTAAGTTGACGCACTTTACATTTAGACTTTTTTTTTTCTTATCCGATTCTCTAATTGTTCCTCGGACCAATGTTTTTTCATCTCGTAGTGTGTGAACTTTTGGCTGACATGGAGATGGGACACGATGTGAATAGGGTAAAGTACTGGGTGGACAGAGCGGATGAGAGGTTTCCTCACCATCCCGTCGTCTTTCAGCTCAAGGAAAAGCTCCTTACCGTCGACAGGCCCAACAATGGCGGCGAGGATCTCGAAGCTCTCATAGCTGGTAAGCGAACGATGAGTCCAACTGAAATGGGAATAATTATAATAATTGTTGTGTATTCCGCAGCCGAATTGTCCGTGCGGCCGACCGACGTTAATCTCCGTGTGAAACTTCTCAAGTATTACGCGGACAAGAGCCGTTTCGAGGATGCTTACAAGCATGCGGTTGATGTCGAATCGACGCACGCGCACAGAGACAGCGTAGCCTGGTATGAGGCCCTTTGCGATCTCCTATCCAAGTGCAAAGAGGGCAGACAGTCGGAATCTTCTTACCGGATACTGTATGTCTCCTCGCTAGAGCGATACGCTGCTCTCTCGCTCAAGGAACAGGGCCATGTCATGAAGAAGACAGTATCTGAGGCGGCGCAAGCCGTTTTCAAGTAAATATCATGAATTTTAATATTTCGAGTATCCAAAGATAATTCGTTTCTTCATTTTATGTGTGTGAATACACTACTCCAAAAAATCAAAGAAACGGAAGATTTCTTCATTTTTTAAAGTGTTTTTTGAAGCGTCGTATTTATGTGAAAAATGGTCTTATCGAGACGAAAAAAAAGGCATTTTGAAGCTGTAAGTTTCTAGTATCGAGATCTTTTGGCAAAAAAATTTTGCAAGCTATGATTATCGCGCAATAGCAAGAAAAATCCTTCTATTTTTTGTTTTTTCATGTGTTCACGCGGTCGGGATTTTGTTTTCAGTAAAAATCAATGTATGGGTCAGTTAGCTTGTTTATTCAGCTTCAATTGGCGTTTTTTTTTGTCTGTACGTCAACTTTTTGCTTACGACCGATAACTCGTCAACCAATGATCGCACAGGGAATTAGAGGGCAACTTTGAAAACTTGAACAAATATCCTACAACGCCCTTTCGTTGATTATTGACATTTTTTTTCACGCTCAACAGTAATTTGAAAAAAGTACGAAAAAATGGATTTTTATGGTTTTCCAGGAAATCAACCTCTACTTTACAAATTTTGATGGAAAGACTAATGTTGCCGGCTTTCTTTTTCAGCTTAATGCACCTCCCATATCCCTGTCAATTTTCAAATTGATAGATCGAACCCTTTTTTCCGGACCGATTGATCAAAGTGTTGCAAAACAATTGAAGGAACAAGTGTATTATTCCTAAACATCGTGTAATGATCAAAATGGAAAGACCAATTTTCTTTGACTTTTTTCACAACTGCACTAGTTGCTTGTTAAATTTAAAAAAAAAATGAATTCTTTTTTGTTTTTACTCGATGCGGCCTTTATTGCATTAATTAAAAGTTCATACCCCCAAGCTTTATTCACCAGTCGATCTGAGAAGCTGTATGCGATTGATTCTCGATATTTTCAGCGAAGGTTATTAGGGTTACGAGAAACATTTTTTTTTCAACTGATCTTTTTTTCGAAAGAAAAGAACCGACAGTTTTGTTTTTCGAAACTAATCTTTTTTTAGTAGTTTTTTTCTTCTAAATTTTGGTAAAACAAATTAATATAAAGTTTGTGTAAACTTAAACTTTTCTTTTTCTTAAATTTTTGATGTATGCGTAGTTTTGAAAGAGACTTTTTTGTAACCCTAATAACCTTCGCAGAAAATATCGCGAATTAATCGCATACAGGTTCTCAGATCGACTAGTAAATAAAGCTTGGGGGTATGGACCTTTAATTAATGCAATAAAAAATCTTTTTTTTTCAAATTTGATACTAATTATTCTATAAGATCATTAAAGCATTTACTTTTTGCATGAATTTAGCTAGTGCTCGGACGAAGGATTTAATCAAATATTTATTCTTGAACTAATAGCCGCAGTAAAAAGTGAAGGTATCGATTTTTGGTGAAAAAACGTTCTATTTATGTGTGTAAACTAAGAAAAACTTTGCATCGAAAAAAATTCCTTTTACTCGAGCTCTGCTTTTTTATGTATGAGAAGCTTGTAAAATTTGATGTTTTTTCGCTGCAGTTTTTGGAGCATCGTCGTCACCGATCTGGAAAAGGTCATTTAAAAAACGCGTTTAAATTTCGCCGGCTCGCGAAACCTACTTATGAACTCTTCGTCACTTTCGAACGGAACGAGTTGAAATTTTCAGAATGGTAGAGTTCGAGAATCCGTCGGAAAATAAATACCGATATTTTCAGAAATTTTCAACTGGGTGTAAGCCCTTAAATTAAGAAGAAAAAAAAACTTTACTCGTTGTTTGTATTGATACGCATTTGTGTTTTCTCACTTCGCGTAGTTTCGATCAAGCGTTGACCGAGGCGAAACTCCAAAATTTCCTGAACAATACGACCCTCGCCGAGCACATGTTCAATCACATGTGGGGCCAGTTGCACTTTCATCTCGCTTGCCTATTGTTGAGAAAGACGAAACGCGAGCAAGGCAGTTGGAGCGATACGGGAAGATTGTGCGCGCCCCTCTTGTTGGCCGCTATGCACGTCCAACCGATCGATCCAAGCGCCACATGGGCCACACATCTCAAGGAACCGACGAAATCCCAGATTCAACAGTGGCAACGCGAAGCCTCCTACAGGTGCAGTCAGGCGGGCCACGTTCTGCAAAATTACGCTCGCGACGACCTCAAGAGAATGATGGACAAGATCGACAAGTTTTGCATTGGCTCGTGGCGTGAGAGAATCTATCAGAGAATATTCGTCAGCAAGGCTCACATCGCCACCTCCTATTTTGCCAATCACACTGCGCCCAATCCACCACTTCGTCTGTGCTCGACTACGGAATTGAAGATTTACGATCAAGGTACGATTGAGCTTTCTTTTGTTGCTTTTCGTGCCCCTTTTACGTTTTCTCTTCTTCTTTATTTCCTTCCCGAGCAACCACAACAACAACGACAGCAATAATAATAATAATATTGATTGAATCGAAAGGGAATATTTTGAATGAAAAAAAAAATCGGGACTATTTCAGTTGCCGAGGATGTGTGGCCGGCGTCTTTGCATCATCACGTATGGCTCGGCATAGTCAACAACAGGACGAACAATCGCAACATTTTAGAGGTCTCCGGTCCTCGTCCGCATCAGTATTGTCACGTGTTTCCGGCACTACAACTGTCGATATTCAATCTGAGCCAGGCAGCGCCTGACAGTCTCGGCCAACTCGATATCGACGCCTTTCTCAATGCCGCAGGTCAGTAAATTTTTCCTTTGTTTTTTCTTGTTTCACTGGGGAAAAAAATATTGAAAAATAACAAAAAACATGGCAACGGAATCCCGAGCTTCATCCAGGTGGTGAGTGTGCGAAAGTTCATGAATGACCGACTCGGCCAGATCTTGCACCACACGAATTTATTTGGAGCTTGTTCGAAAACGAAACAAATAATTGTATTCCTTTCATTTATTCAAAGCTTACTTGCGAACAATTATAGATTGCAACAGCGTGTATCTTATTTTTAAATCGCAATCGCATGAGCAAGTAAATATTCTTTTTTTTTAAACTATATTATTTGTTTATTATATCATATTATATTATCAATTGAGAACATTTGATTTTTTTATTTACGCGCGAAGAATCAGGTAGCATTCCTCGATGCAATTTTTTTTCCACCGCTCGCCATATTGAGATTTATGTATGTGTATATGTATATACACTTATAGTATGTATATCTTATAATTATCGAACTATCTAATTTTCATTGGTTACGGATGGAGAGCATTACTCGTATGACTGTATACTGTATGATTGTGCAATACAGTTTTGTGCGCCTCTGTGGTTGTTGAGGAACAACAGCGAAGTGGCTTCTTGAGCCCTGACAGACTGCCCACTTTGCCGGCAGACATCACCAATACACTTTGCACCTGTAATCAAGAGAAATGGTTGGTATACCGCATATATTTTATATTATTTTCTTCTCTTTCAATTTTAAGCCACTTTTTTTATCATCGTCATCATTATTGTTTGTGTTTTTTGTTTTTATTGTATCGCTACCGGGTTATTGTTTTTACTTCTTCTTTTATTGTTTGTCATCATTATTATTGATATGCATTATAATAATTATTTCAAAATCGAGCTCGTCGATGCTAACAACACGGAACACCACTTTGGTGTCCGGCTTCGATTTTTGTTGAGACTCGTGTATATGGCATAGCATCTGAAATGATTATCTGAAATGCGGTGTACCCCTCAAGCTTTTTATCCGCCCAAAATGCAAAAATACGTTAACTTTTGATATAATCGGCCCCTTCAAAGTTTCACCTGTTTTATTCAATTTAAGGCACCCATTTTGTGGGGTGAAATAACGGAAAAGGGAAGGGGCGGTTGCGCCCTTTAAAAAAGTTTTTTCGTCAGTAAGAAAATAAACGTATCTAATAGTTTTCAACGCGCTGCCATATACACGGATTTCAACTGAATCGAAGGAGGACACAAATATATATTTTAAAAAACGCGAGCTTGTCCATTCCACAAATGTATCAAGAGACAAAAAAATGATATTTGCACAGGTGGTCCTCGGCTTACAAGATTTATCGGAAGCAGGACGAGATTTGCGGCGATTTGGGTGAGATAAGGCAGGAACTGCAGCGGGGCCTCGAGGTCGTACGTTGCATCGGGAATCACGGCTTGCACCCGGCTATACTGGTTCATCTTGCCCGAATATTTAATCACAGAGTACGAATTGAAACTTTTTTCTCGTTCGCTCTTCCCTTTTTCTCAAATCCGTTTCCAGGAGGTATATTTTTATCACTTCTGACTCTTTTTTTCCAATATCTTCCGCGTTCCTCACCTTCAAGGCCAAATTGCTGAGGGAAAAGGACAAGAATCACAACGATCTGCCGTTCCTGGAGGCGAGATGCGAGCTCTACTGGTCCGCAGTTGTTCCCTTACTGGAGAGGCTGCTGAACAATCAGGCGATACGTACGACCAGTACGAAAATGTTTGATTACCAAGGGTAAGTCGGTTTAGGAAAGTGATGAAAGAAAAAAAAAACAAATAAACGAAAAGGATGAAGAGTAGGAAAAATGGGCCCTTTCAATTCCACAGAAAAGAGATGAACAACGTTGAGCTGACGAATGCACTCGAGGAGGGCAGGTTGCTCCTCGCTCAGAGATACATTCGCGACAAGCAACACGAGCAGGCCATCGAGGCTCTGCAAGCCCTCAAATGTCCGGAAGCTTCCTTCATGCAAGGAGAGGTACACCGCTCTCTGTTCTCCGCTTTACCCCTGCTTTTTCCAAAATAAATACCGCATTATTTTTATTTCGTTCGTTTTTCTCAAAGATTTACAAGAGTCTCGCTGACGAGTTGATGAGCACTTTGCCCAAGGAGAGTCTCACCTCGGCAATGAGATCTCAGCACATAGTGATGCTCTCAAAGGCCCGCGGCTGTTATTATCTAACGCTCGATCGTCTGCGAAGTCCAGGAATGAATCCGAAGCATCCGCTAAATTCGGAGCTGGGCACGCGGATAGCCGACATTGAGAACGATCTGAAGAGAATCGATCCGGACGAGTGGCAAGGTGAAATATTTAATACTCGTCGTTTTCGCGATGCTGCGCTTTCCCTCCCTCCTTCGTCGTGATTTTTATTGTAATTTGCTTCAGCCAATAGACACGAGTGCGACGTGATGTCGGAGGAGAGTTATTCATCTGCGCACAGTGGCGAACACCAGGCTATACAGAACAGTTTTACCGGCGGTATAGGCAGTACGATTCACATGCTCGGCACACCTCAAAAATCGTCGGCTCATCGTACGCCGAAACAGGCGAGCACGCCATGCCGTATTCAGCATCACGATGTACTCGAATTGACGAGAAAGAGCGCGGTGAGTAGTAGAGGGTTCTTTATCGTTAAATTATTTTTGCCGCGTTACATACTTACGGTGGTCGTTGATCAGCAACAGGAAGCACGGCCCAGTCCGGAGCGCCTCGACGCTCAAATACGCCAATTGATACACTCCAAGGACAACATGATACAGACGATACTGGAGCAAAACAAGACACTCCTGGAGGCGAACAAGACCCTCGTAGAGTCGAGTAAAACGATGAACGAAAAGATCGAGGCGTTGCAGCGTCAATTTGCAAACTTTTGCAAGGAGTCGCAACAAGCTTCGACAAAACGTAATAGGGCGCGCTCGACCACCAGCCAGAACAACATTGACGAAGATGTCTACGTAATCGGGGACGAGGATTACGCCGATATGAGTTTCAGCCAGCAACAGCAACAACAGCCGACCGCACCGCAGCAGGCACCGTTACCAAATCTATTTTTGCAACAGCAACGAAATCCTTATTCGCCCCTGGTTTATCCCCAGGCTGCGGCTGCTGCTGCCGCCGCGGCAGCCTTGCAGGGTTACTATCCCCCGGCGATGCCGGCCTACAACGATCCCCACATGTCCTCGTTGTACGGCGGCGCGCGGGTATTTCAAATGCCGACTTATTATCCGCGTTCTGGCCTCGATCCGAGTCTCACAGGAATGCCGAAAATGCCGGAAAACGTGCAAGGTCTCTTCACCAATCGTATGATGAGTCAGCTGAGCGATCTCGTACCCCAAACAGCAGCGCCAATGCCACCTCAGCAGCAGCAGCAGCAATCTATGATACCGACGCCCCTAGCAGCGCCTCAGCTCTCGATGCACCTCCAAAACTTTGACGCGACGCGGAACGATCCACCGGCAAAGGACACAAACATCTCGCTCGTTCAACAGCCAACAAAGGAACAGATGGCGAGCAGTAGGCCAGCGCCCGTGAACGTTGTCATCACGACATCGGATACTCTACCGACCGGTGCACCCGCTGTTCAACAACCTCTGAGCGTCACCATACCACCGCAGTATCGAGCCGCTGCGGCTTCCTCTTCATCTTCCCTCGGTCATACGATTGCAGCGAGCAGCGCAAATGGCAGCGCGGCTACGGCGGTAGTGCCTCACAGCTATCAAATCTCAATGCCGTCAGCCGCGATGATACCGACTACGGTGAATCTACCGCCGCTCTCGACCACCATCACGAACACGATATCAGCTACGGTAGCCGAACAGGAGAGGAATCAGGTGAAAAACACGAGTTTGAGGTCGAACACGAGCACTCACAATTATTCGGGCGATGGTGCCGAGATCGAGCACGATCCGCTGCCTGATTTTGTGCCGGTTATTCCGCTGCCCGCGGAGGTTCAGGTTACCACAGGCGAAGAGAACGAGGAAGCGTTGTTTTGTGCACGCGCGAAACTTTATCGTTGGTGCGATCGCGAGTGGAAGGAACGGGGCGTCGGCAATGTCAAGCTACTGAGAAATACCGAGGGTAAGGTCAGACTCGTTATGAGACGGGAACAAGTATTGAAGATATGCGCCAATCATATGCTCACGACGGATATGGAACTCACGAGGATGATGAACAACGAAAGAGCCTGGATATGGGTCGCCAATGATTTTGCCGACGAAGAAGTCAGGCTTGAAAAATTGTGCATCAAGTTCAAATACGTCGAGGAGGCACAGGCTTTCAAGGAGAACTTTGACATCGCCAAAGCCAGCTCGACCTTGTCGCCATCCAAGAACCATCAGCTACCGTCAAGCTTGACGTCCTCGACGACCGAGGCCAGAAGCTCGACGAAAACGGAAACTTCAAGGGGCGGCGGCGGCGGCGGCGGCGGCACTGTCCTCGGTGGTTTCACTTTCACCTCTGAGCCTATTGTACAAGAGGCGCCCTTGTTGGAGCCAAAGAAAAGCGAAGAGACCGTCAAACCTAATCCATTCGCTGATTTTTCCTTCACAAAAACGACGACGACAACGACGACTACAAGTACGAGTAACGATAATACCGGTCAGACCGCCGGTACTTTCTCCTTCCTCAAAAACAACGTTGCGTCCGAGCCGAAGATCAACCTGAGACGTCCATATGCACCGGCACCTGCGACATTGGTAGATCCCAAGAGCTCCACCTCGGAGATACGCGGGACGATGAAGGAGGACAGCGGCGAAGCGGTCTTTTACGAGAAACGCGCGAATCTCATGCGATGCAGCGCCGAGTCAGGTTCGTGGAAGAATCGGGGCCTCGGTAACGTACGTGTCCTCGTCGACGTGAAAACCGGCAAACCGCGTTTGCACGTTAAACGCGAGGAGAACGGAAAGATCTTTTGCAATTACGCGTTCCTTGAGAAGACGCGATTCTCGTTGCTCGCGGGAACCGACAACGTCGTCACCTGGTGCGTACCAGAGACTGCAAAATCCGGAAAAAGTGAGAATCTCGCTTGTCTGTTCGAGAGTGCCGAGATGGCTTCTCAATTTCAAGACATACTGGCCTCGTTGCAACGACGCATGAAAAACGATCGCGTAACCGCCAATTGTTTGCGTCAGGAGGGTAAGATCGTTCGTTTGGTCGAGCCAGTCGGTATCAACGAGCAGAAATCCCTGTCGGAGATGTTCAAAGCACCGAGCGGTTCCTGGGAGTGTAGCTCGTGTTACACGCGCAACGATTCAACCGCTCGGAAGTGCCTAGCGTGCGAAGCGCCAGGCCCCACAACGACATCTGGCACAGTTGCCCAATCGAAGGACACCAACCAGCCGGCTGATCTCTGGAATCAGTTCAAACCTAAGCCCGACTCGTGGGAATGCCCAAGCTGCTATATACGCAACAGCAATGACAATCGTTACTGCGTTGCTTGCGATACGGCGCGCGATCCTTCGATGCCACCCAAACCAAAATCATCCGGTTTCAATCTCAAAGAAACGTCGCAAGAATGTACGGGCTTCAGTTTCGGTATACCAAAGACGACGGAAGTATCAGGGAAAGAACCGAACGAACCACAGGCCACGACGACGAGCCTTGAAACGAACAAAGCTCTGTCGTTTGGTATTCCCCAAACGATAACGAAAGACGGTGGCAGCGGCGGCGGCGGCGGCGGCGGTTTCAGCTTCAAGATGGCCAACCACCAGGATGAAAAAGGACCTTCCGAGGGGGATACGAAGCCGATTTTCGGTGGCGCGAAAATTTCGATGCCCAGCACAAATCTTGTGTTCGGTATGCCACAGAGATCGACTACACCCGAGGCGAACAGAACGACGCCGAGTGTCACCTTCGGCTCACCCGGCAAATCCTTCGATTTTCATTTCTCCGCGAAATCACCGGTGGCCAAGTCACCGGGTGCTCAAGGTGAAGCGAGCGAGGATGAGGTCGCCGAGAGTGAGGACGTTTACTTCGCGCCCGTTATTCCCTTGCCGGACAAGGTCGAGGTTAAGACGGGCGAGGAGGATGAGGAGATAGTATATGCCCACAGAGCTAAACTCTTCCGTTACGACTCCAATACCAAAGAGTGGAAAGAACGAGGCCTCGGTGATATTAAAATACTCCGTAATCCCGAGACGAGAAAATTGCGCTTCCTCATGCGGCGCGACCAAACCCTCAAGCTCTGCCTCAATCACCTCGTCAATTGGGAACTCGAGATGAAGCCAAAGGACGAAAAAACGTGGATGTGGAACGCTGCCGATTATAGCGAGGGTGACATCGAGTATCTTCATTTGGCTTGTCGATTCAAAAACGCTCAGATCGCGAACGAGTTTAAGAAAAATCTCGACGATGCGCTGGCCGACCCGACAACGCCATCGGGTGAATATACGAACAAGGAAACGACCGAATTGTCTGCCCTCGTTGAAGCCACCGTGCTCCAGGAAGTCCAGGTCGTTTACGAGGTCAAGGCAAGTACCGAGGAAAGGCAAGCGGCTCTGAAACTCCAGCTCCCCGAGAACTTCTACGCGTACAGGCGCAAGGAGGATTGCCCAGGCTGTCGGGGATGCCAGGAACCCGAAATGCCCTTATTCCAGGTAGACAAATTTCCGAAATCCACTTTAACACTCGTACCATTTAACCGTTTGGCGTCACCTTATTAAAATACCTTTTTCGAATACAAAAATAGCTCTAATTAGAAACTTGCAGGCTCCATGACCTTTTTTTTATCTCGCTGACAAAGCTTATTGTATGAGGAAAACAATTTCGGAAAAATCCACTCGTTCACGGTGAAAGCTGATGAAATAACGAGCAAGCAACATGCAAGTCTCTAATTGTTAAATACAAAATCCTTTTTTCTTCTGTTCTGCTTTCTAACGTTGTATCTCTAACACCAGACCGATAAGGACAAGGGCGCGTCGCGTTCGCCGATAGTGGCAAAAATAGCGCCCCCGAAGTTTACGACGCCTACGAGCCTTGTAAAAAATACGGATGCGCCGAGCATGGACGCGACGAGTCTCCGGTCAAAGACCACCGTCTCTCCCTTTGGCAACGCCAACGAGGAAACGAACAAGTTTACGAGCGGAAGTGCTAAGAGTTTTTCGTTCGGTGCTCCAACGAGTGATAAATCCAACATTTTTTCGAGCGTCGCGACGAATCAGCAACCGGCCAAGTCGATCTTCGACGCGAAAACAAACATCTTCAGTGCCGAAAATTTGAGTATCTGCAGTCCCACGAGCAAGTCTCAGCAAACAAGTCTAACGGAGAAATGTTCGAACAACCAGGAACAGCAGCGACAACCATTTGACAGAATACAGTCCCACTTTGGGACGGCGACAAGCAGTTTTACCGGACAAACTTCTATATTCGGCTCCGCGCAGAGTCCAGTAGTTTCGATATTCGGTGGTAACGCAAGTGCCAAGGCAACGAGTGAAGCGGCCAAAGTGGCGGAAACGACGACGACGACTTCGACTACGACTACGACTACGACTTCCGTGTCCTCATTCGAGAACATCTTTGGTGGTACGAACAAGAGTACGATGAGCAATCCGATCTTTGGCACGTCGGGCTTCGGGGGAGCTACGAGCACCACCACCGCCATCACTGGGAACACGATGTTCGGTGGTAAGAGCGCGACTCACACCTTCGGTGGTTCCAACACCCTTAGTAACATCTTCGGGGGTACCGCGGTGAAATTGACGTTTGGTCCTCACCCAGCGACAATCGTAAGTTCCGAAGCCCCGAAGGAAACCGAGGAAAAGGACTCGGGCGAAAAAGAAACGAGCGACGAGAAAAACGACGTGTCGTCGTATCTGCCGCTCAACAGCACCGTGACCTTTTCCGACCTGGCTGCTCAGCAGAACCCAGCAGCGACTTTCAAAAAAGATCCGAATTTCTCATTTGCCGGTGCCGGGGCAACGGTCTTTGGCGGGAAAGCAGCCGCTGTTGCGAGTCCACCGGGCCCGAAAAATCCTTTCGCCGCCAAGAAAAACGCCGAGCCGAGCACCGGGGCCGAGGCGGACAGCGGAGAGCCTGAGAATGACGAAGATGCTGCCGCCGCAGCCGCTGAAAACGAGGATCCCAACGGCGAGCATGATCCTCACTTTGAGCCAATCGTTCCGCTACCAGACGCAATTGAGGTTCGCACCGGTGAGGAGGACGAGGAAAAGATCTTTGGTGAACGCGCCAAACTCTACAGATACGAGTCCGAGACGAAGGAGTGGAAGGAACGAGGCACCGGCGAAATGAAATTATTGCATCACTCGGCCCAGGGCACGTACAGGCTACTGTTGCGTCGCGAACAAGTCCACAAGGTCGTTTGCAATCAATTGGTGAACGGTGATTTGGAGTTGAGACCGCTGCACAGCTCCGATCGAGCGTGGATGTGGGCGGGCTATAATCACGCCGAGGAACCTTACGCTATCGAGGAACTTGCCGTAAAATTCAAAACACCCGAACTCGCGGCAAAGTTCAAGGAAGCGGTGGAAAAGGCCAAGGACGAGCTCTCGGAACGTCAGGCTAGCGGACAAGGTCAGTTTTCTATTCGGTGTAACTTGGAATGACAAAAATAGATTCGACGCCCTGTCAATTGGGCACAAGTGTGAAGAAAAATGTATTTTTACCTATTGACTGCACAGTCGCGATCACCGAGGTCGATTCTAACGAGTGTTACGGTGAGGAACACGAAGAAGAGGAAGCCGACGAGGAGGAGGAGGACGAGGACGAAGAGGACGAGGAACATTCGATGATTTTCGCCAGTGGCGCTGATCTACTCGTGCTTCAGGATAACGTTTGGATATCTCTGGGTACTGGCATTTTAAAGATTCTTTACGACTCGGAGATCTACGGTGCCAAGATAATCATAGAGGCCGACAATACCGGTGAGATATTGAGCAACACCGTTATCAGCATGGAAACTACGATGGAGGTAAATTTTCTCGCCTACTCTTAATTTTCTTCATTTTGTATATTTTCATATACGATCGTACTTCATTTACAAGCTTTTTTCCCTTTTGCCTGACCAGATCAATCAAAACGCTTGCACGTGGACGGCGATCGACGAGGTGCCGAATCCACCGGTGCGACGCTCCCTCAAAGCGGTCTTCGCTTTCACTGAACTCGCTCAAGAGATGTACATCAATTTCCAAGACGTGTGTATATCCGTTATTTTCATTCATTAAACAAATACATTTACAGGACTAACCAGAATGAATATTTGTATGTTTTTTACCTCGCCAGGGTCAGGAATACGCGAAACAAGCAGACATCAGCGAGGCATCGTATTACGATCTGAGAATCGAATAGCGGCAGCACCAGGACATGAGGCAAAGAGAGAGAGAGAGAGAGAGAGAGAGAGAGAGAGAGAGAGAGAGAGAGAGAGAGAGAGAGAAACGCGACGACGAAGTAGCCGAAACGTCGCAAAACTCCTGAATACCGTTGAGTGTTCCTATTGGATCTTAAAAGGATTTTTTCTTTTTTCATACTTCTATATATATCGTTTTTTATTTCGCCTCAACGACCCGAGTTTATCAACCTGAACGGTGATTGTCGTTCTAAAAAACACGAAAGAAAACGAAAATAGGCAAAAAAATCTGATTAACCCGAAGGTTGCTCACATCTTATTGGTCATCGTTACATTGCGTTTTAAGTAGACGTGATTCCGAATTATTGTAAATGGGCTAATCCCGACCTTTAAAAAGGCACGAGAAACTAGCGAATAAAAAAAAAGAAAAAACAGCGACCCCCGTACACACGAAGACGAACAGAAAACATTAGAAATTTAATATTTACGCAATAAAATAAAGAAGCGCCGAGGCACAAATATTTGTCCAATTCTGTCCGTGCGCTTTTGAGACGCCTTCGACGTTTCAACGCGTTTATATCTCGCGTTCGGTAGTCACGGACACTGACATAAAACGAAAACTGAGAAAAAGATAAGGAATGCGAAACTGTAGGACACAATCATTTCCCTTTCGGTGTGTTTCGTGATCTTTTCCTTTTTTTCTTTTTCACAGCTGGATATTTATTAAGTAGTCTTAAACGAAGAAAAAACATCAAATAAGAAATTTGAAGAAAAAAATGGTCATTTCGACAAAAGAAGATATGAAACGATCGAGCTCGGATTATTTTATTATGTGCGTACACCTAACAATCTAATTAATCCTCATTTAAGGCCCCTCTCTTACACACACTCGAACACTTTCCATTACTTGAGAATATCAAAATTCAAAGTCCACTAGACATTGAAAAAAAACTGATCAACCCAAACGAAACTCTATATGCTGAACAAAAAAAAAACAAAATCGGCCCTTTGAGGTAAGCAAAGGGCTGTTATTATTGTTATTAAGTTAGATGAGATTAGTTTTGCAACGAAAGATGTCAAAGTGTAAATTTCTTGTGCCGTATACGGGGATACCCTTCTCCCCACCACGATAAGGTGTAGGCGCCGGGCAATGACGTAGCAGTATGCCCTCGTGGACTTTGAGCCGCGTGCCGGCTGCTTCCGTTTCGTGTGTGCGTACGTGTGAGATTTTTATTGTTCGCGACCGGCTCGAGGCCTTGTTGGTCAACTCTTACGCTGTTTAGCTGCCACAGAGCATCCACGCAAACATGTCGGTCGCTACTAAAGGTAACGTTTTACTAAAAGTTTAGACAATATTAAATTTATTATTTACCATGTTATGCGTGTCTGTTTGTGTGAGAGAGATAGAGATAAGAGAAGAAAGCAAGAACTTTGGCAATTTAGTAACTTTTCGGGAAATCCACGACCGTTTTTCCGGTCATTTTGCTTTTACTCTGGCGCAGGTATTTTCATCGTGGCCGCAAAACGCACGCCCTTCGGAAAAATGGGCGGCATGTTCGTAAACAAAAGCGCGACGGAGCTGTCGGTAGTTGCGTCGAACGCGGCGATCAAGGATGCCGGAATCACACCCGAAAAGATCGATCACGTAGTGTTCGGTAACGTCATGAGCGTGAGTATATATTTTTTTTCTACCGAATGCACACTATCGCTTCTTGACTTTCGATAAACTTGTTTTTTTTTTATCGCTGACGGTTCGCGGTTGACGGTTCAATTTTTTTCCTTTCAAGATAAAAATGCAAGGGTAGTGATTTAATATTTTTCAATGGTAATATCGTAGTGGATTTAAGGATTGCTTAGTCGCATTTATAAAATTAGTCGATTAACCCTTCAATATCACACCGTTGGCCTGTAACTTCGTGGTCACATGGGGTCCGTGTGATCCAAGCCATGTTAAAACGATTGCCACGTGGATTCTATTGTTCCGAATGGCTTGAAAAAATGCAGGCTGTTAGTTTGAACCTTCTAGAATGTGGCATGCTCAGTACAACATTGTGTTCGACATTTCAAATGACGAGAAAAATCAGGAAAGGATCAATGCGTGGAAAAAAAACAATTTTTACTTAACAAATCTCTTAACTCAACTCTCACTTCCGATTACTTACTTACTCTTAATTAATAAATCTCGTTCAATTTTCAATCAAAAAAAAAAATTAGGGTTATACTCTTGAGCTATAATAATTTGAGGAAAAAAATAGCTTCATAGTGGGCGTTTCAAAAAAGGTATTTATGTGGACAATTGAAGAAGGTCATTGCGGTTTAAAAAAGAACGGTAATCGTGAAAAATGACCAATTTATTCGCAGCAGTGGATCGAAGAATTATGAGATCACGGTGTAAACACAAGATATATGGAAGATATTTAAAAATATATTAAAAAATTGTATATAAATCAAGTTTGCTCTCCACAGTCAACACAGATGAGAATTTCGGTGCTTGTACGTTATAAATGGTTTTATGATTTTTCAAGTAGTATTGTAATGAGTTTTAAACTACGTAGACGGACGTCGCAAAGAATTCGCATTTCGAATTAATTCATATAAACTCGATAGACAAAAATGTACCGTTCTCATATTGATACGTACATTATGTAGAGCGATTTCACGCAGAAAAAAAATATCACTTTTTACGAAAAACTATACGTGCAGGTTACATGTGGGTCAAAACGACCCCAGCACTCGCCCGATATTTTTTATTGCCTACCACGACGAAACTGCTGTCACGAAGCGTCTGAACCTAATCGGTTCTTACAAAGGACACTTCAAAGCACCCTTCCACGGCAGACCAGCCTCCTTGGCTGTCTAAAACTTGTAGTATAATTTTGGCTCAAAGTCGCGCGCGAGCGTCCTTGGACCCCACGAGACCGCGGAGGGCAAAGAGTGCGCAATAATAATAATAATAACAATAATAATAATGATGATAATAATTAGTTTACGTAGTACTTGTAGTATTTTAGTGGAGATGAGCTAATTTAATTTATTCGAAATTAATTTTGTCAATTAGGAGGATGTGCCTGTACGTTTATACAAATGTCCATTTGATATTGTTTCCCGATGCGTCACAGTTGACCTCACCCGACGGCATTTATATGCCACGTCACGTGCTCCTCAAATGCGGGATACCCGTGGAAAGGCCGGCCCTCGGTGTAAACAGACTCTGCGGTACCGGTTTCCAGTCGGTCGTCAACGCCGCGCAGAGCATCGCAAACGGCGAATCCCGTATAGTACTCGCCGGTGGCGCTGAGAACATGAGCCAGACACCGTTCGTCGTGAGAAACGTAAGATTCGGCACGACACTCGGGCAAAAGTTCGATTTCGAGGACGCTCTCTGGGTCGGTCTGTCCGACACTTATTGCGGTCTACCGATGGCAATGACGGCGGAAAAATTGGGCGCGAAATACGGCATAACGAGGGAAGAGGTCGACGAGTTTGCACTGCGGAGCCAGCAACTCTGGAAAACTGGTGCTTTTTCCTCTATTTTTTCTGCCCCTTGGGGAATACTTTGGTGAGAAAAGTAACTAGAGCATGTTCGTTCCGTTTGCAGCGAACGAGGCCGGTCGCTTCAAGGCCGAAATGGCACCGGTCGCCCTTAAAATCAAGAAGCAAGACGTCCAAGTTGACGTGGACGAACATCCGCGACCGGAGACAAAAATCAGCGATCTCAACAAACTCAAGTCATTGTTCCAGAAGGATGGTCTCGTCACTGCCGGCAGCGCATCCGTAAGCCCAGGCCGCGCAATTTTTTCTTTCGCGCAGCGTTTTTTTTCTTCTTTCTTTTGGTGTATTAAAAAAAAAAGATATATATATATATATATTCCTTCAAATGTTCGCTCTTATTTTAATAGGAATGTTGTTTTCATTTCAAGGGTATCAGCGACGGAGCAGGTGCGATTATCGTCGCGAGCGAGGATGCCTGCAAAGCCGAAGGCCTCCAGCCTCTCGCTCGTCTCGTCGCTTATAGCACGGTCGGTGTCGATCCGAGCATCATGGGAATCGGGCCCGCTCCAGCGATCAAGAATCTCTTGAAAATTACTGGAAAAACCTTGAACGATATGGAAATGATTGAGGTGCTGAGTTATCGCTAACTTATTTTACTATCACCAGCAGTTTCGAAATGAGACGAGTCGATAGATTTAAATGTTCGATAGCCTGTGCGTATCAGTGCTTCAATTACTTGATTTATTTTTTTAGATAAACGAAGCCTTCGCTGCTCAGACACTCGCTTGCGCCAAAGATCTCGGTCTCGACTTGTCGAGACTAAACGTCAACGGTGGCGCCGTTGCTCTCGGACATCCCCTCGGTGCTTCCGGCTCAAGAATCACGGCTCACATCGTTCACGAGCTCAAGTAAGTCCACTTACCGCACGACAACGAGAAGATTTAAAAAAAAACACTTTAAACTATACGCTTTTTCTTTGTTTATCTTTTGTTTTCATCCGTGATGAATTTTTTTCTTATATCATCCGTAGGCGGAGAAACGCCGGAAAACTGGCAATCGGCTCGGCTTGCATCGGCGGTGGTCAGGGTATAGCGCTGATGCTCGAAGCACTTTGAAGCGGGGCCGCCGGCGAGGCATAAGCGCGAACACCGTCCCGAGTTTGCTCGAAACACGCCACACGCCCGTATCTCTTTATCATTATTATCCGTATTTCTATTGCCATTTTTATTACGGTTATAGTTATTTTTACAATCAACATTTTCTAAACTCTTTGTTATGAGGCAATCGTGTAAATAAAGCGATTTATTCGCGCTTTTCAAAGTAGTTTCAGGTTTTGCTACGAATATCCAGACGGTTTGCGCCTTTACGTATCATTTTTATGTACGCACGTGTAGAAAGCTATAGACGCCCTAAGCGCGAACACATTCTAGACCTCGTTGTTCGTTGAACTCTGAAGAACGGTGAATAACGAGTAGGACATTCGGAGAATCTGCAAGATTCATTAGGATAGGATTAGGATACTTTAGTCGTCCAAATATTTATATACACTGCCGCTCCTCAAAAGTTTGGATACATCAGTCGATATTTCTTGCCGCACTAAAAGTCACATAGCTTCGTCAAAAGAAAAAAATAACCAAATTTACCCGACGGCGTTTTGAAGGAAACAAGTGCAGCTTTGTTTTCCTTTTTTGAAATATTTTTGTTTTCGACCCGCTACCCACTTTTGTACGTGACTGTTTTTCGGCTTTTTTTTCGACCATCGAGAATTGGGCGCATGATTTATGAAGAAGAAAAATCGTCATGTTTATCCATGATAAACTTGAACGGGGTAGATGGAGCTCCATTTTTATTCGTTGAAAAGTTTCGTACCATTGTTTTCGCAAAGTTATTTCATTTTTGGCTAAAAACGACAAATTTTGAAAATTACAACGCAACTCAAGGGCTATAGGGCTTAAGAGGAAATGTCAAAGATGTAAAACATTGCGTCAATTTATATTAGAGCGCCTGGAATTGTTTTTAAAAAAATCCTCTGAGATCTTTTTTTTTGTTTGTTTTTTTTTCTACTATTTTCGCTCGACAACCTGATGAGTAGGATGGCTTAGCTCGAAAAGTATGGCGTTTATAACCAAATATCATGAGGGGTAACTTTTTTGGAATTGTCGATTTTTAATGCGCTTCAATTTCGTCTGAGTTTTTTTTCTGAAATTTGTTTAGCGTAACCTCGGAGAAGCGTCCAAACAGCTGATTGGCGTATCTCGAAAACTATTGAGTTAGAGGCAAAATATCAAGCGGAGAAAATGTTGCAGTGTTTCGTTTTGAATACGTTGACATTTTTTTCGATTTTTTTTTACAATGTTTCAAAAGCACCTAGTCGACCTGAAAAAAAAAACATTGTAAAAAAAATCTGAACACATGTCAACGTATTCCAAACGAAGTACTGCAATATTTTCCCAAAATAATTTTTAATAAATGTTGATCTTCGAGAAGAATGTTTTCTACAAAAGTTGTAGTATTTAAAACGACTGATCTTTTTCGATCAGTCGTTTTATAGGCTATAACGGCAGGCTTTTCGAAACTTTATCCGAACTTTAAAAAGACTGATCTTTTTCGATCAGTCTTTTTATAGGCTATAACGGCAGGCTTTTCGGAACTATCCGTACAAGTTATATATTATAGTTTACATATTGTACACGCAGTACGTATACTAGGATGCGCAAGGCATTGAAATCGTGACGAATTTAGTCTCTCTAACTCAAGTCGGAGTAATAGCGCGGGATTCAGAAAATGCGCTTTTTTCAAACCTCGGTAATATTTTGACTTTTTGAAAATAAAAAAGACTGCTTCCAAATAGTTGCAATCTGCGGTTAAAAATATACATGTGTGCAATCAAAGAGCTCATATTTGATCTACAATTTGTAAATTCCTGATATTTCTTCGAGAGGCAAGAAGACGATTTTTACAATATAAGTTTTTAACACTTGCTAATACTCGTTGAGTGTGGTTGGTAATAACTCACCGACGTGAACGTTTCGAGTGAAAGAATCATAATCTTGCCAGCGGTAATAACGAGAGGTCTTCGAGAACGTATCATGAGGATTCTCAGTGTACTTCTGTAACTCTTGTCAAATTTCCACCATTGGCCGGAATAAGCCGCTAGGCAGACACCCTCACTCTGTCACATATCATTCTCCTGTATTTTCTTTCCTCCCAAAGACGATTATTCGTACTCTGTGTGTCGATTTACGGTGCAGAATGTTTCCCTCCCCCCCCCCCCCCCATGTTTTGCTCGGACAATACTCACGTGCAGTGTCAATTCGTTGCCGTGCCAACAATAAATGAATATCTGATAGACCATGCCGCACAAGTAGAGCCCCGTGCCGAGAATCTCGGCCGGTACGAATTCGCTCATGCGCGACAGGTGAAAAGCGGTTAGGCATATTATCGCGCAATTGACGAAACACTGGAACAGAATTGACGTGCCGAATATCTCCTGTATTTCCTTCTTGAAGCTGAAAGCCAAGCGGGATGAACGTTAAAAAAAAAGAATGGGCGACCTTTCGGTACATCGATGCATGCTTCTGAATCGTTTCTTTTAGAACTCACACCTAGTCGAAATTTTTGCAAATATTGTTTTTTTTGTTTTCAACAGATTCTCAAAAGTACACTACTCCAAAAAATTGAAGGAACATAAAATTAAAAAAATGTTCTTAGTGCTGTTTTTTAAGAGCTGTATCTGTGTGAAAAATAGTCGAATAGAGATGAAAAAAAAACTAATTTTGAAGCTTCAAATTTCTAGTTTTGAGACCTTTTGGCAACAAATTTTTGTTAGCCACCGTCATCGCGCAATCATAAGAAATAGCGCGAGAAAAGGATTTTCCTTTGTTTTTTTTCCACGGTTCACGGGCTCGGGATTTTTTTTAAGTTAAATCGGTACATAAGTAAGTTGGCTTAATTATTCAGCTTCGATTTAGTTTTTGCTTTTCTCTCTCTACGTGGATTTTTGCTGAGATATTCGACTTTAAATGAAAAACGATTCTGTTATCTTTGATGAAAACTTGAATAAATTTCCTACAAGACCCTTTCATTGATTCTTGCGATTAATTTTCACGCTTAACATTCATTTGAAAAAAGTGCGAAAAACGGTTTTTTTACGCAAATCTTCTTTCCATAAATCTACCGCTACTTTACAAACATTGATGGGAAAACTAATATTGCCAGTTTGTGCTTTCAGCAGAATGTAAATTTTCAAATGGATCTATCTAACCGTTTTTCCGAGCCAATTGATCAAAGCTTTGGAAAACAATTAGAGGAACAAGTGTATTGTTCCTAAACATCGCGTAATCGTCATCAAAATGAAGACGAATTTTGTTCGACTCCTTTTCACAACTTTGCACCAGTCACTTGTTAACTTTGAGAAAAATAACGTCGAAGAATTTCGAAAAATAAATTCTATAAAATTGTTTAAATTGTAAAACATTTTAGGAAACAGTGCTGACTCATCTTTTATACGATTTCAATAATCAATTATCAATTGTCAATTGTCAACCGCCGGCATTTGCCGCAAGAAGTAAACTTTTGATGATTTTTTTATATCAAAATTCGGAAAAAATTTACCAAAAAAGAAAGATTAGTCTGGCAAAAAATGGCTTATCGTAACCCTAATAACCTTCGCATAAATGTTTTCAGATCGCAGCTGTGCTGCTCGGCGGTGACAACTAGTAATTATAATTAAACTAAAGGTGAGTGAAATTATGGTGCGAAAAGGCCGAGTCGTGCTAAAAATGCGTCAGTGCTGTTTTCCGAAATGTTTTACAAATTTGCGACAAAGAACGATGTTTTTTTTAGAAAAAACTTCTGAAAATTTCTCTTTCTCCAGCCGCAATCAGCTGAGTGTAACCGTTAATTTTTCTTTCCCTATAACCAGTTACAGGCCTTACTGTATAATGGCTTTATTGTGTTTTATGCAGGTTTTCAATTGTTCGCTAGCCTGCTCGTTCCACGTAAGGGCCTTTGCGAGTTGCGGCCCGCTACGATACTCGTCGTCATCGCCGATCGTACGGACGTTTCTCTTGAGTATCTCGAGTTGGCAGCAAGTGACGTTTATGAAATTGGTCACGAGAGTATCAAGCGCCACGTTGTGACAACACAGTATCATTTCACCAAGTATCTGCTGTACGCAGGTGATCTCGAAATTCGGACTCTTCGCGACGTCGTACGGATACCAACTTTCGACCGGAAGCCGCCTCGCCCCGTGTCTCGCGATGTCGATCACCGAGGCGAGCGCCCAACAACATATCGAGATTCCACCGAGACTCTGATAGGTCGCGTGATGGAGTATACCACGCCACGTGTAACTCGACATTATTCTCTCGTGCGATACATTGTAACGAGAGAATATCTCACTGTCCACTACATCGACGAGCGATCTTATGCGATCTTGACGAGCGAGAACAACCATCATCTTGTAGGCGTTTCCGCTATTGGTCATTAGTAAAAATGAGCCTGCAATCATGCGCTCAACATCGCCCCATACGGATATCATGTAGGCGACTTGAACGAAAAGGTATACCGCTGTAGGGAATAATAAGAGAGACAGGGTATAGCATTTTTTGTCGTTTTTTTATTTTTGCGATTGAAGAATCGAAATAAATGAGATTTGAAGAAGAAAAAAAAACGAGCCTATCAGCGATGAAGAAAGAAATGTGAATTACAGCAAGAACGAAAATTAAAAAAAAAACAGATTCCAATTGGGTAATATATGAGAACGAATAAAAGGCCACATTCTTCCCTATGACGAGGCTGAAGCACAAGAACGTGTAGACGTAGTAGTACTTCTGTAGATTGGCGCGCGGCGGTGGCGGCCAATTGCCCATGTAACTCAGCAGCTTGAGGCTTATTTTCAAATTTTTATTTGGCTCTATGCACGGCAGGCGTTGCTTTGCCATATACTCGTCGGCCCGTTCTTTCATCGTCTTGCCCCGATCACAACGCGGGCGACGACGACGTCACGGCGAAATGCACAAACTCGACACTTGTGTGTGTGTGTGTGTGTGTGTGTGTGTGTAAGGCAGGAAAGGCAGCAAAATTATCATACGTCGTCTGCAGCAATGTGATCATTTGTATCGATTCGCCCGCCCCCATTCCCCTTTCCCCTCCCGACGGTGCGGGGCCATCGTACTTGTAATTACCGTGCAATTTACCGCTAAGCTAATTCTACACTGAACCACGACGAGAACAATTTTACTTCCGGTCGCATTTCCCAAGTGAGGCTAAAATTGCGCTGAACAAACGCCCGACTCGAAATCCATGGGGCGGAATTTTCTTGTCGTCGACAGTCTCGGATAGCATATGTATATGCGCTTGTCTCCGGGACAATTCACCGAGAATAATTTATAGACTTGGAATATTTTATATTGAGGTTGTTGCAAATGGGCGTTTAATGATAGAGAAATAGTAAGAGGACTCCGTGCAGTGCCCCAATATTCGCTGCATTATTAAGGACCGCATATCGCACGAGAAATGCAAGACTTTTATTTCCCGAGCACACCCCAGTACACACGTATCTTGGTAAAGTCGCGAAAACGTAATATTTACTTTTTAAATTCTTATGTTCCGCCTAGAAGAAAATTTGTGCCGCTGAATTATGTTTTTTTTCCTCAGGATTTCAAGGAAAATGTTGAGAGAAGAACGTCTACGGATATTCAACGAGACCTATAGGTATAGACACCTGATATCTTATCAACACTGCTTACTCAACACTTCGACGTCATTTCACTCCACGCGTAAGTTCTGACCATCTTTTTCGACCGTAACAAATACTCGAAAGATATAAGATAAGATCATAAGAGAGATATACATAGGGGGAAAAAATATTTTCATGTCTTCGACACAGATTTATTTGTCCAAGATAATTTTTTGAAATAACTAAATGAATTTTTCGAATGAATCATTATTATTTTACACCTATTATTGTTGTTGCTTGCTGATGTTGTTGTTGTTATTATTATTACTATTATTCTTGGTTGTCATCTACTATGAAATAATCGTAATAACGATCGTATTATTATTATTATTATTATTGTTGTTGTTGTTGTTGTTGTTGTTGTTGTTGTTGTTGTTGTTGAATAAAGTAATTAAATTAAAGGATCTGAAACAATTTAAACATGTAATAATAATACTAATAATAACGATAATGTTGTTGTTGTTGTTGTTGTTGTCGTTGTTTTGTTACGGCTATGATGACTATTGGTATTAGTATGGGTACTGTCGGTTTCGCGCCGCCCCCTCTCCTCCACCTACATTTCTTTCATGAGACTCTGAGATTCCTTCTCGTGCCTCAGGCCAGTATTGTCAGTACGCGCGAGGCAGTGTATCGCCGTTGTCGTTGTCGAAATGCTCCGAAATTTCTACAACCGAGCTTCCTCGACTTTTCATTAATTTCCCGCATTATGTTTTAATATTTTAAGCAAATTTGCTCGGTTGACTAAAACGTTTTTATTAATTTTTTGTCTCTGCTTCTTTGTCAAAATGTCGTAACTCGAAGTCAGTGTTGCTTCAGTTGCGTCGTGTCACAAGTGCTGCATACTTTTTACGTTTTATTTTTCTCGAGTGACGTGTCTATGTGTTGCGCCGATTAAAGCAAAGCACTCGTGTGTCGAGAGAGCGACTGCGCGCGGACTTTGAACGATCGTACAATTGTCAATTGACGGAAGGACGCGCGAGTAACGATTTTTTTTAACGAAACTCGATCAAGACATTTGAAAAAGAAGGGGAAGAGAGGAGAAAATGTCGGACAATTTGGAGTTTGTGCTCAGCAAAGATGTGCCAGATATAGAAGTGAGTAACGAATGTTTTTATACAACTTTTATTCCTCTTTGCGAGTAGGAAAAATAAATTGGGGTTCCAGCATAGTAAAGCACGTCGACTTGTTATTCGATTGAAAGTATATTGTTTTTGTTTCATTGGAAAAAATATTTTGTACTCAATTGATTGCAAATTGTGTCGCAGTTGTATTTTATATTTTTACATTTTCATATCATCTCTGCCACCTGAACGCACAAACGGCAATTATTACGTATCGTTGCAATGGCTATTCGATTTGTGTTTTTCTTCATTTTTGTTTAACTACCCCGATGAAAGTTGATCGAACTTGTGGGCGTTTTTCTCGTTTAATTCTTTTGACAGAATCTCCTGCATCTTAATCCAAGGACGAAGGAATTCACAAATTTAGTACCGTCCGCTCGTACCAAACAGGCGAAACGTAACTGGAAGAGAAATCCCGGCGCGAAATGCGACGTAAGTTATCCAATATTGCCAAATTGATCTCATTATTTTTGCCACGTTTTTATTAACTCGCTTTCTTGTCTGTCTGTTTGTTTTTGTCTGTTCGGTACAAATTTTACAATCGATTCTGTGCTTACTTTCGTATGAGCTACGGACTCAAAAGTTTAAGCATAGCTCTGAACTGGATAACAAACAAACAAACAAACAGACAGACAAGATAAATATAGATATTCAAAAAAATAATAATGCTATAAATAATGTTGTAGAATGACGTGTGTAAGAGAGGGAGAAAAAGAGGAAAAAGATGGTGAAAAAGATAGCTAAAAAAGAAAAATATATTGTTCAGTGAAAGAGAAAAAATAAAATTATTCAAATTTTTTTATTATTCATTTTTTATTTAAATATACAACGTCTTTAAAATGGACTGAAAAGTATAAAATAATATCTCCTAGCCCTATACAGATTTATAACCCAATAAAGATTTCCAATCCCATACAGATTGTCCTGAAAATTGGTGATTGAGAATTTTTAATATCTACGAAAATACTTGCAAGATTTAAAACGAAAAACGTGGGTAAAGATGCGCTCCACGTTTTTCGTCACAAATTTTCAGGATGGATCTATATGAGATTCGGAATCTGCGTGGAGCTAAAAGATATTATTTTATACTTCTTAGTCCGTATTAATAACGTGGAACATGAAGAAGAATTGATTTGAATAACGTTTTTTGTCTCGATTTGTCCTCGCGTGAGATCTGCGCATCTTTGGCTTTTTCTTGTTACTTTCAATCGCCACCGAACCGTAGAGCTGCGTTTCCCTGATGAACAACTTCGACGATGTGAAGCACACGACCCTGAGCGAGCGGGGTGCTCTGAGAGAGGCATCGCGTTGTCTGAAATGCGCGGATGCACCGTGCCAAAAATCCTGCCCGACTCAACTCGACGTCAAGTCCTTTATAACTTCGATATCGAACAAAAATTATTACGGCGCAGCCAAGGCAATTCTTTCGGACAATCCGTTAGGTCTGACCTGCGGTATGGTGTGCCCGACGAGCGATCTCTGCGTGGGCGGATGTAATTTGGCCGCGGTCGAGGAGGGACCGATTAATATCGGTGGTCTTCAGCACTTTGCCACCGACGTGAGATTATTATTATTTTCATTTCAACGACGCGTCGGTTTTTCTTAGTATTCGCGTTGCCTAATTGATAATCGCAATAGAAGATATTATTATTATTATTATTGTTATTATTATTATTATTGTTATTATTATTATTATTATCATTATTGCTAATACTACGGCAGGCACAATTCCCTTTCCCCCCACCCCTCTCTGTAGGTATTCAAGCGTATGAACATACGTCAGAAGAGAATGCCCGGTGCGCGTGTTGATCATCCTGAGACTAAAATAGCTCTGATAGGATGCGGGCCTTCGTCCATGTCCTGCGCAACATTTCTCGCGCGGTTGGGCTACGAGGATCTGACGATTTTCGAAAAGGAGAATTACATCGGTGGTCTGAGCTCCTCCGAGATTCCTCAGTATCGTTTGCCATACGATGCGGTGAATTTCGAGCTCGAGCTCGTGAAGGATCTCGGTGTAAAGATCGTCCTCGGTCGTGCATTGTCACCGGACGATCTGACGATTCGTAATCTTCGGGACAACGGTTACGAAGCTATTTTTCTGGGTATAGGCTTACCCGAGCCAAAGATCATTCCCATATTCGAGAATCTTAACAAGGAGATGGGCTTTTTCACGTCCAAGTCGTTTTTGCCTGCTGTCGCGCGGGCGAGCAAGCCCGGGATGTGCGCTTGCAACGAATCGGCGAAATTGCCCCGATTGTACGGCAACGTGGTGGTACTGGGCGCCGGCGATACGGCCTTCGATTGCGCTACGTCGGCTCTTCGATGCGGCGCCAAAAAGGTGTATGTCGTCTTCAGAAGGGGATTCACCAACATTCGCGCCGTTCCCGAGGAGGTGATCCGTCTGTTTTCTCAATTCCATTTTTGGCCCTCGCGCTCCCCCAGGGCTTGCTCTTAGAAAATATTTGACAATTTTTTTGTTTCCCCCTCGTCGTCGTCGTCGTCGTCGTCGTCGTCGTCGTCGTCGTCGTCGTCGTCGTCGTCGTCGTCGTCGTCAAAGGTGGATCTAGCCAGAGAGGAAAAGTGCGAGTTCATACCGTTTCAATCACCGAAGCGCGTGATCGTCAAGGACGGAAGGATAGTCACCATCGAGTTTTGTCGCATGGAGGAAAACGAGAGCGGCGATTGGATCGAGGACGAGGAACAGATGACCCGTTTGAAGGCGAACTTTGTCGTGTCGGCCTTCGGCTCGGGACTTTACGACGAACGCGTCAAGAGCGCCATGAGCCCGTTGAGCTTCAATCGCTGGGGCTTACCGGAAGTCTCCGCCGAGACGATGAGCACGAACCTCGAGGGTGTCTTTTGCGGCGGTGATCTCGCCGGAGTGTCACAGACGACCGTGGAGTCCGTGAACGACGGTAAAACCGCCGCCTGGTACATTCACAAATACATACAAGAGTCGCACGGCCGTGTAGTGCTACCGGAAGTGCCACGATTGCCCAAGTTTCACACCGCCATAGATGAGGTTGATCTGAGCGTTGAAGTGTGCGGTATCCGTTTCGAGAATCCATTCGGCCTCGCATCGGCGCCCCCCGCCACAACCAGCGCCATGATACGACGAGCCTTCCAGGCCGGCTGGGCATTCGCAGTCACCAAGACCTACGGTCTCGACAAGGTTTCCCCATTCAATGATTTAACTTTTGTTTTTATCTCATTACTCGCCACTGATGACTCTGTTGAATATATTCGCCTCCTGCAGGATCTCGTGACGAACGTTTCACCTCGCATAATCAAGGGAACAACTTCTCGCCATCATTACGGCCCGGAACAGAGCAGCTTTCTCAATATCGAGCTAATATCGGAGAAAACGGAGGCGTACTGGTGTCGAAGCATCGTCGAACTCAAACGAGACTTTCCAACAAAAGTAACTTTCCTACCCCTTTGTCCTTTGTGTTCTTTTTATTATATTTCATTTTGAAAAGTGATTTTCTCTGTCGCAGGTGATAATTGCCAGTATAATGTGCGGCTTCGATGAGGATGATTGGACGACACTGTCTCGCAGAGCAGAAGCCACGGGTGCGGATGCACTCGAGCTGAATCTTTCGTGTCCTCACGGAATGGGCGAGTCGGGAATGGGACTTGCCTGTGGTCAGGTAGAAATAATATTGTAAATCATCACCACTGTTCATTATCGTTGCTTTTTTTCTTCTTCTATTGTTCAAATTGATTTGTATTTTTCGTAATCGCAGGATCCCGTACTGGTGAAGAGTATATCAAAGTGGGTTAGGGCCGCGGTGAAGTTACCATTTTTCATTAAATTGACCCCCAACATAACGGACATTGTGAGTATCGCCGAGGCTGCCTACGAGGGTGGCGCTAGTGGTGTCTCGGCGATAAACACGGTCCAGGGCCTGATGGAATTGCACGCCGATGGGACACCCTGGCCGGCGGTCGGTAGCAAAAAACTGACGACCTACGGCGGTATGTCGGGCAACGCTACGAGGCCTCAGGCTCTGAGAGCCGTTTCGGCGATCGCAAAAAAATTGCCGGGTTTTCCGATCCTCGGAATCGGCGGTATAGACTCGGCGGACGTGGCCTTGCAATTTTTGCACTGCGGCGCCTCCGTACTCCAAATTGGCAGCGCTATACAGAATCAAGACTTTACCCTCGTCGAGGATTACACAACGGGCCTCAAGGCACTGCTGTATCTCGCGAGTTTGCGAGACAGGGCGGACTGGGACGGCCAGAGCCCACCAACTTTCAAACACCAGAAGGGAAAACCCATCTCGCTGCAACACGCCCTTGGAAAAGTAAGTGGTCTTTATTTTTGTTTTCTTTGCTTCAATTGTGTTCATATGGTCCTTGTTATCTTCATTATTTTCAGAACGTTCCGCACTTCGGGGAGTATCAGTTGATACGCGAACAACGAATAGCCGATATCAAGGCCCGTTCGAATCCGTTGGAAACGGAACCGGAAGCGACGAGGCCGATCAACGAGCTCGTCGCTCCCGTGCCTACCCTCAAGGACGTTATTGGTCAAGCACTCGGCCGTATTGGAACGTACAAGCAATTGAACAACAATGAACAAGTTGTCGCTCTCATCGACGACGTGAGACAATGTTTTTCGTTGTTCCATTCAGCCCTTTTTTCCTTTTTTTCCTTCTACCGTTTGTTCATTTTTATTTAATCGCAGGACATGTGCATAAATTGTGGCAAGTGTTACATGGCTTGCGCCGACTCGGGATACCAAGCGATTCGTTTCGACGCCGAAACTCACATTCCCGTTGTGACCGACGACTGCACCGGATGCACACTCTGCCTGTCCGTGTGTCCGATCATCGATTGCATCGCGTGAGTACGCAAACGATAATTATACGTCGATTATGATGATAAACACGCCCAATTTACGAAGCACCCGCCTTAACAAGGAAAAATACATTCTTGGTGCTTTTTTTCTTCAGGATGGTTCCCAAGACGATACCCCACGTGATAAGAAGGGGCGTACCGCCCAATGTCTCGAACGGCGTCGTCAAAATAGCCGCATGATTGCAGAAACAACGCGTTCTATACATATATATATATATATACTACTTTTTTTGTTTCGGAACTCGATTCACCGCCTTTTTTTGCTGCCATTCTATGTCTATTTTTTCAGGTCACACGCGAGCGTTCGCATCGGCAAAACAATAAAAACGATCAAATTACGATCCATTTGGTTCTGCGTGTGCGTATATGTATACGCGCATATATATCATGTTAATTTCATTTCTATATAAACATATGTATACATTGCGTCAGTAGTCTGGATTGTCGAACCACTCGAGTGTTTTCGGTGCTGACGTGTCGTAAGTGTATTCCACGCATTTACGGTTGACGAGCCTGTTGCTATTGAGTGGAGAAGAACCAAATACGTGAAAATTAAAATTTCATTGTGTCTCCTAATTTTAATATACGCGTATAAAGATTAAATCAATTATCAAATAGATTAACATGTATACATATATATTATAATTTGTGTGTGTGTGTGTGTGTGTGTGCGTGCGTGCGTCCGTGCGTGCGTGTGCGTGTGTGTGTGTAGATATGTATACGCACTCACACACGTATGTGCTTTTTTGTTTAATTAAAGTTCGTACCTTCCATGCTTTCCGCATCCTGTGATGGGATAGTCAAGATCGAAGCACTGAGGCCTCAGAATATTGAAGTACGTTGATCCGATTTTAGTCGATACAATTGAACTGACGTTCTTGAGACAATTGTAAAAGTCGCGATCGCAGAAACAAGCCGACCTGCGGTAAGAGATTGAGAAAAAAATAGTGCGATAAATGGATTTTGCTTTTTTTTTCTTCGTATGGACATTGTTCCGACCGTTCACTGATTTTTGCAGAGAATGAGTAGAAGAATAAAATTCCTCCCGCACCTCGTGAAGGCTCCGTCATTAAGGAGAGGCCCGAGAGAACTTCCGGCGGCGATATTCTGCGGACAATTGTCGTGAGCGCGACAGCACGAGTCGGTCCCGCTGAAGACACCGACGTCTTCCTCGCTACTCGCTATATTACCACCGCCGCACCACAAAGTTCCTATGCGACGTAAACAACAACAACGAAAAAATGTCGATGCACTTTTAACGCAAAGGTAATCGTTTTGATGTATTTTTTGTATCGTTTCGTAAAGTCATTTCTTTTCTCTCATTAACGATCGTGAAATACGATTATTGACGATTCTCATTCAATGTTCGCGTGTGGTTTTATTTTCATTGTTTCTGTTTCTACGAGCTATCAGGGACTATCCGCGCGTAGCAACAATTTGATCTTATTTTCATTCAAATTCTAGCTATACAAAAAAACAATATTATCTACAGGCATAAGAGTAGTTTGTTTTTGACGCACGCTAATGTACCCGCCTTCATATTTATGGGCGCTCCAATTTTCAACCTACCTGGATAAATGGCATGAAATTCGTCCTCAACGAGATTGAGTATGTCGCCAAAGCCTCGAATAGTTGCATTCTCTATGGGGTCCAAAATGTCTTTGACGGGTTGAAGTATAAGGGAATTAATGATAGATCCGACAAGACCCTCGGAGCTGCTGCTACTGCTCTCGGAAGATCTGCTCTCGGAGGATGATGAACCGACCGATGAGATACTGCCCAAAATTTCCTGCAACAGTATCTCGATACCGGATCTGAACGTCGGCATGAGTTCGTCATGGCTAGCTATACCCGAGGCATTGTTCCCAGTGCTGTTTTGACCGTCGCATCCGTCCTGGCCGATCCTCGCGAGCAAAAGGACTATCGCCACGAGGGCACAGAACTCGTCTCGCCGTCCGGAAAACATAATAATTACGCGACCTCACGTGGAGAAATTATTATGACGGTAGGATTTTTTTATGTGTCAAATTTTATCACGAATATACTCGGGAGGGTTGCAATATTTATTGCAATCTTTTAATCCCTCAACTTGGTCACGATTCATTCTTCAGAGCTTGATCATACTATTTACGGCTCGATATGTATTTTTTTCATCCCATCGGAACTTTGAAAGCATTTTTTTCAAATAACTCATTCCAAATATGTATTTTGTTAATCGTGAACTTTCACAACATATGTTTTTGATAAATGGACTATTTCGATAAACATATTTATTTTACAAAAAAAATGTGATCTGCAAAAAAAATTATTCTTACCTCCGTTTTGAACAAAATAATAATAATAATAATGCACGTGCAAGTCGAGTAGACAGGGACTAGGAAGCCTGCGCGATCAACAATCCGTGGGCGCACAGTTGTACGCAAGAAGGCAATACTTGCTCTTTTATACGTCGTGCAAATGAAATAGAATATGCAAACCGAGTAAAAAATACACATTTACCCCACTCATCGGGCGTTTAGAGCCACTTGCATTTTCTTCCTCCACATATTAGTTAGTTGTTCTTTTATTTCCGCCCATTCGGGAATGTTCATACGTAATAACGAATAAATTTGCGCGAATGCGCCTACTCATAGCTAATCGAGGTCTTTTTACGCACCTGTACTCGTGTCGCAGAAAAAAAAAGTGCAGTCTAAAATAATTCGACGAAAATCGGGAGAATTTTTTTTAAAGTTCATATCCCTTCGGGCAATTATCGACATTTTTTTTTTTTTTCCGCATCGATACGAATAAATGATGTTTTATGAGATCCGCTGAGAGCAGGAGGGAACCAGATAAATAAAGGAATACTTAACGATCGATACAATTAGAAGAATGTGTTACGAATTGATCGATCGATTGCTCGATCGCTCAGCGATCTGCAGGTGCAATTTTCATTTCACAACTCGAGATAACGCACAGTCGTGTACAGCTTCTTTTTTTTTCACAGCGTCCTCGACGAGCGCAATGTGTGAAAAAAAATGTATTGTTAAGGAAAATTTATCGCCGTGGCAATGAAGATAGAAAAAATACACCAAGGGCACGAAAATTCTTGTTTTTTTCTAACTTTATTACCATTTCGGAATAATCCAAGCCGTAAGTTTTCGTGTGAGAGAGAGGGGGGAGAGCGAGAGAGGGGGGGGAGCGAGAGATAGAGAGAGAGAGAGAGAGAGAGAGAGAGAGAGAGAGAGAGAGAGAGAGAGAGAGAGAGAGAGAGAGAGAGAGAGAGAGAGAGAGAGAGAGCGAGAGAGCGAGAGAGAGAGAGAGAGAGAGAGAGAGAGAGAGAGAGAGAGAGAGAGAGAGAGAGAGAGAATGCTCATGGCAAGGACATGCGGCTGTGACGAAATTTGGATTCGCTTTGTTGTTTGGTTGCGGTCAAGAGTCTTGAAAGAGAGTTTTATGCCTTTTTGCTTCACGGTTATCGGAATATTTTCGGATCTGGTATATGCAGTGAAGGAGAAGAAATAAAGTCGTTGCGAGAAGAAGAGAAAGAGAGAGGGAAAGAGTTCGTTGCCTGGCCAAGCTACATCCGGTCGTAGATTTACAAAACTCGACGGTTATTTCATAGTTATCGATTATCGAATTAACATCGAGTATGTAATTATTTCTATTTTCGTCCTTACCTTGATTAATATGGCTATTATTATTGTTGTTATTATTACAGCAAATATTATCGCGGATTAACGAAAGAATTTTTTTTTTTTTAGTATTTACGGCGCGTATTGCATCGTCGCGTCGTAACGCGACTTGGGCGAACGTGCATGAAAAACGGCGGAGTAAAAACATAAGCCAATCGGGACAAAAGAGTATATTTCTATCGCATTTTCACCGTGGTATGTATGACTTCTCGTAATCATTGTGGATCAACGAATGGCTCTGTGTCGTGAGGTGATTTAAATATAGCTGGACAAGTGACGATAAAAAGCGTCGATATCGGAGCTGCGATTTCATGTACGATTAGGCGAGAAAGAACAAAAAAAACTTTTATCCGGCAAGCGTACGTCGTTTGCCGACGGCAAAGAAACGCAAGCTTTCGATGCGCTCTAGTTCGTAGTTAGAGTAAAAAAAGTAAAAAAAAATCAAGAAATATCAAATGAGTGCAAGAATCGTCGCGAGTCTTAGACCGTTGCTTTTGGCTTTCAAATTTCTCGGTATATTTGGCTGTGTGTTAGGGACCGAGCGTTTGAGACCGGGCAGAGCTTTTTCTCGCCTCTATTCTCTCGCTTGGATAATATTGAGTTACCGTCTCTTCGAGATGGACGAGCGGCTGAAGAAATTCGATATCACAAGGTCTGAGACAATGATAAAAGTGATACACGAACTCGCCATGTATACCGCGATAACGAGCGACTCGTTGGTCGCGATATTTAAGCAGGAAAATATTATTCGTGTTTTTGATAAAATCGACGATTACGATCGACGTTTGATCGATCTTGGTTTCGCGCGTAACGATCGTTGTTTCGTCTATTGGACGATCCTCGGCTTGCCGATGCTCGTTTTTGCCGAGGAAAAGTTTTACCATTTTTATCATCAACATAATCTCCTCGATCAATCGGAAATTGCGAGCTTTGGCATCAATTTTCGAACGTACTACGCGACCACCGTGCATTACGTGATCGTCGTAAAATTAGCGATTTTCGTCCATCTAATTTATCGTCGTTTTCGTTATTTGAACGAACACGTGACGCCAAGAATCGATCCAAGCAACGATATCGTTTATCGCCACGGCAGTGTGAGCGTACACGAGGTCAGATACATGCACGCGAAACTTTGCGAATCCGCGGAAATTCTTATGAGCCTTTATGGGCCATGGCTCATACTGTGGTTCCTCGTTATGACACATGCGATCTCAAGCTCCCTCCTCGCTTCGCCACCAAAGAGATTCCTTCCGAATACGGGACTCACGGGGTTTTGGCTCGTTGGGTTGTGCGTCTCGTGCGGTCTGGCGTCCGACGAGGCAAGTCAACTTGAAGAAAGAAAAAAAAACGGAAATATACGTTAAATTTTCAACTTTTCATGTATTAGAATTAGCCATGTATTATCAATACATGGCTAATACATCAACACATACAAACAAATTCGTAGCCGACTATATTTGTATGTGAAAAGTTTATGTGCGGCAGTTTGTCGTTGAAAATAGAAAAATACAATTTTGTATTCTCATGAAATTTTACCATGAACCCCTTAGTTCTCGAATTGCGGTAATTGAATCGTCTGATTTTTTACCGAACACAGATGAAAAAAAAATTTCGAAAAAAAATCTGAAAAGATCCTCGCAAACTCAACGCAAACCGATTCAACTTTTTTTTACTTATTTTCCTTAAATCCTTGTCATTTTCGCGTTATATTACGATCATTTTCGAATTGCCTCTTAAAAAAAATATCTTTAGGACGAAAAATCGTGCGAAGCAAAAAAAAACAACAAAACTGATGCCCGAGCTTTCCCCCTTTTCGATTCGGGTAAAAAAAAAATGTTGTCTGTAAACGGGATTCACCGGAAAAGGAACAATAAAAAAGGCGCAAAATGGTCGTTCCCCAAAAAGGGTACGAGCCATAAAAAAAAGTAAAAAATGTTCATAAAAAATGGAACGGTTTATTAAATTAACTTATGAGAACTATCGGCGAAATAGCATAAAAAATCGTTCCGGAAGTTTTTTGAATTTCTGGCCGGACACTTTTCGCCGGTAGTGTAGACGACTTGGTAAAAAAAAATCGCTACTCTTTAGTAGATTAAATAAAAGCTTGGTTAAAAAAACATGCCACATCAAATTTTCCGATGGCAATGTTACCATCGGTTAGTCGAAATAAAGAGCATCTGTTTGCTAACGCATTTATTATTGCAAGGTCACCCCAAGCCATTTGCTCTGTGGAAAATTGATTGGCTCGCGTATTTGCTTCCAATTCGATAATACTTTTCATTATTATTGTTGTTTATTTTTTTGTTGCAGGCAAACAAAATAGCTCGGCGGCTCGTCGAGCAGAGATCCTTCTCCGGGGATGCGACCGACACAATGGTACAATTGATGTTTTTTTTTCTTCTCCAGGGATGACAGTAATATTTCCTCTCATTTCATTACGCTCTCAGGAAAGAATCGAAATGGCCCTGTACCTGTGCAATCACGAGCTCCGCTTTTCCGCAATGCGAATTTACACGATAAATCGACAGTTTCTCCTGTCGGTGAGTCCCGTTGTGTGTGTGTGTGTGTGTGTGTGTGTGTGTGGACCTTTGTTTTTCTTTTTCTCATTATCATGTTTTTTCCTTTGCTTTGTGTTCTTTCGTACGAACGACCATTTGATTATTCCAAAATATTTTTCCGTTTCAGATACTCAGCATGATGTTATCGTACATGACATTTATTTCGTCGACAAACTAATTGTTTTGCACCGGGCACCTCCATGGACGAAGAAAATGCTCTGTGGTTCGTGAATAATGCACTTGTTTCATTAACGATTGAAAAAGCAGCCAGCGAGAGTCAAATAATGCATAAGCGAAAACAATGGTTATCTTGAAAAGCAACGAGACTACTCATTAGACTCGTAAATCAGATAAAGAGTGTCGGGGGGCTTCTACTTAATATTTTATCGCGCCTGACATGATAAAGGAAAATAGAAAACGACTGTACGTCCGTTAGGTCGGCAGTTATGATGCGGGCTCCTTCCCAAGCCGGATTTACGAGAATTTCAATTACCGCGCGGTAACGAGTCCGAAGCCATATCTAATTTTCCGTATACTTAAGTATATCCATACACTGATTTATTTTATACATACACGTATGTGGGCGCCCGCGCGTGCGTGTGTGCGTGTACGAAGGTGTATACAGTAAAAACCGGTTGTAACGACATTGAAGGGAGGGACCATGCAGTGCCGATGTTATATAGCGAATGGTCGTTGTAAGCGATACATGTACAATGTTGTACACCAGATTTGGTCGTTATGTCCGATAGGTCGTCTCAAGCGATGTCGTTATAAGCGGTTTCAACCGTATATGCATGTCCATGTATTTATCAACCTAATGTTAAGGGTGCGAGGTTTTTGCTGGTCGTTGTCGCGGCCCGCGGCCCCAATCGGCAAAGGAGTCAGTGTGGATCGCTCGTGGAATTTTCGTCCTCTTCGGGATGATCGATGGGCGTTTGTAAGCGGGTCTGGTCATCCCGAGCCAGTCTCCGCTGTATCCTCACACATTTCGGGCAAGAATTATTGCACTTTGTCCAGCAGGCGCGATGATGGACGGCCGAGCATTGGTGACAGGACACGACACTCGCGTCCCAGGGATAAATTACCTCGTCGTTGCCGCATATCTCGCAGAGGTGACCTCTGCAATTGTGGACGATGCAATTTATTTGAATGTTCCCTCCTTTAGGACGAATTGAAAATAAAAATTTAGATGAATATATAGGATCCGAGGCGGGAGATGATTGATATACCTGGCTTTGCACAATTGGCAAGACTCTGTGATGTGACTGCGCATCGTCTCGTACGAGGCGCGCACCTCCTCCATGAGAGTTCCGCTCCGAAGATCGCAAAGATCCCTGATCGAGTAATTGCCCGAGTTCTCGATAAAGTGAGTTCGAAGGCCGACGCGCCAGGGTAGACCCTCGATGTCCGCTTCTGGACAGAAGACCAAGTATCGCTTCATCATCTGCACCTCTTCGCGGAGACGCTGCGAAACGATAAACCGTAAATGAATATTATTTATCCATTTATCTTCTCTTGCTCTTCCACGCCAGCGACGTTTCTTCGAGATTGGCACCTTTATTAGCGTAAGATCGGGAATTAGATCGAAGAGTTTGGGATTCAACTGTTCGAGCTGTAGTACCGGGCGATCCTCGAGAATTGCGAGGAGCTGAGCCGACGAGCGAGACACCTTGCGCGGCTCGCTGTCCCAATTCCTTACCAGCCTCGCGGGTATTACGGCCGTGGAATTCCAGTGGCAGCGCTGACAGTAGAAGAGGCCCGTGTAGTCGCAGAGACGCGGCTCGACCCAAGCGGACTCTGCGACGAGTGCGCGAGAAAAGAAGGGAGAGAAAAAAACAACGGGTTGCACGGGTGATCTCGTCGAGGACAATTGACACTTTTACCGACAGATATAAAATTAATGAAAAAATACTCCGCGGTCGGAAGAAGCCGCCGATTGTACCTGCTTGTTTAAACGGACTGCCGAAACACGAGAGCGATAATCCTCTAGAGAGAGCTTGCGTGTGAAACAAGCGTAACGATATTGAGTCGGGAAGAGAGGAACGTGACATTTTACACGGGATTATTCCCAATAGCTGACTCACCAAAGGTTATTCTCGTTTGGCATTCGGCGCAACGGTATCCCTGAGCGGAGAGGCCCCTCTCAGGGCAAATGTCCTTGGTGTGGGCGTATCCGCCGGTCTCGCTCGCCAACACGTGGGCGCAGACGCGTCTAATGTCGGCGACGCACTTCCAGTGACAGCAAAAGCCGCAGTCTATCGATTTCGGAGATTTCTTTGAAATTTTGCTTCGATCGACGAACTTGGACCCCCATATTGTTGGAATCGAGAGCGGTATTTGAAAATTTTCTCTATTTAGACTCCTCACCTCTGCAAGTGTACCAGGACTGTAGCATAGTCCAAATGGCGCTGCTGCAATGATCACAGTACGCAGGCACAGCGGTAGTTGCGTAATATTTCTGTGCCACCAGATGATGACCGAGTACTATGCGTATCTCCGCCGGTACACCCTGGCTGCTAGTCTCCCTAAGCTCCTGGGCCCTGAGTCTCAGCTCTATGAGACGTCTCACCAGCCATTTCCTTTCCTCCGAACACTCTGCGCTCTCCAGTACCATGCGCTTGCAATTGTCCACCATTTCGCACAGCTCTTCCTGGGACGCGTCTTTGGAAATGGAGAGGAGAGCCTCGACGGATTTGAGGCTGAACGGCACTGTCTGTTTGGAATCGGAACTGTCGTCTCCTTCTCCGGTTATGTAGTCGGATGAGGAGGATGGCGTCGAGGTGACGGTGCCGCAACTGTTGGCGCGTTCTCGTGTATCTTCGCAATGGTAGTCCGTGTCAACGGACGCCGCAGCAGGTTCCTCCATCTAATTATTTTTATGTTTGATTCGTCATTATTATAATAGTGCGTGTATGTACGTATAAACATTTGTGTTATGTGGACGGCAACAAAATCGTACGTGAAAAAAATGGACGTGACTAACCTCACTTCTTTTCTCTCCCTTTCTCTCTCTCTCTCTCTCTCTCTCTCTCTCTCTCTATATATATATATATATATATATATATATATATATATATATTTATACGTGCGTCCACAAGGAAATTCAAGTTCCGTGGAATACACTCGGTCGAGTGTATTTTTTAATAACGGCACAAACGGCGAAGACTTTTTCGGTCAAATATTCTACAATTGACGTTCAATTTGTTCCTCCAATAATTTCAATTAAACGTATAAACATGAAAAATGTGACAGCTTGAATTTCCTTTCTGTTATTATCATATGACATTCTTGCGAAGTCATCATTCCCGGAGAGGGCAGCACTCGTCGATTTGGAATTTCCATTCTCTCAAACGTTCAATTTCCGTCAAATAAACAAAAATAACTTTAACCATGGAACCCCAAAGTTGGGTAATTTGTGCCCGTGCCAAATATCTCAACAGTGCCAAATATCTCAACCGCTAGATCCTCGCAGGTACGGGCTCGTGACCGTACGGAAAAAAAGTTTAGGGTAGAGGTAACACAAGCCCCAATAAGCACCGCCATTTTGTATCCAATTGTTTACTAACGGCAGAACCGTCAAATTGAGAGCGGACACAAACGACCCATTGTAGGCTTTTAGAAGGTAGAAACCCACTTTTTTTTAAACTCTCTTGGTGAAAAAAACGTATTTGCAAAGGTCCCGATTTTTTTAAATCCAGACGGCGGTTCTTTTGAGTAATGAATTAACGCGTATTCGCTTCGTCCTTGAGAAAAAGTTCGATATTTTGGAAGCGATGATTCGCAAGAGGATGATAGCGACGCGAGCCACATTTGTTGCAATTCTTTCCAATTTTGATTAATTTTTCCGAATTAATTTTCTTTTTTTTTTTTGCTACTGATTGCTGTAACACTGCACTTTTCCACTGAAAGAACGATAAATAATTTTTCGAAATACCATTTTGTATCCATTTAAATTTTACATTCACAATTTTTACGGAAAAATACTGTAGGTTCTTTGGGTTAGTAGGAACGTATCCTAAAGTTGGCCAAGAAATGGTGTTTTGCGATCACCATGGATTGTTAAAAAAAGACTCAGTTTTTTATGTACCTTTTTTGGAATTGGTTTTAACGAGAAATTCTTGTGAGAAAAATTGTGCGGAATGATGTTATCTATAAAATAAGTCCTATAAAAAAGTTACGTAGGATTGTTAGTTTATCGGCAAATCACCGGTGAAGAAGAAAAAATATCTTTATTTTCACGTACATCGTTTATTAAGAAAAACTCAGTGTTCTGAAACTCAATCAGCATCTACAAGAATTTATCTTCAAACGATATGTTCAAATTTTATTAAGCTCGGTCGTATAGTTAACGAGTAAATATCGATTTATGTAAATGCGGCACCGCTCGCTATAGCAAATGATCCAAAAGGGCATATGGGAAAACAAAACTTACGTCATAGTCTTTAGCGTGTACATTCAAGATCCACTACGAAAAATTGATGTTTTTTACGAGAAGAATATTTTTTTCGAAGGCTTAAATTTTGTGTTGATAAAAACAATGATAAATTGAAGAAACGTAAAAATGACTGTATCTCGCCTTGTAATGAGGGTATCGAGTTACTTTATTTGGAAATTGCTCGTCCCACAGAGACCTTTTTGTTACTTTGCTTATAAATAAATTTAATAACAACATTGAATTTGTTTATGAGCAAAAACGTTTAAACTTGGAAGCAAAATCACTTTTTCGCATTGGACCTTGTATGTAGACGCTAATGATCATTGCATAATTTTTTTATGTGGCATGTGGCATTCTGGATAAATTGCTATAAGGAGGTGCCGGATTTACATAAAATTTAGAGATATCTTTCGGGGATAGATACTTCTAGATGCTGATCAAGTTTCAGAACACTGAGTTAATTAATGAGAGACGTAAATGAAAAGTAAAAAAAGATTTTTTCTCGTTCATCGGTGACTTGCCGTTAAGCTAACAATTGTACGTAATTTTTGTATAGAAGTTATTTTATAGGTGCGCCACCATTCGCGAAACTTTTGTAAGAAGCATTTTTCGATAAAACCATTCCAAAAACAGATATCATTGAAAAAGCGATATTTTATTCAAAAATGTTGTTGGGAAACTTTAGGGTACACGCGCCCGGTAAGCCAAAGAACCTTAAAAACAAATTAGCGACGTGCTAGCCTCCGAGAGTAGAGGTGGTAGGTAGCATTTCGGTACATTCCGACTGGACTAATAACGGGTATTGAAAACTGTTGTATTGGAGTTGAGGGGTAAAAATTCGAGCCATCGCGATTTCAGTGGGAGAAAGAATTTATCCGGCTCTTGAATGATAATTTATAAAGAATTAGAAGGAAGGAAATTTGTCACTTTGTTCTTTATTAGAATATCGTAGCTTTTTGGTACAGAATAAATATAAATTAGCGATTTAAACGGGCAGTGACCTATAGACAAAACTTTCTGATGATAATAATGATGATGATGATGATGATGATGATGATGATGATGATGATGATGATGATGATGATAATAATACTAATAATGTACAGTACGCTTTCACAGCGTGTAAGATTGGTTTGGCGATAATAACTGGTTAAATTTTTTGTTTGCGTTGGCATCCGTCGATGGATTGTCACACTCGTAAAATAACGATGATGAGAATGTACAATATGCCAGATATTGTCGTGTATCTTGTTAACCGGATGAACGTGAATCCGTTGGGTTTGAAGATCAGGGTGAAAAGCGCGGTATCCATGAGTGGACGCGTCTGTGTCGTGCTATGTTGCACTTTGGTGAGACGAGGGCGACGAGGGCGAGACCAGCGCCGAGAAGGGACACGCCACAGAGAGCACCGGCAGTGACGTCGTGCAGGGGCGTACCGGGCCTCGGTGCTTTGGCCGCGATCAGGAGCAATCCGGCGCAGCTCAGAGCCGAGAGGCCGGCGAGGCCGAGACCCGTCCAGGTTCTTCGGAGGCTACGACAGGCCCCGGCGAGGGCACAACAGGCGCCGCATCCAGCCGCGCTGTCCAGGTAATATCTGCGAAAGTACGGCCAAAAAGAAAATTAACAAAGCACTCTCGTATCAACGCCATCACAAATTGTAAATAATGAAAGCAGGATGTTTTTACCAATTGTAATCTGAAGGTGCTGATACGTGCTTTTACTATTCACAATCTGATGGTGGATATTTTTGTTTTATTTTTCCTAATAAAACGCCAAAGACCTTTTTTTCTTGCCAAAATAATATAATAGGTAGTTGGTGAACCTCGCGCAAGCGGCTTTAGTACGGCGGAATGTGGATATATATTCTTACCGGCGACCTTGACTCCAGGAGAGGTACAGGGCCAATCCGCAGGTCAATATTCCCACGAGGAGCAGGAGAAGCGGTGCGTTGCGTCTTTCGCTCTTCTCGATGCCACTCGCGAGCGTCGTGTTTGCTTCGCTGTTGGGGGGCGACAGGGGCGGCACCTGTTGCAACCGACAACCGTCCAATAATTTCAGGACGGAAGAAAAAATGGCTCGATAATACACAGATAATACTCACAACAGCCGTTCGCGCTATGAACGCGCTCTCGACGGATTTTTCGTCGCTGACCGGGACGACCTGGTACCTCGGCGATCCGCTGACCATGGGTATAGACTCGGTGAGTCCGTCGAGGTAGGCGTAACGCGGCGGTGGCTCTCCAGGCGAGCCAACCACCCCGTAAAAGCCGTGATTACCAGTGTGACTAGAGGCGCCGCCGCCGCCGCCGCCGCCGCCGCCGCCTCCACCGCTACGCACCGGATATCGCTGACGTCCGCAATTGCTCGCCGGGCAGGAGGTCGAATCACGCGAACGCGACAGCGACGCGTTGTTGTCCACGTTGAGAGGAAGACATCGCCGTGCCGAGGGCTCCTTCGTCGGAGTCGAAGTGTGCGGTGGTCCCCCCGACATTCCGACGTTGCTCGATGAACGCTCGATTCCCCGACTCGGCGCGTAACGACCTGAGGGCGCGCGCAACGTGCCAAAACAAGTTCGCAGTGACAGCTCGATTTTCATTCGAAGAAAGGAAAAATAAACAAATTAAAAACATCAATCTTTCATTTAACGTACCAACGAGTAGAAAATCATTTTTTCCACCAAGTCATTTATGTGTGACTATAAATAAAAGCTTGGGGCGTTCAACTTTTTTAATGTTTCATCAATTTCATCAATTCAGTTTCATTAACCGTATAGGTAAATTTGGCACAATAGTTATTAGAGAAATCATTATCACACGTTATTTATATTGACTTTCAGGATTTTTCTTTAAGAAGTCTGAGTTGCTTTACAGTAAATTAAATGAAGTTGAAATTATTTTCTACTTTGTAGTACATCGAATAGAAGCTTATGTTTTTGATTTTTTTCTTTTTTTTTCACGTATAAACGATTTTCTACTTTTTCTCTCTAATTGATTTTACCAGTCGCAGTTGCCGCTACCAGTAGTCAACTACTTTACGAATTTGTACGCTAGGCACATGGAATATGCTTGTAAAAAAATAACAGACTGTAATTGGGATTGAACTTACGACCAGTTGCTGAATATAAACTTTTCACATACAAACACAGTCGGCTACGAACTTGTTCGTATGCGTTAGTGTGATATTATATAGATATTGTATTTTCAAGTTGAATCGTGCAGTGTAATCTTTCAGATGCACGTTTTCAAAATTTCAGAGCTCCAATTAATCGGGAAGTGGGTGAAATATCGATTTCACGAAGTTTTCCATCTCACGGAAAGTCAAGTTAAATAAAAGTTCGTATGTTGTAAAAAAAAAAAATGCTCTCCGCGCTTACCTGAGGGTGAACCGGTCGGCGTCAGGGGGCCGCGCTGTGCGACGACACCACCCGCCCCGACCAATTGTTGAGCACGCTTGCTCGGCGAGAGGGTTCTCTCTTCGGATCTCGAACGCGTCGATTTCCTCGGGGTCGTGAGTATCTCGTGTAATTTCTGCGTTGCTACGTTGTTTCGATTGCCGCTACTATTATTGCCCATTGAATAATTCAGGTGATCGTCAGTATGATGCCGAGTCGCGGTCTGTTGCTGATCGCGTATGTTTCGCTCGGGCAACACGGGCGGATCCAAAACCTCCTGAGTGGGAACTCTAGCGTATCGGCCTTGACGCGGCAAAAAAAAGGGCACGGATAAAATCCGAAGGGCTTTGGAATAAAGGTAAATGGCTCTAGATCGCATTGTGAAGGTAGAATAAGCTGGTACAATAGAAGTACGCGGGCGATATGGGTACACAGTTACGCTACTGGTGGAACGGTTTTTATCGTTTCTTTGTTTTTTTTTGTCTCTGCGTCAATTTTTTCACGAGATATCCGACTTTGGATGAAAAAGGATCCTTTTGTCTGTGATTATTGATATCTCAGCAATAAAAGATCACGCACAGTGAATTAATAGGCAGCTTTGACAGCTTGAACAAATTTGCCCTACAAAAAGACCTCATAGATTTATGAAAAAAAAAAAAAAAATTCACCCTCCACATCATTAACTTGAAAAAAGTACAAAAAACGGCCTTTTATGGGTTTTCGATAAATCTATGACTAGTTAACAAATATCGATGGAAATACTGATGTTGCCAGGTTTTTTTTATTCAGCTTAATGTACTCCAAATAGCCCTATAATTTTCAGCTCAATGTATTCCAATTAGCCCGGCCCCCGCCCCCCTCCAGCTGCTGTCCCTTCCATTTTCTTTCGCATATTGAATTTACATATTTTTTACCTCTGGTCGAATTTGATCTCTGGCACACAACAATGGCCGAATTTCTACCGGAAGTTGGCTCGTCCGCCTCGATCGAGGCGACCGGTACAAGGGCGTATCTCGGAGCATCCGATTTTCTTGTATCGCGCCTCTGATAGGTAAATACAGCCGGTGGTACCGCGGCGTCGTTGTTCCGATTGATTCTCGAAGAAGGAGTCTCCGCGAGGCCGTATCTCGACGTTCTCATCGGATTGTTTCGCAACAATAGCGACTGCTCGGGGGTACAAGCACCGCTGTTTGCCCGTGATTTGTCGTCTTCGATAATTCGCTGGCAATTTGCATCGTCCTCGTCTCGATCGAGGTCGTCGATAATGTACTCGTAGCGCGAGGTTACTTCTCTCTCGTGCATTATCGGCCGGCGCTCACTACTGACCCGAGACAAGCCATAATTGTGGTTGTCTTGGAACGTTGCCTGCCTCGTCATCGGCGACTGCTGCTGCTGCTGCTGCTGCTGCTGCTGCTGCTGCTGCTCATCCAGATAGACATAACGAGGACTCGCACGACGAGGAACACCCTCCTCGTTTCTGTATTGAAATCCAGGATTACTCTGGCCCACATCGTAGGAACGGCGTTGTTGCTGTTGTTGTTGGGGCAGAGGTGGCGGCGGGGGCGGCGACGGTGAAGGGGGTGGAAGCTCATCGGTGGATTGAAACTGAGGCGGGGGTGGCAGATCGTCCGCGCGATTGTCCCGCATGTACTCGGATTGTTGGCAAAAGGTGGGATTTGTGTACGCCATATTGGATTCTTATTCTCAGTCCTGCTCTCTGCTTTTTTATTCTTCTGCGCTTTGTCGCTATTTATTTTTGTTGTTTGTGTTACTTTTGTTGGTCTCTTTGAGCCGCGCAATGCCGAAAATAATTCCCTACGAGTTATAGTCCAATTTGCTCGTAAGATTTTAGATTTGATTTGTTGTTGAGTATTAGCTCGAACGGCACTTCACTTGTTGTTGAGGACGATGAGGAGCACAGTGGTGACGAAGCGGCGGGCAACTGTGGATTGCCAGGTCTCGAGGGCAAACGTCCGGATGGTTCGATGGGCTTGCGATACTTTGGCTTCGTTGGCTTCTCTCTTGTGAATTCTATCGCACATCTTTCCTCCTCTAATTTCTTAATTTTCTTACTATCATTATCATTGCGGCTAATCAAGTGTTCGGGAGAAGTGTCTCGCGAGTCTTCACCTTTTTTCTTCAAATTTTTTCAAACTTTTCATTTATTTTAAGTCTTTGTTCATCGTTCTTGTTGCCCCTTCGACTCTTCTTCTTTCTTTGCACAAAATTCTTCAAAACCGTTCTTTAAACTTTTTGAAACTTTTCTCCACTTTACTTCGAGGCGAAAACAAAACGAACGGAAGGTATATGTCGGAGCTGACTTTTTCGAAACGTTCTCGGGAACGTTTCCGAGAGAGAACTGCCGCGGCCGCGATCGAGAGGGGAAAACGCAGCGGAAAGGTGGGGTGGGGTGAGAAGGGGCACGGAGAGACAGATGCGATAGAAACGGGCCTTCTTGCACGTTGCGCGTTGCCTCCGAATGGACGAGGGGTTGTTTGGCAGGGTGAGCTCGCAATACGGGGCCCGGTGCGTGACTCTTCTCTTCGCTACGCCCCACCACCACCCCCCCCCCCCTCTCTCGCTCGCTCTCTCTTGCCCTGAACGTTTCCTCTGCTGTCGGTGTGCTCGTTCCACCGAAACCATTCAGGGCCCAAGATCCTCACCCGGACTATGGTACGCTCCGCCAAACTTCGATGCGTACCTTTAAAGAAAACTCTTACAAATAACTTGACTCGGAAGTTCAACGCACTGACGCGAGCGATTAATTATTGATCGTTAAAAGAATACACAATCAATCATTCAAATAATCGATAAATAATGAGCGTTCAAATAATCTAAAACATTAAACAATTAGTGATTGAAAATGAAAAAAAAAAAAAAAAAAAAAAAAAGAAGATGCCGAGTAAGGAAAATCATCAAAAGTAACGGATGACGATAAATATTTACGCAAATACAAACAATCATGTGTCTTTTATCAATCCCTTCATTTCAGATATTGTCCAGAGCATTGGACTATCGAGGGTAACGTGCAACAGTCGCAAGAAGGCACGGCGGCGGAACGTCGTCGACAAAAGAATCCTGGCGCGGTGAAGGAACTTTTACCCAATCGAGTATGTACGCATTATTTTTCGAGGCAGCTGCCACGACCGTTGGGACGCGTGCCCCGAACGTTAGTTACAGCTGCCCCGTAATGTCCGCGTCGCGATGCAATGTAACGCATCATCTCTCCCGATCTCTCTCTCTCTCGCTCGCTCTCGCTCCCTCCCTTCCTCAACGATAACTCGAACGACTTTTTACACGCGCGCGCGCGCGCGCACACACACACACACACACACACACACACACACACACACACAGAGAGAGAGAGAGAGAGAGAGAGAGAGTTATGATTAGAGCACGCGAGGATGAGATGCCGATAGTCCTGGCGAGAATGAAGCACAACCGCCGAAATTTCCATAGAAACACTCATAAATATCTTTATTCATTTCGTTACCAAAAAATATCCGTATCCTTATTTTCTTTGTCCTTTTTTTCGCGCTTTTATTCACTGTCTCTTTCTTGCGAAGAAAATTCGATAAAACAAGCAAACTTTTCAGTTAAAAAATCAGCATCCGAGACAGAGAGAGTTGGATTTGTTTGTTTTGTTGCTAATTACATAGACTCTTTGGGTACGATGAAAAAGAGGATTTTTCGTGAATCGGTTGGTGAATTACAATTACACAATGATCGGTGCAACGGTTATTCGTTCGGGGGACGCCCTCTATAAATACAAAGTTTAAATAATTTCTACCTAAACGATAATCACACAGCGAGTAGAAAAAAAAAGAGTCGCGTTTGCTTTTATTGTCCTTGGTCCGTCGATCGACGTAGTCTCTTTTTTTCCTTTTTTTTTCTTTTTTTTTTACAATAACTGCTTCTTCCCTCCTTGCCGTTTCTTTCATTTTTCCGGATTATTTCAACGGGGTAAGGCGACTTGACCATTGTTCCTAAGTATTACCGGGCAGGGCAAAGTTAGGGCGGTGCTAAAACGCGCCGCGGAAAAAAATGGCCAAAGCTTTGGGGGGAGGGGCAAGATTGGGCAATTCATCCAGCCTTGGGATTTTCGGGGCCGTCGGCGGGCTGAAGGGTCCAAGTTGGCGGTGAGAAAGAAGCGAACGTCTCCCATCACACGTTGACGGGACAAACGCCTTCGCTCGTTCGTGTCGGATGACCGACTTGCCGATCTCGAAAGTGGGCGAAGCTGCCGGTCTCGTTGTTGCTGCGTTGCGGGAGACTGGCGACGCCCGGGTGGGGTGAGGAGGATGGCGTCGCGACGACCGATGGGCTCGGTGATTTAGCGACCGGTGTACCCCCCCCGGGTTTCGGCTTGCTGTTGGCGACAATGCCGCAAACGTCCAATCGTTCGTTCGGATAATCGAGACAGCTCGTCCCCGAGTCAACGCGATCCGCGTCCTGCTCGCCCGTCCCGCCGCTGCTCTTCGTGTTGTAATACGTGTAACGCGTCTGCTGGGCTATGACCTCGTATTGGGCGTCGGGTGCGAGATAAGGGCCCCTCGTCGACGAACTCCTCGAAAGATCGTCCACGACCATGCTCGTGGCGCCCAAGCAGGGACTGTTGCCCAAGGCGAACGGGCAATTGTCCCCGAGGGCGACCAGGGAACCCTCCGGACTGAGATTGACCGGCAAAGGCGCCGGTTGCCTTGGCGAACGCTTTGGCGAAAGGCGCTGCTTCGCGAAACGACCGCTCGGTGGATACTCGATCGGGGCGTCGCTCGTTTCGACCGTACCTGTGTGTGCGACGTTAAATTTAGGTTATCTTTAGCGCTAGGGGCCTATGGTGGTTGTGGCGGGGGCCGAAGGACCTACCCGATTGTTGCTCCTTATCTATTGCCAAATCGTAGAAGCTGCTCTCGGGTCCGCAACACGAGGACACATCCCCAAAGTACAACTCGCTCTCGGATTGTTTGGTGAGCGAATTGTTGCCGGCTTCCTGCTGAAACGCACCGTTCTCAACGCCCTTTAGGAGCTTTCTCGCGCGCCTCGTCGCTTTGTTGCTACCGTCATCGTCCTGTTGCTGCTGCTGCTGCTGCTGCTGCTGCTGTTGCTGCTGCTGCTGCTGCTGACGCTGCTGCGAAAGATGATGATGATGATGATGATGATGGTGATGATTATTGTGATGGTGCAGGCTTCCCATCTCGATGTCCGGATCGGTGCTGCTCGAGAGTACCTCCTCCGTGTTCTCGTAGTTGTCCGAAGGCCGCGCTACGCGTTGTCTGTATTCTGGTGAAATACAAAATCGCAAGAAAAATATATACATAAATATATGAAGCAAAACAAAGACTGGCGTGTATTATGAAGCAAAATAGTTGGAGACATATTGTTTGTCTACCTTCGCAATTACCGGCCTCGAAATTGTCCATTCTATTGACGCCCGAGATGATTCTGTTGTTGAGATTAACGGGAGTTCCGGTGTTACCGGGCGAACGCATCGAGACCGTGGCCCGCCTCTCCTCGTTATTGTTCAGCTGGGTGGGCCTCCTTGCCGGGCTGTTTGGATCGCTGTAAGGCGGTGGCGGGCCCCAGAGTGCCGCGGGCACGGGAGGACCGTTCTCAAGGAGGCTGTAGGACGCGACGGAGGATGCGCAAGCTGCGTAAGGCACCCCGGAACTCGTCGAATTTATCAGGCTGTAGGGGGCTCCACCACCGGTCTGAGACTCGTCCGTGAGCACGCTGTACGGCCCGGGTGTGTTTTCCCCGGGCTCACCGCTGCTGCTACCGCTGCTCCGCATCACCACCGCGCCCCGTGACTGCGTGGTGTGGAAACCGTAATTCGAATCAGGCGTCGGTGCCGGACCACGAGAACGGGACCACGGCAAGCGCCACCGTCTGGTACACCATTTGTTTGTCTCTTATTACTATTGTATACCTATTTTCATCATTACAATTCATGCGCTCCCAATAAATTTCGCTGAGAAAATCATTTCAACGACATTTATACCCTAAGCAAAAACATTCAGAGAGCAGAAAAAATTCAATTTTTTTTTTTCGGTCATTCTTGATAGGCCGTAACACATGCCGTGAAACATAGTCGTACCGAGAAAAAATAAAAAATAAAGCCGAAAAAATGTTAAACATTTTCTTTTCCTTTAATTTTTTTGCTGTGAGCGTAATTGTGCTGTCTCGTCGATTTTAGGGTGACACGGCGAACGCGTCTCAGATTTTCACCTGAAAGGCGCGAGATCGGGATTCGGCGTGTACAAGTTGCCAGGGGTTTGGGCCCACCAGGGACTCGTGCCGCCACAGTCGTTGCAACACCCGCAGGAACCTCCGGTCGGGCCGCCCACGACCCCGCTACCGCCTTGGCCGTACAGGGATCTGCACCTGTGTAAACATTTATCAGCGTTATAACCGTAAAACGGGGTTGAAATAACATTGAGGGCAACTTTGACGGTATTTGGGGCTACTTTAACAGGTGATGAGCGAGGTGTTTTTTCTATTGTTGCTCAAATTTATCGTTCACGTTTATTATACTGCTGCCAAAGTTAATTGTAACGTTGCTCAAGTTTATTTTCATCTCAATGGTAATTATAAGAATATTTAAATGCCCATAATCGTTGCCTAGGCAGTTGATATTTTTATGTAAAATGTTTACTTAACGAACGTGACAATTTCATTGTAAAAAATCGTTGTTTTTCATTTTGTTCCATGTATAATGCATGAAGTATTTGATTCCACATTCTCGAAATGATGCCAAAAGGACCCAACCTTCGAGATTACTTTGACACTCGAAGAAAAAAAAACGAAAGAAAAAAAACATGTGCGTGGTTGGTGGGGCTTGACTTTTCTCATACATTTGACAGCCAAAGGGCCTATTGTTCGACTAGAGCAAAAAAACGTTGGACTTTAGGATGTCGCAAAAAAGTTACCTACAAAAAACTTCCAAAACCTGTTGAAAGTAACCCCATTTTACGGTCGTTAATTTATCAAGTCCCGGAAGCGCCTCGTACACACCTATTACTATGAGTGCTTTTTTTTCATCTACAGCTATCTCACCTCAGCTGCAATTGTTCCCAGTACATCTTCTTCTTCTCGTGGCTGAGCAATTGGTAGAGCAGCATACAGGAGAATATGCAGGCGAGTATCCCAGCAACTGAGACGCCGAAGAGAGCTCTCAGGCAGTCGTAGAGAGCGCCGTGCACCACCTCGCAGTGCGGCGTCTCCTCGAACAGTACACCCGGATCGGAGAGGACACGGCCCTGCGTCGAACCGTAACACGTGCACGATCTGCAAAGCCCAGAGGATACACGATACGACGTCGGAGATCGGGTGCGTGCGGAATCGAATTATTTTCGGAAGCGTTACCTCGCTATCTCGGTGTAGATGCACTCGCGTAAGCCCTGGAGTCGCGACATGTGGACGACGGTGGTCGTTACGGTAACGAGGACGCAGACCAGGGCGCAAACGACTCCGACCGAGCCGCACATCTTCATCTGCGAATTGGTGAGATAAAAATTGAACGACTTTCTTATCACCTTATAATTCTTATCACATTGTTCATTTATTTACTTCGCTTTTATTTCCATAATACCCAAATAAAGTAGTAATAGGTTATCAATACATTCGTATTGATCATTTATAATGAAAATAAAATGAGTTGTATTAATGAGGCGAATCGAGAGCTTTTTCGTACTCACCAAAAAACCGTACCGATGTTTCCTTCTTGCCAGAAGTATGGTGAACAGGCCCATGAGAATTAGCTGCGGAAAATAAAAGCTGAGTTCCGTTGGATACACTTTTACAAGGTTTTATTTAACTTGACTTTTCGTGAGATTCAAAACGGAAAATCGACATTTCACCCACCTCCTAGGGCTCTGAAAACCCAAACAAACATGTATCTAAGAGGTGCATGATTCAACTTGAACAATAGGCGCGCGCGCGCGCGCGTGTGTGTGTGTGTGTGTGTGTGGGTGTGTGTGTACATAAAAATATGTTTACTTTCCATGAAAAATTAGCGATATCTAAGCATTTATATAAAATCTCACTGGAACATACAAATAAATTCGTAGCCGACTGTGTTTGTATGTGAAAAGTTTATATGCAGCAATTAGTCGTAAGTTCAATTCCAATTGCAGTCTTGGTTGTTTTTTACGGGCATTCCACGTTCCTAACGTACAAACTAGCAAAGTACTATGAACAACTGACTATTAAAATCAACTAAAGACGAAAAAGTAAAAAGTCTTTTCTATATAAAAAAAAATATTAAAAAAAACAAGCTTTTATTAAATGTACTAAAAAGTAGAAAATAATTTTTTTACCAAGTTACCTCAAGATATTAAAAGGTTAAATCGCTTTTCGTTGAGTCCGGGGGAATTTTTTCAGATTTTTTTTTTTGCAATTTTTATTCACCTGTTTTCGATATAAAATCACATGATTTAATTACCGTAACTCGAGAACTAAGGGGTTTGTAATAAAATTTCAAGAAAGGAAAAAATTGTATTTTTCTATTTTCAACGCAATAGAGCTATTGCAGATTTTTTCGACATTTTTACCTCGTTACAATTTTATAGATCTCCAGTTACGTCAATCGATTGATTTCAGGCGATTCTATATTGCGTTGAAAATAGAAAAATACATTTTTCAACGAACCGATTAAACTTTTTACTATCTTGAGGTTTTCCTTGAATCCTTGTCGTTTTCGCGTTACACGTTATTTGTCAAATTGTCACTTAAAAAAAATGAAAAGATCCTTAGGAAAAAACAACGTACGAAGGTCTAAAAAAATTGAAGCTTGAGCTGCCCTCTTTATGATTACGGTGAAAGAAATGCATTAAAAAAATTTTGTCTGTAAATCGGGTCCACCAGAAGAGGAACAAAAAAGGCGAAAAAGGGTCGTTTTGAAAAAAAGTGTACGGGTCGTAAAAAAATTGAATTTAAAAAACTGTACGAAGGTGCATTCCTCCCCTTCAAAATGTCGTTAATTAAATTCATTTGCTGTGCCTGCATTTTGGTAGGCTTCGATTTTTTCAATCTCATTTCGAGCTCACCTCTAGTTTCTTAAAAGGAAAGCTTTACGAAAGCAAAACAAATGAAACCCCCGACCTACGCTACCGTGGCCTTGGGTTGACCCAAGCAAGAATGTACCAACAACTCGGAAATATACGAAGGAATGGACAAACGACGCTTGTAGAGTGATATTTCTAACGAGAGGGTGCAAAGTGTTCACGCATCATTCGGAAATCGCACAAATTTTTCAACTTGTCATAAAGTGAAAACATCCCTCGCGTCTTAAACCCCCGCCTCTTTTGCTTGCCTTGCTTCAATTGCCGTTTTGCATTTTTTAAATTATTTTCCATCGTCTTACCAAAGTCATGATATTGCAAGTCACTGGTTTTGTTTTTGTGTGCTTTATTTGCTCTTGTGGTCGTTAAAAAAAGCGTGTCCAGTTAAAAAAGTGAAAGTGTCCTTGAAAGCAGATTCATACCTCCACTTGAAAATAACTCTAGACCTACCAAATGTATACGTTGACGAAAGATTCAAAATTTGTCTCTGATTTTTTCGTCCAAAATCAATATTTATAGGTATTTTCGAGTGACTAACTTCTAGTGAATCACCCTGTATACGTGTATGTGTATAATATAATAGAAACAAATATGAATATAATATAAGTAAACATTACCATCGTTCCAGGTATGTAGGAGGGGACCGTCTCGAAGAGGGCGAGACTGGCCGTGTGAGCTGAGAGTACAGCATGGACGGCGAGGAATAAACTACCGACGGCTGCGCTTAGTCCACCGCAGAGGCAACACAGCACTACGTATTTTTTGCAGCATCCGGTATCGTCCCCGTTGTTTGGTCCTACGGGCATACGATAATTCAAGATCCGCGAGTGCAAGAGCGATCTGGCGAGAGCATCTGCGTATGTATATACACACACAGATGCACACGTGGAGACCTTGGGGATGAGATGGGGATTGATCGCGACATTGGGGGTAAGGTGTAGAATCGAAGACGGGGCTAATAATAGGAGGGCTGCTCCCCCCCCCCCCTCTGCGTGTGTGTGTGTCTCTCGTACCGTACGGATGGGATGGTGGACAACGATAGGCTGCCAGGTGAGCGTGGCTTAGCGAATGACTCAGGTGAGAATGCGAGTAAGGTCCGGTGCTGGCAAAGGGCGAATAATAAGCAGCGCCACCACCTGCGCCTATGCTCATCGCCGCCGGCCTCGCACCCCCCACCGCGTCGCCGCCAAACTGACAACGAACTATTTGCAACACCGGAAATCCGTCCATCGCGTACTCGCGAGCGCCCATTTTTGCGTTTTACTTTTTATCCTTTTTCCTTTCGCGTGTTATCTTTCAGTACTCTGGGACCTCATAACGAAGAATCGGGGGGCGACTATTTCGTTCGGTGTGTCGTGTCTTGACTTCGTAGAATCTATTGGAACCTCTTTGAGCCTCCTGGAAGGTCTTTGAACCACTTTGAACGTCTTGGAACCTCCTTGAATCGCTTTGAACGACTTGGAGCCTCCTTGAAGCTCTTCGATGGCTTGTAGGGCACTTCGAGTGCACTCGGATATAATCTCCTCCCTTTTTGAAGATCGCTCCAAAGCTCAGGCGACAAATGTCCCGTTTCCCGTCGGGGAAAAACGCGCACACGCTTGTTAATCTCGTCCCGAATTGACGATACGTTCACGACACGAGAATCCCCCGCCCTCCTCTCCCCGGCGACCTCAATCCCCCCAGAATTCCTTCCACCAGGAGGAGGGTTGGGGAGAAGGAACCTGCGCGGTCGTATGCGATCGCAAGATTAATCTGTGACCAGGTGGATGAGCGTTTCTCGCGCGCATACACACGGCTGTCTTCATCGGCGCGCTATCGATGAGAGATGAGACACTTGTCCGGGTCGATACGAGGAACGTAGCGGCGCAATGGCGCCCCCTCGCAAGTAACTCGGGGTCGCCGGGGATGTCACAGGGATTTTCCGTATCGCCGGAGCGCACGAGGTAGAGATTCTCCAGGCGGAGGAGTGTCGTCGGTACGACGCGTTACTTGTTTTTTTTTCTTCATAGAGGGCAGGTGTCAACATTCTGCTGACGTTGAGCTGAACATTCGGATGATTGCCCGCGTGTTTTGGTTCGTGCGACGGCGGCAGAGTCGCTGGGAGAGGGAGAGGGAGAAGGAGAGAGAGAGAGAGAGAGAGAGAGAGAGAGAGAGAGAGAGAGAGAGAGAGAGAGAGAGAGAGAGAGAGAGAGAGAAAGAAAGAGAAGAGCAGCTCGCCTCTAATTTCCTCGTGTTTTTTCTAATTGAGCTTTGCTTGCGAAAAATTCAATTGGACCTCCTCGTGTCTGGAACCTCAAATTGGATTAGCGATCATTCAAGGGCTAGACATTGGGGCGGGTGACGATCGTGCTCGCGCTTTTCGAAATTGCCCAATACTCGCCGTACAATTGTTAGTACGACTTGAGAATTATTTCCTAACACTAAGTGATTTTGAATTATTTACCAAGATCGTAGGGGGCGCTTGGATTGTGGTCGTAAAGCCTGTTGGGCCTTGGTGGTGGTCGGGGCGGAAGTGCCGGCGGTTGATGATGACTTTCCGCGTCAAGCATCATATCGTCGGATTCATCCGTACCGGAGTTGTTCAGCTTCCTTCCCGTCGCCGTGGCCTGTTCGCTCTGCCCTCTCTGATGGTCTTGCTGCTGATGCTGCTGTTGTTGTTGTTGTTGTTGTTGTTGTTGTTGTTGTTGTTGTTGTCCGATGTGCTGATGAGGATGATGATAATGATGGTGCCGATAGTTTGGTTGCTGTTGCGGCTGGTTTCGTTGATGACTGAATTTCTGACGGTGATGTTCTTGCTCTTGTAGCTGATGCGACTGCTGCTGCTGCTGATGATGATGGTGGTGATGAGGCGGCAAAGCAGTAGAGTGTGTTTGGTCGCGTTGCTGGAGATGGGAGAGCGATTGTTGCTGTTGTGGATGCGGTTGAATCTGGTGGCACTGACACTTGCCCTTTTCCAACGTGATCATACCCGTGGAGACCTGCGTCATATTCAATGTTGAATGAAATCAAGTAAATTAAGGAAATAGTTAATAAGTAAATTATACATATACACACAGATACAGCCGATCAAAAGTTTGGATACACCAGTCGATATTTCTTGCCGCACCAAACGTTACAGAACTTCGTCAAAAAAAGAAGATAACCAAATTTAGGAATTTAGGAAACTTAGGAAACAAACGAAAATGGAGCTCCTGGTGCCCCGTTCGAGTTTATCATGGATAAACATGACAAAAAAAATGTTCATGAGTTAGCGCCCAATTCTCGATGGTCGAAAAAAAAGCCGAAAAACAGTCGCGTCCAAAAGTGCGTACCGGGTCGGAAAAAAAATCATAAAAAATATTTTCAACAAGCAAAATAAAGCTGAATTCGTTCGCTTCGAAACGTCATTCGGTAAATTTGGTTACCTTTTTCTTTTGACGAAGCTATGTAACTTTTCGTACGGCAAGAAATATCGACTGGTGTATTCCAACTTTTGAGAGACAGTGTATACAAATATATTCGTGAAATGTTATAGGATCTGATCCTTTATGATGAGATCGGAGAAAAATAATGTATCCAACAGTATCCCCGACCTGCATGGTGTCGAATGTTCCTTTGGCGTTTGCCGCATTATTGTTTCCAATGCCCCGGCGCTGTGGAGGGGTTTGCTGTTGCTGCATAATCATGTGATCCTGATGATGAAAATTGCGAAAGCCAGGACTATAATTGATAACGTTATTCGGGCTCGCGTCATCGATACGACGTAACTCATCGATATCGTTATGAATGATTTTGGAATCATGGCTGGCGCAATTGGCGCGATTTTTGTCGCGCAATGATCGTGCCGCGTTGTCGAAGCGATTCAGATCGGCGAAATCCTCGATTTGCGCAGATTGTTGATGTTGTTTATGATGATGATGATGATGGTGATGAGGATGATTGTTGTGATTATGACGACGCGGGACACCGCCGGCGGTCGGTTCCCGTTGCCGTGACGTTTCCTCATTATCGGCTGCCAGCCTCCCGTGAATAATTCGTTGATCCGGATCGCTCGAGGACGAGGAGGTCTCCAGTGAGAGCGTAGAATTGGCGGTGCTCATCTCGTCGTTTCGCGAACTTTCGTCGATCGTCTCGGTAACCTCAGTGGAAAATTTTTCGGGACTCTCCGGTGACGAGGCCTCGTCGATCCGAAGAATCGTCGGGTCGCACGGGCTCGTTCCACGAGAGGACGGACTCCTCACGGACGAGGTTCGCTCGTGCTCCGCGCGCGGGTGACACTTGTTGCCGCTCTCGGCCGCCTCACCGCTCGCACTCGCGCAATGACACTGCTGCTCCTGTTCCTGCTCCGAAAATCTCGGATCACCAAAGACGAAGGGATCCTCGAGATGCGGGACGACTATCGACGCCCTTCTATCCTCGAGGGACATCTTTACGGTGAATAAGGGAAAACGAGGAACGAGGAAAAAGGACGATGAAAGGAAAAACAAAATTTTCTATTGAAAGTTCAGTCGGGAATTTATTGTTCTGGGATTTCTCGAGGGCTCCGCACGATGGGATGACATGGCGGTCGATTTTTCTTATTCTTCTCTCTCTCCCCCCCCCCCCCCCCCTCTTCATCTACCGATCCGTGATCATCTCGTCACGTTGCACCGACGCATTTCTCTCGCTCTGGCCGCGCTTTCAGTCACTCCTCGAGTACCGCGAGCGAAAAACACGATTTATTACTGCACCGAGTGAAAAAGACTTTGACAAAAATCGCACATTTTTCTCTTTCGCAAACCTTGCGTCGACGGCATGCACATTCTTTGTTGTTTTTTAAAACGTTTTCTTTATCTTTGTTGCTAACGATAGTTTGTTGCACAAACATGTCACAAAGCTAAGCACGGAGAGGAAAAGGACGCGCACGCGGGACCGATGCGAACCTCGTGTGTGCGTATTACAAACGCGCCAAATCCCCGGGGTCCCTTGACTGCCGGGCGTTCAGCTGTGGAATGCGCGTCTTTGCGGCCCTCGCCTCCCTCCCCCTAACCGCCTTTCCTCACCCGCCGCGCTCTGTCGCTCTCTCTCTCTCTCTCTCTCTCTCTCTCTCTCTCTCTCCTTTCTTCGCCTCTTAAGACCCCCGCCTAAGGGAACGGTCCCACGACCGGCTCTCTTCGCACAAGCGCCCGAACGTGAGACTGCGTGGAAGGGAGCGAGGAGAGAATGAGAGAAAAAGAGAAACAAGTCCCCGCAGGCGCTTACAGTCAACGTACAAAGTTTTGCAATTAATTAAGACGTAAGCCTTAATTGCTTATCCAATGTTATTTTATTTTATTTCTGATAATAAGATGTAACAAAAACATAAGTATGCTAATCCAATGCATCAGGTGAGTAAAATAGATAAATGAATAAGAAAATATTACATGAATGAGCCATTAACAAATTCAGTATAATTAAATATATGGATAGATAAACTATAAATAATTTATTATGAACGGACAAAAATGAACAGATGAATAGAACCGCGTAGGTCAAAAAGGGCGAGAGAGGAGCGAAAAAGAGAGAGTGATAAAAATGAGGCCCACCCATCACGGGTCCTGAAAGCAAAGACATAGCCGGCGCGATCTTCGATGCAACAATAAAGCAGCGATTTTTCTCAAGCCTCAAAGCCATCTTTCTCTCCCCTTCGCCCTCTCTTTCTCTCATGCGAAGCCCCGCTGCACTCCCCCGACAGTAGACACTGCGCCTGGGAAAAACACAATTCACGGGAGAAAAAACGAAGATGTTCTATGCTACACCGACTTTTTCCCACCGCCTTTCTTCCCCTTGTCCCTGCTTCGTTCCAACGAATTCTACCTGCCGAGCAACAACCACCATCCTTCGCCCTCTCGTGTACTTTCCTGCATACATGTGTAAATGCATGGACTTTAAACGAAAAGCCACATTTTTCGTTGTATATCCTTGAACATTTACTCGAACATTTTTCTTATACTTGCTTCGTTTTTCTCAAGAACTCTATTCTTTCCTGTGGACTCTTTATGAGCGATGTTTTGAAACGTGGACGGTCGGTGAGGCAGAAATCCTGCCGAATAGTGCGGAGGCTCGAGCAGAGATGGCCCCACGATCGCCACAGATCGCTACAGGCAGTCGCTCGACTGCTCCGAGCATGGAGCGTCGAGTCTACACATGAGTCCGAACGACTCATTTTTTTCTTTCTTATTTTCAACGTTCTTTATTTTGATATTTTCATCGTGTATGCTTGTCTTATATTGAACATCGAATTGTTATATTTTAAACGTATGAATATCAAACGTTTTAACTGTAAAGCATCCGGCAAATGAAAAGGTCACCTCATAATTTTGGCCAACTTGTGTTTACTCGATACGCATATCTCAGAATTATGTCCAATTTGTTTCGATGTCGCAAATGCTACATTCTGTTAAATAAATGCATGATATTCGTAGCATACTCTCCGAAATATAATACGTAACGTACACGAAGACGTATTTAACAAATGTATGTTGAGACTCTAAGTGGCAAAGAAAAAGAATATCCGTCCCATAAAGAAAGCCGGGAAATCTGGCAGTGTTGCGACATTGGCAAGGGGGAGGAGGCGGTGTTCTTCGGGCTGCTGCGTCGCGAACAGCACTACGGCAATTCGTCAAATCGGGATAAATCTAGTATGAATAACGTGGCACACAGCTGGTGGCAGCGAAGCATGCGTTTTCGCGGAGTACCCATGTGCGATCCACCGACGGAGGGCAAGGTCAGCGTGACGATCGGTCACCCAACCCAGGAGAGTATTTCTCCAGCCTCGTATATCGTCGCCGAGCCACGTATTTTTACCTTTTTTCCGTCGACAATTGGCGAAATAATATACACTATACATATATAATTTTTAAAAATATTTATATTTTTCTAATTTTTCACATAAGTGTACGTGTGTATATATATATGTATATACGTATATACGGCCTTATTCTATAAAAACGATTATTATAATAAGACGACATCATAACGAATATAATATAATTACAATATAATGTCCACACATGTATACGTACAAAAAAATGTAATTGCGTCTAGGCCATGTTTTGAAGACTATACTCGAAGCCTAATACTCTTATACTCGATGTCTTAAAAATCAATTTTTCCCGATGCACATACATTGTCGATGTGTAGCACTCGTTTCACAAAGCGTAATAAAAATAATCATTACACTCAACTATGTGTCTACTTTTTTGCAAAAAAACACCCTTAATTTATTCCCGCTTCGACATCTTAATTAATTGAAAGTAAAAAACAAAGTAAAAGTAGCGAGGTCGTTAAGCGATCGAGCCGTGCAATACTCCGGTCGGCCATATTGCGGTTCAAAACGCCTCGGTATGTATCAGGAGCGCAGAAGTATCAAGGAGGTTGCGCGCGGCGATCGCATACCTCCTCGCTCGTCGTGTTCTCCTGATACCACGAACGAAGCGGCTAGCGCGACTCGTACGTGATGGCGGTAACATCTCGGCCGAAACTCGAGTACCTCCTTGCATGTCACGTTCTCCTGATACAATTCGAGTTTTCATGCCTAAATTTCCAAAGCCACGCAACCGTTGAGCGGTAATGTGGCGGTCCAGAAAATTTCAATTTGTATCAGGAGTACAGAAGTATCGAAGAGGTAGTAGGAGCAAACTCGGATACCTCCTTGCACCTCATGTTTTCCGCATACAAGCCGAGTTTTCATGCCGAAATTCCCAAAGCCAGGCGACCGTTAAGCGGTAATTTGCGGTCCAGAAAATTTCAATTTGTATCAGGAGTACAGAAGTATCGAAGAGGTAGTAGGGGCAAACTCGTGATACCTCCTTGCACCTCATGTTTTCCGCATACAAGCCGAGTTTTCATGCCGAAATTCCCAAAGCCAGGCGACCGTTAAGCGGCAATGTTGCGGTCCAGAAAATTTCAATTTGTATCAGGAGTACAGAAGTATCGAAGAGGTAGTAGGGGCATACTCGTGATACCTCCTTGCACCTCATGTTTTCCGCATACAAGCCGAGTTTTCATGCCGAAATTCCCAAAGCCAGGCGACCGTTAAGCGGCAATGTTGCGGTCCAGAAAATTTCAATTTGTATCAGGAGTACAGAAGTATCGAAGAGGTAGTAGGGGCAAACTCGTGATACCTCCTTGCACCTCATGTTTTCCGCATACAAGCCGAGTTTTCATGCTGAAATTCCCAAAGCCAGCGCCGGTAATATTACGGCCGGAAATTTTACTTTGTATCCGGAGTATAGAAGTAGTAAGGAGGTAGCGCGATAAAACTCGAGATACCTTCTTGCGCGTCATGTTCTCCCGATAAAAACTCAGTTTTCATGCCTAAATTCCCAAAGCCATGGTAATATTACGGCCGGAAATTTTGCATCGTATCAGGAGTATAGAAGTAGCAAGGAGGTATCGGACAAATTCGAGATCCTTCATTGCGCATGTCTTCTTCTATAGGCCAAGTTTTCATGTCTAGGTATCAGGAGCGCAGAAGTAGCGAGGAGGTCGCGCCATCTGTCGTATTCTTTCTTGCTCCTGATGGTATCCCTATAACACGCGCCAAACGTTGATGCGGCTACTATAGCGCAACGCGAGATGTCGTTAGCCCACTCTTCCGTTGTGATTCTGCTGCTACCTCCTTCACTATCATGTTCTCCTGATACTATCTGAGTTTCCGATTCCCGAATTCACGAAGCGAACGAAAGATATCGATCGATACGTTAAAAACTTAAAGGGGACGATGTTTTTTTTTCTCTATATATAAATATGACAAAATAGTGGTAATGCTTTGTAATTTGTTTATTCACATAAAAATACTATACATATTGTTTATAATCATTTTTAATAAACACGCCAACTAATAAGCAAACATTCATGAATAATTAGGCGTTTCGGGTATCTTTTTAATTTTTATACATTGTGCTGGAAAATTGTTATTATTATATGTTTAAATGTATACTATATCTAGCAATATGTATAAAAAATTAAGAAAAAAACTGGTGGACGGCCCATCGACCAGTGAGCGGAAGATCAATACTTCGGAGACCTTACCAGATACTTGAGTAAAAAAACGTCTGAGCAGGAATCAGAAAAATATGTGTCTGTACCGGTATGGGTTTTCCACAGTTGTCCCATAGCCTCGGCAAATGCGGAAGTGCAGGTAGGGATTCGTAGAAAAAAAGTTCCATTGAGAAGGGTAATTTGTGAAAACTCGCAAGGGAATCCGTTGGGAATCAGGAAATAAAGAAAATGTAAAGAATATTTTTCAAAAAACCCACAACAATTATTAACATCTGTAAATGTCATTCTTTGCTCTATTTCGACATATAATAAAATTGTAGTGGGTGTAAAAACATGTAAGAATTTGAAAAAAACCCGAATGAAGCGAGAAAAATATGTAAGCATTAAAATAAAACCAAATAAAGTAAGAAAATTCTGGAAATCTCGTTCTTCACTCTATCTCTACGTATGCAGAACTGCGGGGCGTGTTTTATGAATAATTTCCGGGAAATTTCATTACAGATAGTTTATATTAACTAAATCAAGCGGAAAAAAAATCGTACTTCGAGGGGGAAAGAAATGGATCATAACGTACGCGGGGAAATTGCGACGGAGGGCGCGCTTGGTGAACAAAATTGCGAAAGTCAATAAGTCGATTATACAGCTCGGTCGCGCGCGCTTCGCTTGTCCCCGGAACGATTTATCACGATATATCACAGCTGGTCCGAGCGTCCATAACGCTCGAGCGTGTATCGCCCCTCAGCTATATATAACCTCTTTGGCTTATCGTTCGACTTCTCTCGTATCAACGCAATGTTTCTCCCTTTTTTCCGTTGCTTTCTTTCTCGCCCGCGGGTTTTTTTCTTTTCTTTTTCGTTTGTTTCCTCCTCATTTATTTCACTGCTGCTCGACGATCTCGCTGTTCGCCTCGGCGACTTGTATCAATTTTACGGGCCCGAGTTTGCTCGCTTATTTCACCTCGACCGCACGCACAAATTGAGACGAGGCCGACTTTCTTGTTCTGCGCTCGATAGTCTCGGGGAGGTAACGAAGGGAAATTCGAGCTTCAGAGCTTTTGGCGCAAGCGAGCGGAGCAATAAACGATGATAAATAATAGGTGTATAATTGTTAGAAAACTATGATGCAATTACATCGAAAAATGATTAACGAAGGCTGTCGGGTATATGTATATACACTAGAGTGACCCAATTTTGAGCACTATTTTTTTTTCCTTTTTCTCATCATCGAATTATCTTCTTCACAGAAAAAAAGTGCCGCGAAATCTGCGAGCCGTCAAACAATATTTAGAGTTCGCTCAAGCCTCCTAAACCTTCAATTTTTCATTAAAAAATCGATTTTTTTGTTATTTTCGTCCACTCCTCACCCATGAATATTACGGTTTATAATTTTTTAAATAATTTCGCAAAAGCTCTAACAGGTAAATGAATATTTAGTGGTCGCTCAAGAGCTTCGAAATTTCCAATTCTTCAAACCAGTAAAACGACCTATAATTTTGTTTACGGACAAGAGCTGTAAAGAATTATCTTATAAGAACGAAGATTATAATTCCTGAGTTAGAAGCGTGAAGTAACTCTGAAAGATCTTTTTCTGAAGAACAAAAAGATTAATTTTTTTGAAAATTCTACAAAGCGTAAAAATCATGGGTGAGAAGTCGACGAAAAAAAATCTACTTTTTAAAATGGAAGTTTGCATTTTTGGGAGGCTCGAACGTCTTCTAAATATTTTTTGACCGCTCTCAGCTTCCGCAACAATTTTTTTTTCTTTGAAGAAGATAATTGGATGGTGAGAATAAGAAAAAAAAATAGAGCTCAAAATTGTTCCACCCTAATATAAACATATCGCTAATTCTTTAAAAATTGTCATAACACAGAAAAATCCATAATCGGACTTTTATTCCAACTGGCTACGTCTTGTTTATGACCCTCAAAAAGGATAATAAATTTTACAATAAATAAAATCATTACAGGCTAGTTAAGATAAATATTGACATGACAGCCCCACGAATGTGTAGAAAAAAATTTAATGCGTTTTTCTCAAAACAGTATTTTTAGTGTTATGACAGTTTTTTAAGCGGATGAGAGATATGTGTATATACGTATATCCGACAGTTTACGATAGTCATTTTTCGATACAATTACATCATAGTTCTCTAACAATTATACACCTATTATTTCTCGTTGTTTATTGCTTTGCTCAAGTGCGCCAAAAGCTACGAAGCTCGAGTATTTAAAAACACGTAGCCTAGACAAAAGACTAATCGAAAACAAATTATTTAAAAAACGGGTGGTGTCGGGGTCAAGGCGAGGGAGAACGCGGAGAAGATTTTTCTCCTTTTTTCCTTCGAAGAGGAAAAGTCACGGGAGCCGGACCGTAAGTCTCGCAGGTTCGGGTGTAGGAGAGGGCTGAGGGAGCATACGAAGAGGAGAGAAGGGTGCGAGAACACGACGGCGATCCTCCGTCTCTCTCCTCTTCGCGCTCCATTTCGCATCCTAGCTAAATAATAAATACGAGAGGCTTCTCCGGGGATACCCCGAGGGTGCCATTAACGGGGTAGGTACGGGCCTCGTGTACATCGCTCGCATCGCTGTGGGCGTGTATGTGTGACGGCTCGCGGGAACGAGCGGAGAATGGCGGTGGCAGGGGACGTTCCATCGTACTTCGAGGTCGTCTCAACGCTGCGAAATGCCTATAGTAGTTTCTTAGCCCGCAGGCCTCTTCTCCTTCTTCTTCTGCCGTTTCCTCATCCTCTTTCCTGTCCGCGCGAGTCTTTTCAGCTCGCGCGCTCGCCGATGCGACTTTAACTCTTTTCTTCGTCCTCGTGACTGTCGCGAACGACGACGTTTTTCTGAACCAAGGGCGAGGCTCCAGGATTCTCAGCGCTTTCAGTCCGTCTTCTCCGACGTGTCAGCCGCCGGGGGAGGTCCAGCAGGAGAACCGTTGTACACCTCCACGCCCGTTCCCCTTTCGCCACCGGAAAGTCCTCGATCAGACGCGCAGGCGACTCGAACCGGCCTGCAAACGGGAACGAGACAACATTCGAATGTAGAACATTGAGGAATAGAACAAAAAACAGATGTAAGATTGTAGTTGACAAATTTTAGACAAAAACAAATAATCGAAATAAATCATTTGTGTATGAAGGCAATGAAATCACGGAAGCAAATGGTACGAGTGATGAAGCCTCACCCCCCCCCCCCTCCTCGCTGGATGGGGCTACACCTACGGGTTGACGCGGAAGATGAGAGAGCCCGGCGGGCACGAGTGTAACTGGATATAAATGCGGCTTGTGGTATCAATAATTGAGGATTATTGATGGAGGATATATATATATATATATATGTATATATATATATATATATATATATATATATATATATATATATATATATATATATATACATACATAAATATATTGGCGAAGGTGTATTGCTGGAACGGGAAATTCGATCGGGATGACGGTGTGTAGGTTGCACTTCACTCTCTCTCCCCCCCCTCTCTCTCTCTCATTCCCTGCTGTGGATAGCCCGGTGGACGGGTGAGCATTTAGCGGTCGAACGAGAGGGCTATATCCCGTGGATGCGTACACGAGAATACTGGTGTACAGGCTTCCCCGTTCCTCTTTATGCACGTTTATACAGGGTGGCCGATTCAAACTGTTTCAAGCTGACATACCGAAGCGTATACGCGACAGTAATTAAAAAAGAAACTGTCCCAAATGAAAGTCGTTTGCTTCTGAACGGGTAAAAAACAGAGTTTGATCTGAAGGGTTGGCCGGCAACTCGAAGCTCTACGTCACAAGAGCAAATAAGACACATTTTTTTATTGTCCATTCTCGTTGCGACCTCAGCAAAACGCTATTTTAATGAGTATTTTTATCATACTTTTAAATTTAATGCATGGACCACCTTGTATGTTTGTATACATATATGTACTGCCGTTTATATGTATATCTATCATTTTATGAGAGGATACTATACTGGTGGACATGCAGTGACTATGGTAGCCAGTCTGGTATCGACATGTCGATGATATGGCCCTTCTCTCTCTCTCTCTCTCTCTCCCTCTACCTTTCTCCCCTTCCAACTGCAGCTTCTGCGGCAGGTTCTCCCTCTATACTATACTAATAGTATAGCCGTAAAATATTGGACATAATCGTCGGCCATCTTCCCATATATACAGAAATCAGCCATTCCGCGACTCGGGCCGGCCCGATGACAATTCGCACACGGAAATGATCGTTTTAAATTGATAATTGCTGCCCTCTGATTCGACGCACCCCGAGCTACTCAAGGAAATCATGGGGAAAGTGCCCACTAGTAGGGCGTTAATAAAGTAGATTTCCACGCACGTCGATAAACTTATCTGGCCATATATATATATATAGACACACGCACAACTTGATTTCAGGAGGCTAATCACTGTGCAGTCGCGCGGCCGGCACCTTTCGCTTTATTCCTCCCCCGCAAGCTCCCGTCTACGACCTTTCTCGATTTCTCTATCTATATCCGTCTATTCTGGTACTTCCGAGCCTCTCGGCACGTATAGCGACTTCTGGCGTAATATGGGGGTCTTTGACATTATCAGAGGGGGTGTGTGTGTGTGTGTGTGTGTGTGTGTGTGTGTGTGTGTGTGTGTGTGTGTGTGTGTGTGTGTGTGTGTGTGTGTGTGTGTGTGTGTGTGTGTGTGTGTGCATATCTACATGCACGGTCACTTTCAAATGCAACTTACAAGTCTCGCAGCTCAAAAAGTACTCGATCACAAATACTCAAAAATAGTGGAATTGAAAGATTTCGCGGTAAGCAACAAGAATATACAGTGAAAAATGTGGCTTCTCATCGGACCGTTGACGGTAGGGCTCACGTGACCAGTTCTCCTTCTTCGTTCTCAAATTCAAACAATTCAGAAGATATTACTCCGAGTAGATTTGAGATGTCAAGTTGTAACGTTTCAAAAGGGCCACCCTGTATTTACAGGTGTGCATGTGTGGGTGTTTACGCGCACAGGCGAGAGGCCTCATTTGGTCGCGGACAAGACACACAACACGCTATACAGATCCTGTACCAGTTCAGCAGTCTCTCTCTCTCTCTCTCTCTGTAAGTTCGCGAAGGTGTGTGTACGAGCCCTGTGTGTTCTTGTACGGCTAACAGGGATGGAGGTATGCCATATAACATTTCGAGAAGCTGGAAGCGCGAGGACAATCGAAGGTTCGCGGGTTGCGGGGGATGCGAGGACGATCGCGATACGCGAAAATACCATCTGTCATTGGAACGCGTTTGGCCCACCTATCGAGCGATCGGCGAGGAGTACGACAACAACAACGACGACGAGAACGACAACAACGACGACGACAACGACGACGACGACGACGACGACGACAACGACGACGACGACGACGTGTACCGGTATATCCAAAGTGCGCGTAGAGGCCCCAAGTGTGCGGGTGGTATACGTGTGTATGTGCAGCCTCGCGTTACGCGTCATACTCGATAACCGTTGAGTGTATGTGTGTCTCCCTCGTCGCTGCTCTTTTTCCCTCCTCGTCACGCTGGGGTTGCGTCGCCAGACGATCGCGCACGCAGAGATCCGCGGCTGGGCAGGTGAGCAGTGTCGATCGAGCTGCCCCGATGATGGATCGAATAATCCCCGTGCTCATGAAAACAAACAAAAATTAACTGAGCATACGAACGCGGGAAGCAAAGCAAACGGAGGAGGCGAAGGCAGGAGGCAAAGCAAACGAAGGACAGAAGATGAAGAAAGTGAAGAAACGAAGTGAAGCAAATGAACCCGTTCAATAAGAGCATATTGACCGAAGAAAGCGAAACTACGTAAAGAAAATGAAGTACAGGGAGCAAACTCGAGCGAAGCAAGTAAAGAAGCCCGTATAAAGCAAAACAAAGCATAGCAACAAACAATGCAGATAAACCAAACCAAATCCAAATAGAGCAAACAAAAGGAAAGAAAGGAAACAATGTGAATAAACCCAATGAAGCAAGCAAACGAGAAAGTACAGAGTATACATTAAACGCCCTGGGAAACACATTGTGAAAAGAACGAAAGAAGAAAATACGAAGACCCCGTTGCTGGGTTCGATCGTCGGAGACGCCGGGAGAATTACTGCCGGCCAGAATTTTTGAATAAAACCCGACGACAAAACGCGCTTTGAAACGCGCACTCGAATAATAAAATCTTGTGATAGCGAGCGGGACGCGGCCCCGACTCCTCGCGCCGAATCCACTGATGCCCGGAGAATCTCGCGAAGAAAGAGAACCGTAGCGAGCAGGGTGAGGAGAATCCCGCGATGCATAAACGAGCGTCCGATTTCAGCCGCCTTTAATTGGTTCCGTTATATTCTCGCATGAGAATATCTTGCCCCGGCTTTACTTCCTTCCATCTCGTCATCTTCTTCTCTCTTTCCTCTCGTAATGTGCTGATCTTTCTCGGCTAAAACTTGCCGCGGATCTATACCCCAAAGTTTCGACTCGGAAGTACGGGGAGAAGGTGAAAATAACCAGATTCACATCCGTTCTTCTTTCTATTTCTATTTCTATTTCTATTTCTCTCTCTCTCTCTCTCTCTCTCTCTCTCTCTCTCTCTCTCTCTCTCTCTCTCTCTCTCTCTCTCTCTCTCTCTCTCTCTCTCTCTCTCTCTCTCTCTCTCTCTCTCTCTCTCTCTTTCTCTCTATCTCCCCCCCCCTCTCTCTGTCTTTCTATGTCTACACATACATATATGCTAATTAACCGACTTGAGCTTGTAAGTGGGTTTCCGAAAAGGATTTTGGTAAGCTTGGAAAATGGCGTTGGACTCATTCGGCCATTTAAATGTTCTTCTTCGAAAAAATGAGAAAATGAGAAAAAATTCTCGGAAAAATTGAAAAGGAGACAAAGTTTATTCAAAATTGTGAAGAATTCCGATCAAAATTGGTAGACATGAAGAGTGACGAAGCTAAGCTTCATGCGTCGTATCGTATATGTGTTTGATATATTCTTACAATGCGGTGACATAAAAAAACCAAAGGACTTAAAAAAATCTCTCAACATTTACACGACAATAGGTCGATTTTACCGCGGTGTCTCGCAGGTCCTCGCGCACTGGTCGTACGTTTTGAAATTGTTACGATTTCCCCAGCAGCCGCCGTAGACGAAGTGGACGCATTTCGATGCGGCCTTGTCCCACCCGTATCGAAAAAATCTCGCTCTGCATCGACCTGCCACTAACGGCATATTGCAAGGTGACTCTGAAAATGATTATCATTATTGCGATTAATATCATTGTTGCGACTATTATTCTTATGTGTAATAATGAGGAGCAATTTTATTTTTACGCGAATAGAGTGGACAGGAAGATCTTTGAATATCCAGAAATCAATCGAAACCGGAGCAATGAAAATTCCGCCTTGTTTGTGTTTTAATTCAGAATAGTAATCTTTACTAGAATATTAATAAAATTAGTAATAATGATAATGATTTATACGAAAAAACCAATGTGATCATGATAAATAGTTTGACATTGACTATAAATGTTAGATTGAATTGAAGGAAAAGAATATAATGTAATTATTCACTAAGTATTTGATCAGGTGGATATATCAGTGGGCAATTTACCCGGATACAGTTGTTTGTCCGTTATGACGCTGCGCAAGAAGCAGCACGCGAGGATCACGAAAAGGACGAAAGTTCTTCGCGACATGATTGTTCGTGGTGCGTTGACAAACAAGTCTCGCCGGCGATTCTACGGGTAAACAAAAAGCGCTGCTCGCGCCCGTTTTATATAATAGCTCGACAAGAAGTTTTCTCGCTGTACGCACGCACGAGCCTTCTTATCGCATCTCGAGTACGAGACGTTGCGCAAAATCAATTCCACACTTCGTAAATTTAATTAACGTCACGCCCGGCTTCGGTTCGTTCGATCGTTGTTTTTCTCTTTTCGTTCTTTATACTTTTGACGAGCGCGTTCTACTCTCGACGGGGAAGACGTTGATATTCTTCTCGACGGCAGATCTGTACCGATCGATAATAATTCTTTCAGTGACATTTGCGGGTCCATTCACCGACGATCCCCGCTCGTCCGGGTAGGCTCGTTTTTCACGGTACTCGTCTGCCTTGCTGCAACTGTTTTTCTTCACTTTCTCGCCGGGGACGAGGTCGTTTCGCGTGTCCTTGCCGAACGCGACTTCCTCGAGGAGCAGACGATTCTCCTTTCTCCAGGCCTCCCGCTTGTTCAGCAACAAAACCTCGTCCTCGAGACGATTTTTTCCCCTCACCGGAAGTGAGCAATTGCCGGGAAGGAGGCAAGCGCTGCCAGGAACGGAGATCCTCGTCGTCAGAGCCGTGGACGAGGATACCGCCGCCGCGCTCGTCTCGTCGTTAGTTTCGACGTAGATCTTTGGTATCTCGTAACCCCAAGAATAGGCGCGTTTCTTTCGTCGTAACGAGGCTATCGCGTTCAGGAGCTTGCGATACTCGAGCGATTCGTTTCTCGTTGATTTGTCTCTCAAGGTGGCGCGATCGAATGTACGGTCTATCAGCGACTCCGGAGACGTCTCGATCTTTCGTTTCGTGCGATCATTTTTCGGCCAATTCCGACGTTTATCTTATAACGACATATAGCGTAATATATTCTATTGTTGTATCAATAACAATAATAATACACAAGTTTAACATTGATCTGATATTCAACGAAATCGAACGAGTTAATTTTGCGCTTGATGTAATTGAATATTTTAGTTCATTTGAATTATTATATTAATAACAATAATAATACACAAATTTAATATCAATCTAATATTTAACGAAATCGAAAATGTCAGACTAGGCCAAACCTCAAGTGGAATCTGCGAAAGTGGGAAAAATTGAGAAATCGTACCCACCCCGAGAATAATCGTTGGAGTAAGACAATGACGTCGGTCGAGCGTTCAACATCGAATAGGATCGTCGATCTTTCGTGCCTTGGATGCTCGACGTGCCGGACGAATTTTCCGGCCTTCGTTTGGCTAGGTCGGAAGCCGGCACGGGTGCCTGGTACTGTAAAATTCGCTGAGGGGCGATTCCCGATCCGACGGCTTTCGTGTTCCTGCTGGCTTGCGTGGCCTGCTCCTTCGACTCGATGTATCTCATCAGCAACGACAATTGTCTTACCTGTTTGCGGACGGTGAACGAGAGAAATAAAATTTTATTAGCAATTGAATTAAAACGAAAAATGTCATGTTTCGTTTATTTCGTTTGTTGTTCGTTACTTTGTATGCTTACTAAATAATCGTGAACCGTGTGAACCTTGGTCTTTTCGCGCTCGCTGAGAGCGCTGTACTCCTTTATGAGGCCTTTGAGAAGATTGACTTTTCTCTGCAGCTGGTTCAGATCGTCGCTGGACTGGCTATTCTCGTTCGAGTTCGGAAAGAGGAATTTGTCGGTCGACTTGGGGGATTTTTCCGTCGTACGCCCGCGTCCCGGGATTCCAGGCAAGGGCGGTACCTTCGTGAATTTAACTTTTTACATGAGATGCTCGATCCGAGTCTCGAATTAATTTTCTGTGTCTTGGAAACGGCAAGGTCCAGTTTTCTTTTCCCGATCGAAATTTGGCCGCTCTTGGCGAGAAAAGAATCTACATGTGTATGCACCTGATCGGAGACTGGCCCGGCAAGGTCTTCGAAGCCGAGGCTCCATTGCAGGAAGTCACGCATATCCGGGGCGAGCGATGCGCAGGTTTTCCGTCGCACCTCGTCCATCACGAGGCGGCCCAAAAGATCCATCACGCGTCTCATCATCGCCTCCGTTTCCTTCACCTGTTTGCGCATTCAAAAGCGAACTTACATACGAGTTTCAATGATGGAATCCGTTTTTTTGCCGTTTTGACATTTTTTTAAGTACAACTTACTTCATCTTTGTCAAGACCCTGACGATACACGTTGTCGAGGGCCATCGATTCTTGGGGCTCGTGCCGTCGATAGAGACCCGGACCGAGGGCAACTTTGATGCCTTCGTTGCGTTGTACCTGGGCAAGTCATTTTATATTACAAGCTTTTATTCAACTTGACTTTCGGTCTGATGCAAAACGGAAAATCGATATTTCTCCCACTTCCCGCCTACTTAGAGCTCGGGAATTTTGCAAACATACATCTAAAAGGTGACAATGCATAATTCAATTTAAGAAAAAACATCCACAAATTTTCAACTTTCCATGTGAAATTAGCGATACCTAATCATCCATATAAAATCTCACTAACACACATAAAAAAATTCGTAGCTGACTGTGTTTGTATGTGAAAAGTTTATATGCAGCAATTTAGTCGTAAGTTCAATCCCAATGACAGTCTTTGTTATTTTTCACAAGAATTCCATGTTCCTAACGTACACACTCGTAAATTAGTAAACTACTAGTAGCCACCAACTAGAAAAACCAATTAGAGACTAAAGAGTAGAAAATACTCTTTGTATGAAAAACATATTTAAAAAAAAACTTTTTTAAATTTAAAATTAAAATAAAAATATTAAAATAAAAATTTTTAAATTTAAAAACCCAAACAAACTTAATGTACTAAAAAGTAGAAACTAATTCTTTCACCAAGTCACCTATATGTGACTAAATAAAAGCTTGGAGCGCCCAAAATTTAGACATGCAATCACTAATTTACATGAATCCGTTAACAACATATCAACTGTACTTAATTTACTGTAAAACAACCTTAGATTTCTTCAATAAAAATCCTGAAACTGAGTACAAACGTGTGATAATAATTTCTCTAACGATTATTGTGCCAAATTAAATAGGGTTAATGAAAGAGAATTGATAACATTTATTAAACATTTTTAAAGTTTAGCGCCCCAAGCCTCTATTTATAGTCACATATTTGGTCCCATAGACTTGGTCACATATTTGGTCACATGGACTTGGTAAAAAAAAAAATGTCTACCGTTTAGTAAATTAAATACAAGTTTGTTTTTTTTACATATCTGTTATATATATATATATAAATGTTGTTATTAATATCGTCATTATCCTCAACGTTATCTTATCTATCATCGTTTTCCGCAGTATTATTATTGTTTTTGTCGTCATACTTTTCAATCACATTTCTGCGTTTAGAGAGTTCGAAGAATGCTTGATTTTAGGATTACTTGTTCGAAAATTTTCTCGACGATTTTGGCAGCGAGTTCACCGTGAACGGCCAGATTTATTTGCGACTCGTCCTCGATATCGTCGGCAGCAAGTAGAACAGTCAATTTTCGACTTTGCTGCTGATCGCCACTCGCGGATTCGCTTTTCCGTTCCGTCAGGTTCTTAAATACAACATCGTAGCATTTTGATATTTGATTTGGCCAGGCTCCGGAGTTCCGGGCTTATAAATTGAATCCGTCGATTGCTTTTATAATAATGATAATATTTTTTTCTTCTCGAGTTTGATGAAGAAAGGGTAAAAATATTACCTCGCGACTGTTGCGACGCTGCTGACGAGTCATGTACTTGCGACGCTTAGGGCCGGCTCGACGATCGAACAAGGACGCGTATCGTCTCGGTCTCGCCTTCATCCGGATCCCCGTTGTTGTCGTCGTGTTCCTCATTTCCGCGGAGCAAGGCTCAGTGAGTTTCGTTATGTTCTCTCGAATCGTATCAGTGGAATACTTTCTCACCAGAATTTTGGAGTTTTTCGAAGTGCACGAGGAACGCGTCTCCAATTTATTATTTCCAACTATCACTCGCTGATCAATGGCCACCGGGAGGAGCGCGTCTTTCCGGGTGTAACCGGAACTTCGCGTCAGGATTGTCCCCGTCGTGGGATTTTTCGTCGTCGTCGTTGTTGTCGTCGTTGTTGTCGTCGTCGTCGTCGTCGTCGTCGTCGTCGTCGTCGTCCGGGGGATCGATGAGGCCGCAATGGTCAAATTACCGTGCGGTCTCTCACGTATGATTTGTGTCAGGTGTCGTCCGAATCCGCGTGGTGATCGCATCGAGTGTACGGACCCCGGAATTTTCCTGTACTGCTCGACCAATAAATTTCAATCTCTTTTATTAATTTTTTTCGGACGATTTTCTTTTTTTTCCCCGACAGGGTGTACTTCATTAACCTGAATAATTTTCCATTCGGTGGTGGTGGTGGTCGTCATGGAGGATCTCGTGGGATGTCGATCGAGATAGGTAGGACGAGAAGTAGCGAGAAAAGAACGAAAGCTGCTCTCGAGTCTGTTCGGCTTATCCTGCCCGCCGCCGCGTGGATTGCTCTGCTCGATACCGCCTTTGAATAGGTCGTCGGTGCTCTTGAGGGCGGCGTAGTTCCTCGCCGATTTGTCCTTCGAGGACGAGTAAGCGTCTTCCTCGTACTTCATGTCCTCGTGATCGACGCTACGTTTTTTCGTCGTTTTGTTATTTCTTCTTGCTCGAATCTCGTCACGCGGTGATATGACGAGGTAAACGCGTTCATCGGCTCTGCTCATTTCCGATTCGTGCCCAACCCCCATATCGTCCATTTTTCTCGCTAACAATTTTTCTTTCTCAAGGGCGTTTGAAGTTTCGTAGTTGTCGAAATGTCTCCTTCTCGAGTAGGGCTCGAGCTGCTGCGGTTTGTTCCTGAAACGATCTAATTCTCTCGTGTACGAGGTCGCGTATTCCTGGCGAGGGAAAAAAAGCAATGAATTTTCATGTTTTTACCACTGACTGTAGTCGGAGGATCCCGAGTCTCGGGGCTCCGATATTCTCTTGAGTGTCGATCGCGACTCGCGATCGTTCGAGGAGTACGAAGAGGGCAATTTGTTGTCCGGTATGGCGATCGGCTCTCTAATGTCACTGATGAATTCCTCCTTGGGTGTCTTGTTCTTCAATTTCGCCTGTAACAGCTCGACTTTTCGGTCCTCCTCGGCGTTCTCGTCCTTCGCCTTCGTCATTTCCCGTGTCCCGGAGGCGTCCAAGTTCGGCACCGATTCCTCCTCGTCTGTGCACAAATAACATCGAGTTTCGAGGTTAAAAATAAACGATATTAAAGTTTGCACCATTGGAATGCAACGAAATATTTTTTTCCCCTTCAATTGCAATTTTTTTTGTTGCCAGATCCAAGTTACCAAAACCTGTTTTTTTAATTCTCATTAGAGACCTACAATCAAACCTTACGAAAAAAAACTCTTGGATAACGTTAAAAATGGAGAAAAAGGATATAAAAGAGAACTTCCGTTGCGTTCAAACGATGCAAACTTCAACAGCGTAAAAATAATCTGTGAAAAACGACTATTCGTTATATTTTACGCGCGCACGTTCAATGTCCCGTTCGATGGGGCGATTGTTCTCATCCCCAGGTGCATCGACGTCATCCACGTAATCGTAGTATTCGTCGGCGGCGACGCCCATCGCCGATCTTACGTCGTCGTTGTTCCGTTGCTGCAAGGACGACGAGGATGACAATAGTTTTCGTCCCGGCTCGATATTTTTCTCGTCCTCGGGATTCAAACTGTTGCTCAACTCGATGACCGTTCTCTTGAGCGAGGCGAGGGACGGTGCGTATCCCTCTTTTTCCTCCTCCACCTCATTCTCCCGGTCGATTTCGCGCTTCCTCTTCGCTTCGTCCTCGCGACTCTCGGGAATTCTCGCGTATTCGTCCTCGTCGGCCTCCCGTCGGCTTTTTCTACGAGCGTGAAATGTTCCGTCAGACGCGATCGGTTACAGGTCAGGGTGTACGGCTAAGGTACCTTCGCCGATCGAACCAAGTCTCGACTTCCCGAGGATGTTCCGAGCGATGAGCCACCGCACGATCGATCCATCTCAATTCGTTCTGGGCACTTAATACGTCCTCGAGGAAGCGCGTCAGGGCTGGACTGTTGTTTCGCGCTCGAAGCCTGCTCGCGGGTGATCCGGGCGCCGCGTCCACCTGCAAAATCGTCGAGGATTTCGAAAATAAATACAATGGAAAAAAAATGACTGGAAAATCGACGAAAATTATTCAAGCTGAGATGAGATAAAATTGTAGGAATGGAGATGAAATGGAATGCAGAAAGAGCTAGAGGGAGATTGATTCGTGTGCAAGACAATGGCTGCAACCTATAGAGCCCGCAGTGCCTAAGGTAAATTATGGCGGTGTGTTATTAAAAATGCACTTCCTCCAGCAGGAATGAAGTGGCCTCTGGCAATCTGCATCTCATTCCCGCGTTTGTGCGACTCCTTGTGTTCTCTTTCCCTTGTCACAGGCCAGAATCCCATCGGAGATCCTATTCCTCTTTCCCTCTCTCTCTCTCCCTTTCTCTCTGCACCCCCATAATATTCTCCCTAACCGTCGCGCATAAGCCGCCCACATGGCAAGACACAAGCGCACCACCAGATTTTTTCCTTCAAGATCGCACCGCGCCTGACACCTTTGCACCCACGTCGAGAGGACGCATTAATTAATTCCTATACTCGTTTCGTGATTCATGGATTTTTTTTGCCTACCGTTCTTTTATAATACAACTATCAATGTTCCAGCTATTGCTACATCTGCTTATATTTTCGCTTCGTTCGTATGTCTTTCCGGTTCAAAATTTGTAATCCATTTTTCAAGCACTTGCTGGCATCCGATTGAGCTGAAATTTGGCATACCTATAGCTTGGGGGTATCGACTTTTAATTACTGCAGATAAATATTAGTGAAATTATGGTGCGTAAAGGTTGAATCGTGTCAAAAATGAGTCGGTATTGTTCCCTGAAATGTTTAACAAATTTGCAAAGAAAAAAGTTGGTTCTTTAAACTTGTCGATTTTTTTTCTTCTCATATTTGACAAGAAACTAGTGTAAAGTTGTAAAAAAAGGTCGAAGAATTGTTGTTGTTTTGTTTAATTTTGATCAGTCGGTCCGGATAAAACAGTTCGATGGGGATCAATTTGAACATTTACAGGGCTATTGGGGGGTACATTAAACTGAAAGAAAAACCTGGCAACATTAGTCTTTCCATCAATATTTGTAAAGTAATGGTAGAATTACTGAACAACCACGAAGTAATTTTTTCGTACTTTTTTTCAAATTAATGTTGAGGGTGAATTTTTCTTTTTATTTTATTCAACAAAACGATCTTGTAGGAAATTTATACAAGTTTTCAAAGCTGTGCTTTAATTCCCTGTTCGATCATTGGTTGCTGAAATGTCAATATTCAAAGATATAGAGAAAACGATATTTTTTTTCATTCAAAGTCAGATATCTCAGAAAAAAATTCACGTAGAGAGACAAAAAAACAAATCCAAGCTCAATAAATAAGCTACCTGACCTAATATATTGATTAAACTGAAAAAAAAATTCCCGAGCCCGTGGACCGTTGACAAAAAAAACTTTTGGAAACATTTTTTCTCTCGCCATTGCTTATGATTGCGCGATAACCGTAGCTGACAACATTTTTTCGCCGAAAGATCTCGAAAAATATTTTCTCAAATGCTTGAGGCTTTATTTCAAGTGTAATGACATTTCACGTCACGAGCTTTCAAGAAAATATTTAAAAATTTCAAAGTTCCATGTTTATTGTAGATTCTATAAAGTTGTGCCTTTGATCAGTGACCAAAGATGGGTTTCTTCTGTAGCTTTACTATTTAACTTCATATGCTAAATATTATTTTCTACTTTTCAGCTCAATAGTCTATAAATAAAAGCTCGTTTTCATGAAAAGATTATTAACGTTGATCTTTTATCTCTTTCAGAGTCAAATTATTATAATTATAACCATCATCCCTATTTGGAAATCACATCCCTATTACATTGAACTTAAATGTTTTCAAAAACCTCTTTAGACAATAATAACAATCCGTTTATTTGCAGCATTTTCTTTTTACGAACGGCCCTAATAGAGAATGGTTCCACCCGGACCGGGTGAAATTTGTGCCGAGCCCTTTTGGGTTCTGCCCGGAGAGGTCGAGGGATGGTAGACGGGAGGGATGAGCCAAAACTGCAATGAGAATAATCAATCACGTATGGCAGCGAGTGGTTACGTTTGAAATACAGGGAAAAGCAGAGAGGGAGAGACAGACTCGCCGAAGGAAAGACACGGTCTCTGAAATGGCAGGAGGGCCGCGCAGGGTTTGTTCAAGTTCCAACTGTCGTGGACGCGAGGTTCGAATAGTTCCGAAAGAGAAACCGCGGTAATATCGCCCCAGGGCGCGAGGACGCGGTTCGAGGGGTTGCGGAGGACGGTCAGGGAGAGACAGCGAAGAGTCCCTTTGTCATTTTGTCATCGGACACGAGTGTACGCGCGGGGCACAAGACACAAACGAGACGAACGCGCGAGCAAGAAAGTCTAAAGTTCTCGGGGCTCGTAGGGAAATAACGGAGCCAGTGGGCGAGTACGCGGGAGGAGTAAGAGCCATCAAATTGAACGGGTAAAAGCTACACCGATATCCCCGAAATCAGACGTAATAATATTAATTTCATTGTAATATAATATTAACGTAAAATTGATAAAGTTTATAAAAAATCGTTTACATTGATTTATGAAAGATTAAATATTAATTGGATTTTTTATAAATCAATGTAAACGAATGTTGGTAAAATTTTTCAACTTTATATTTTTATTATACTATAATCAAATTTATATTATATCTTTATATATATATATATTTATTTATATTGAAATATATATATATATATATATATACATATATATTGAAATACATGATATAGTGGAACACTTTTGATGTTAAACACATTATATTGAAACACAGATTATGAAAAATTAAATGAATATTTAATTTTTCATAAGTCAATATAAACGAATTTTCGTTAAATCCATTCAATATAAGTTTTATAGACTATTATTGATAAGTATCAATAATTTTTTTAGTAAATATAGTTACGTTGTCGGACGGGCCGAGCTGCGCGCCTGGCATTCCGGACTCATCGAGAATACGATCGTTTGCAGAAACGCTCGGCAGTCCTCGCGTCCGAGAAACGAGCAGGAGGAATATCCACGGGAAACGTGTGCCCGAATTCGTCGACGAGCCTCGGGAAATCTTCATCGCGATGACGTTTACGACTTTATAAAGCCTGACAAGTATCAGTCGTTTGTTTCCGCCCTTTTTTTTTCTTTTTTTTTCACTACTCAAAATTATTCCACTCTGATCATTGCTTGATAACTCTTTTTTTTTCTTCAAATATTGTGAAATGTGTTTTCGTTCAATATTTTGGTCAATATTTGGCAATTAATTATATCGACTAGGTAATTAAATAATAATTTTAAGTATTTCAATAGTGCACTGACTAATAAGTACCGAAACATCAATTTCGGAGCAAGTTATTGTTGAGGCCATAATAACTATGGATCTAAAAGTCAGACTAAAAAAATGAACTCAATAATCATCATGATTATTAACGAGGTTGTAATTCTTGGGGGAAATAGCACGAGGGGCGTTTCTCACGATCACGATTACTCGTAAATTCAATTGCTTTTTAAGAGTGCCCCCCCCCCGACCAGAACTCGACTGTCACATTTTACATTTTTTTTCACCCTCCCCCTTCTAACCCACTCTCGCCCCGTTTCACCGATCGCTTAGCGCCCTTTGAGCGTTGAAGACTGGAGATTTGGTCGCTGCGGGAGGGGGGGGGGGGGGGTCGAGGGAAATTAAAAAACGTCCGATCGTAAAGCTCGAAACCTGAGGTGAATTACGGCCCGTGGTGTTTGGTGCATCGTAATAAGGGTTGGAGGTGGGACCTCCCTCGTGCGGAGACGCATGATGGGGGGGGGGGGGGGGTGTCGCGACGGCTATTATTTTCGTAATCGTATCCTTTTTATAACGCCGTTTGATTCATTGAGCTGAATTTTTTTTTTTTTTCAATTTTCGACCGAATTTTAAATTCGGACTACTGATTGTCACGAATTGTTCCATACATATCCATTGGCCTCTTTTTGGATAATTTTTTGTGTTTTTTTCGGGTAGACCATTCGAAATATCGGGATGAATCGTACAGCTTTCTCTAAGTCTGGCAAAATACTTTTCAAACCCTCCCGATATGTTTATTTTCAGTTTAGGTGATTCAAAAAATCGATTTTTTTTACATTCCATAAATTGTTAGTAAAACTAATCGCTGATTGACCGGTAAGTACGGTAGATAATTCATTACTGCCTTGAATTTGTCGTTCCCGATACTTTTATTTAAACGCGTTTTTCGCGAAAGGTTTTTTTTTCCTCAAGTTGGGTACACTCTAGCTCAAAAAGATTATAACCCATAATTTTATGAAGTGATAGTTAGTTTCTTTATATAATTACGCTTTATGTGAACCTACATTTGGGCTAATATCATTGTTTATACACGGAGAAAACAGGGGCCTCGGAGTTAAGAATTAATACTATGCTTCTAAAAAAAAATATCATTAAATATCAAAAAGTATTGAATGGAAGATAAAAATTGTAATTATGGTATAGCAATAATGAAGAAATTTAAATTTTAACCTACTATATGGCACGTAAACTGACACAAATAATACATTTTATTCGGCATATTGTGATTTTTCGTAGTATTCAAAAAATATTTTGCCCACGTAATTGGAACAATTAGTTTCCAGTATTCTACAAAAAGTACGCGGTATAAAGAGTCACATTATACTAATCAACTTCGTAATATTTTTCGCTATACGCCGAAGATTAATGCTATGCGTACATACACGAAGATTCATGCAATACGTATAGTAAAATCCATATAAAAACATAGCGTGTAATAAAGGTTGGTATTTTACAAAGCACGCATTATTTTTACTATACAGCGTATAGGACTCGCGCCTGTGCGAGAATAGTTTTAAATGTAATATGCACGCATCATTTTTACTATACGGTGTGAGAATCATTTTTATACTTCTATAACAACAAGTCTTAGAATTTCCGAACTGGCAGTAAACTGCTATATTTTCTAGCACTGAATATTAGAATTCTGGCAACGAGTGCTATAATTTGAGGCCGTATTTTTCTCCGTGTAGTTACCCCTCTTCATAGCAAAAAAGATCATAAAATAATGGCAAAAATTAGACCTGTTTGCACACCTCTTCAATGAGCAATTTTCAATTTTTAGTAAGCGTTAGGTTCATATAGAAGGAAAACATGTTCTTGAACTCATCTTCAAATCGTACCGATTTCCGATCAAAACTGTGGCCTCCAGAGTGTACACAAACAGCAAAGTCTGACGGCGATCTTTGATGAGCGGTAGATTATATGTTCCCTATTTTCAAAGGAGCCGCTTCGAAAAAATTAAAATATTTGATAATATGTATGAAATATTCCCAAAGTTTGAATAAATTCTATTCTTCCGTTCCTTGTTGAAAAAAAAATCATGAAAATCACTAAAAAGAACGTTGTCCAAAATTGGTGTCCCGCCTTAAACAGGAGCGGCGCTACAGCCGTTTGAAATTTCGCTTTCCGATTCCGGAAAAGTGGTCGGCAGAGTCGAAAAAAATGTTTTTTCGTCTTTTATCATATTACAGTGGCCTACCTGATGGGCCATTTTTCGCCGATTACGAATATCATCGAGTTTTTGTCGAACGGTCGAAATTGGGCCGCCTAAACGTGGTCAAAAAGCCTTTGGGGGGGGGGGGGGATAATTCAGCATTAAATACCGGTAGAGTAAGGGCGCCGAGCAGAAAGGGGTGCCTGAGGTAGGAGCAAAAAGGGGTGGGTGGGGGGATGCATTCGTCGATACTGCGGTATCTCATATAGCTGGAAGACGATACAATCGGGGACGGAGACCGGGGTTCTCGGGATGAATGGAAAGAAATAGAAAAGAAAGACGTGGAGCGTTGTCCACGAGGGGGCGGGAGGGAAAGGAGCGTTTGTCGATTCTAACGCTTGGTTTAACCGAGGACCCAGAATTTTCTCTCTCCCTTTTTTCTTTCTCTCGCCCTCTCTGATCTCGTGCTCTTTTTGCCGCTCGTATCGACTCCTGCGGGGTATATATCATCCGGATTCGTTGGGTGAGGCCGAGCGCGCGGTCGTCCGGACGCACGTTCGGATGCACGTTCGCGATATATAGGGAGTCGAGTCTCTCTTTCGTTCGCTCTCGCTCCCTTTCTCTCTCTCTCTCTCTCTCTCTCTCTCTCCCTCTCCCTCCCTCCCTCTCACTCACTCTCTCGCCCGCACCGCGATAAAGAAGAACGAAAAGCAGAAATAAAAGTATGCAGGAGAAAGGCGGAGTCCTGAGAAGAGCGGAAGGAGGTTGAAGAGAGGGAGAGAGAGAGAGGGAGAGAGAGTGAGAGAGAGAATGAAAACACTGAGTTATGCTACCTTATGACAGAATAATCATAATAATTTGTGTCTGCGTAAAATATTTTTTTTCAAATTTGTATGTAAAGTTTTGTTTTCTCAAACAAGCTTTTATTCAATTTACTAAAAAGAAGAAAATAATTTTTTGCTCCTGGTCACCTATATGTGAGTATAAATAAAGGTTTGTGGCGCTCAACTTTTTAAATATTTAATAAATTTGATCAATTTAGTCTCATTAACCGTAGTTAATTTGCCAGAATAGTAATTAGAGAAGTTATTATCACCCGTTTATACTCGGTTTTCAGGATTTTTATTTAAGAAATCCAAGGTTGTTTTACAGTAAATTAAATGCAGTTGTTACGTTAACGGATTTATGCAAATTAAAGATGATATATCTAAATGTTGAGCGTCCCAAACATTTTTTATAGTCACACATAAGTGACTTGGTGGAACAAATATTTTCAACTTTTCCAGAGATTAAATAGAAGCTTGTTAAGAAAAAGGTTTACGTATAAATTATTTTCGACTTTTTAGTCTTAAATTGAATTTACTAGAGCTCTGAAATGTTTGCAAAGAGGGATTAATCCTTCCAAAGGAGCCGTGCGTTATTGTTGGTTGATTGTCACGAAAAATCCCGGAGAACTGTGGTAGGTAGAGCATCTATCATAGAGTTTGGCTCACCACCTATTGGATCTTACATTTTAACGTAGTCGATTGTGCGATCCGAGAGCACTTAGAGCCAATTCATATGTTCTCATGCACTTTGCATGTAGTTTAGCTCTCTATTCAATGTTTCTCATTCTGTTCATTTCTGCTGACGCTTCATTATTGCAAGGTCTCTTGCCTGTTAGTTTTTCCCAGCGTTTTTTTAAGTTGACTCACGCATCGTAACCTCTTAGATGCATGCTTGCGAAATTTCAGAGCTCTGAATAGTCGGGAACTGGGTGAAATGACGATTTTCCGTTTTGCACTTCACACCAAATCAAGTTAAATAAAAGCAGAGGTTTATTGCATCCCTAATAACACTAATAATAGTAATAATAGAAATGATAATAATAATGACACTTAACGTGGCAAAAAAGTCTTTTTTTTTCTCAAGATTCCACTATTGTTAAAAAATTATATTATTTGGATAATGTGTATCAGGAAAAAAAATTAAAAATAATATTACGAGAATTAGAAAGACATTTTTTGCGTAATAACAATCCGTAAAACGTACAACGTTACGGGGAGAGAGAGAGAGAGAGAGAGAGAGAGAGAGAGAGAGAGAGAGAGAGAGAGAGAGAGAGAGAGAGAGAGAGAGAGAGAGAGAGTGCGAGAATCCAAGTTTTTCATAGTTGCCGGAGACTAGCTCCCGGGAGCAGGCTTATTTTTCGTCATTTTCACGGTTAAATCCTCGAGGTTACACGCTCCACGAGAAAAAAGAAGGAGAGACAAGAGAAGAAGGGAAAAAACAGAGCAAACAAGCAAAAAAAGACCGTCAAAACGCGAAAGGAAGAATCCCCGAGTGGAGGAACAAAAAAAAAAAAGAGGAATAGCCACGGAGAAGCGAGGGAGGAAATAAATAAAAATGCGGGGAGGCCCGGGCAACTCTTTATTGTAATAACGCGCGCTGGTGAACGAGTCGCCGAGTGTAATGTACCGGTCTAAGAGCCATTAGGTTATTAAAATAGCGGCATAGGAGCGCGCCCGGCTGCCCGCATTTTTTCTTCCCTTTATTTTGTCTCCGTTACTTTCGCTTTTCTATTTCCGTTAGACCGGAAATGCAGTTGAAACGTCATGGGGCTACCGTCTGAGGATTCATCCATGTGAAATCGCGGGCTAATCCCCGGCGAGTCACACGGTGAATCCACGTGTGAGAAATTAGTATAATAATAATAATCCCGACACTCGGTAGGATCTTCCGGTGATTCGAATGGAGAATAGTCGATATCAAATTAAAATTCAAAGTCAAACTTTATGCTGGACCCCGTCGTAATACTCGGGTGAGGCTGGGGGCGCGCGGCAAAATTGCGCCCGTATGTAAAATTGCAATATCACCCTCTACAATACTGACGACAATAATGAGGGAGGCGGCACGGGGCGAGGTGGTACGAGCTGCTAATTCGAAAGCTCTCCACGTGTGTACAGGTGTTGCGCAACATGCATGTGTGTTTAGGCAGGACGAAGGAGCCGGCCGAGGACGACAAGGGGCGAGCGGAGCAGGGCTTGAAGGAATGACGGTTTTGGGCGCGAATTCGCGAGAGCCGGGAATATTATATAGCTCGGGATTTGGTTACGAGGCTCACAGCACACGCTCCTCTCTCTCTCTCTCTCTCTCTCTCTCTTGCTCTCACCCCCAAGCTGTCTTGCGACTCCAATCCCCCTTTGCTCTCACCCATTCACGGCAAAGACATAAAGTACGTAAGTCTACGTGCGCGTACATAAACTTCGTCACTCTATATATATATTTGTGTGTGTGTGTGTGTGTGTGTGTGTGTGTGTGTATGCGCGCGCGTGGATGCGTGTGTGCTATATAGAAACCTTGAGAAAGTAAGCGAATTGAGAGCTGACTTGCACAATCGCAATATTAGTATAATTCGTAGGGTAATTAATGTAGCTGCTACTTCTGGTGGCGCCATTTCATATTAAAACTACACCTCCTTCCTAATCACGCAAAATATATCTATAATTTGAAAAACAATTGTCGCATTAAAAAAAATAAAAGAATGTATAATTATTTTCACGTAATGTAATTATATATAATGTGATATAATTTGATATAATTTGATATAATGGCAATAATGAATAAAAATTTCATATAACAACAAGTATCATTAAATTGAAATGATTGAATAATGCTGGTTATTAAAGAGAAATAATATTAATATATCATCGTATAGCAATTGTACGTTACATCGGTTGTATTGAGGAAATACGGACAAGAATACAGGGGAAAAATGCAATAAGGGGTATAGAGACAATAGCTGTCGAATATGCAGGGGAGGGATGGAGAGTTTGGAACACGTTGGTGGCTGCGAGAAGGTGAAGGCACAAATCAGAGCGGGAGTTGTGGCAAAACTAGAAGTGCTGGAACACAAGGGGGGGGGGGGGCAACTATGGCAAAAATATAGCCTAAATAGTCTAAAAAACTGTGGCCTAACGAACTGGTTAGGAATAACGCCTCCAAAGAGCTATGTGCGTATGCTAAGAAATTTCAAGTATTGATAAAACATGTAGCACAGAGAAAAGAAAATTCCAGTACATGAAATCTTTTTTAAACGCAAGCTCCTGTTAATAATGTATAAGAAAAAATGTAAAAGAGAATGGTATGCAAGGGCGGACTATGCGTGAAAACCCTTAAAGGGTTTTCTCCATGTAATTTTTCCTCCATGTGGAGAAAAATTACTACTATATCGGTCGAATGAAAAAAAATTAAAGAATAATATATTGTTATTCTTATTGTCATATAATATAATTATACACTACTCTAAAAATTAAAGCAACAGAAAATTGACGCAGAAAGAAAAAAAACAAATTGAAACTGAATAAACAAACTAACTGACCTATACATTGGTTTAATGGAGAAAAAAATCTCGAGCCCGTGGACCCTTGAAATAAAATAAAAAGGTTTTGGAATTTTTTTCTTCCGCTACTTCTTATGATGGCGTAAGAACCGTAGATCACAAAAAATGTTTGCCGAAAGATCTCGAAAGAAGAAATTTGCAGCTTCAAAATGCTTTTGTGCATGTCGATACGACCATTTTCCACATGTATACAGCGCTCCACAAAACACTTAAAAAAATTGGAGAAAATTTCTGTTCCTTAAATTTGTTGGAGTGGTGCATATAATGTGATGTAATAACGAGTATGTGCATTGCGCCATTCGAGTGTAACGATAACAATATTTGTAATATTATAAAGTATGTATTTATAAATATAATTATTTAAATAATTTGCAATGTCAATTAAAAGAAGAATAATAATAAATACTAAGTTAAGCTAAGGCTACAAAGGAATACTATACTTGAACTGAATCATTCGAGTAATATAATAATATATATTAAAATAATCAACAGGAAAATTGTTTTTTACCTCGAACCTGCGGTTCGAGTTCACGCGGCTTGCCTCCGCGCGAAACCCGCAAAAGGGAAAATCCAAAAGTACGTGTTTTTAAAGCGAGAACTTCGAGAACGGTGGGTCGCGAACAATAAAAGAGAAGAAACAAAATGCGTATAAATAGAGAAAATGATGAGCGTTGCGAGATGAGCCACCTGCAGAGGGAAGGAGGGAGAGAGAGAGAGAGAGAGAGAGAGAGAGGCGTATATACGAGTGAAGATAGAGAAATCGAGATCGAGAGAGAGACGGAGAGATGTATATACAGATGGAGATAAGCAAGCGCGGGCTTTTTGACTGCGCGCGACGAGTCTCGTGCAAATAACGAGAATAAAAAAAAAGAAGAGAACAAACGAACGGTGAATACAAATCTAGAGCGAAATGAACAATGCCCGGGAGAGTTACCGGCTCCTAATTGAAAGCAACCCCACCACCACCCTGTGTCATTCTTTCTCCTTTCTCCATTGTTTATACCCACACGCACATATACGTTGATAGTTACTACGTATATGTATATTGAATTGTGTATAGTAGAGTTTAGGCTCGGGCGCCCTTTTCTCGAGGCGCCACCGCGAACGTTTGTCCTTCTCTTTCATTCTCGTCGTTTGTCTCGTAGTCTCTCCTTGGACTATATATATATATATCAAATATACAATATATGTATAGGAGGATGGCCTAATCGGCCGGAGCACAGATGCGTGCCACCCTCACTATGCATCCTCATTTTCCAACCCCTGTGTATATCGCCACACACGCGCGCGCGCATACACACACGAATACACACACACACACACACACAGGGACTCGCGGTATTCTTCCTTCGTGCGCGGGTTATATACGTGTATATATTTATGCTCGATTCCGGGTAGAAGAGGGGCCGACAAACTTGGCCAATGCACTTTACGAGTAAAGTTTTAAGGGTAAACGAATTTTCCGGAAAAACCGCGAGAAAGACAAATGATAATGTAACGGAGAAAATCCTTTGCGTGGACGAAGTTCCAAACGCGGCGATAGATAATTTTTCTGTTTATTTGATTTTTTTGCGATAAGGAAGAACCGGTGTACGAAAAAAAAAAAGTTCGAAATTGCGATCGAATTGGCGGAAACGCGATGGAAGTAGTAGCCTACAGGTGAATTTCAGGTGGCGTAGGAACGCGAAGAAAGAAGTAGCGTGCAGCCGGGCGAGCACACGAGAGTTCAAGGCGATTGCCGTCTGGCGGGGGCGAGGGAAGGGGTTGGTTGGGAACGGGGAGAGAGCTTCGTGACCCGAGAAATACGATAAGCACTTAGAGCTCGCCCGTGTCTATCAAATGTAACCCTTGCAGTGGTGGTGGTGGTGGTGGCAGTTGTGTGAATAGTCACGTGTGCCGAGCGTTCGTACAAGGTGTCCCGAATAATTCGACGCCCCTGGGCTCAACGAGACCCGAAAGATCGTGAAATGCCAGTAAGAAAAGTTCTTTACCGTTTCTTTTGTAAACGCACCGTTGGCTGGCTATCGAACGATCAGTGATGACCAATGCAAAGCGCCCGTTGGGGGGAATGTAGAGATCGGGGATGCTGCGGGCGTCGCTATCGCGACGCGTCTCATTGGCCATCGTTAATCAATCGATATCTAATAAACGGGACTTCGTAGATGGATGTCAGTAGGGACTTTTCTCTTCGCAATTTCGCCATCTATCTACTCCGGAGAACTGGAGCTAAACAAAACAAAAAAATCGTCAGGACACCCCGTGTAAGGGCGATAGGGGAAGGTACTTTCTACACATTCGTAAGGCAGCAAGGTCGAGGAAAAAGCTGATGCACACAGAGTGTATTAGTCGTGTACACTGTGCTTCTGTTCGTGTACGGCGCGCGTCCATGTGTTTGGATACAGTGGTTTTAAGATGTGGTCTACGTATAGGCCGTAGAGGTTCGGTATACCCACGGGAACGGGACCAGAACAACCGAGCCGCAATTTATACACCATGCGGATCCTCGAACCTCGCCACCATCCCCCCTGGCCTTCAGGTTCCAACGATACAACCACACGCTTTTCCTCCAGCCCACACGAGATCGACCGCCGTTTTATCATTTATTCATGCAGCGTTGGGCGAGGAAAACTTACTCCAAGTGCCCATAAACGTTTAGTCGCGCCAAAAGACTCGAATGTGTGTATGAATTTGTATACGCGCGTGTACAACGCCATCCTGGGAGGTTGTTTTGTTGTTGTTGCTGTTTTATCTGATACGCAAAATACGGGCAGTTGTGCGATCGGGGATGTCCCCGGACTAGTGGCCAACAGAATGAGGAAAGAAGGCATTGTCTACGCAGGAGGGGAGGGGAGGGGAGGGGGGGGGGGTGAAGAAAGAAAGGCTCCCGGACGAAAATATGTAAGTGCGGCGGAAACACGCGAGGAAATCATGCTGAGTGACAGAACCAGACGACCGGGGCTGGAATCTCGCTTGAATTACTTCGCGACATGGAGGGGCAGTTGCTTCAGCTCGTAACGGGACATGCGGGGACCCTTGACAATTTGCCTCGACCCAATTGGTACCGCCTAAAATGGCCAGCAGCGTTCCAATTGACCCATGGTCCTCACCAAACTGTTTATTTTTTGCTACTCGCCACGAACGACCGCAAAGATTGGACATCTTATACCAGATGGATGGGGCTGATCGGTGGATCGAACGGAGAGACATGCCTGATTTTTCCCATGGGGTGTATACGGGGAGAGCAGAAGTGCGTACGAACGAGGGAGCGTAAATACTCGGAGAGGGGAAACTGCAAATGATTTTCTACTATTTTCATACTACTCGTATACATCCCATATTATATAGGTACAATTTGATATGAGCCGGATGTATATGTATATGGTGGATGTTGGGGGCCATAACGTAATAATGGAATACGTATAGGTCTAAATGTATAACGGACGATGTCGAAGCTCCCAAGGGGGTGAAAGGAACGTCTCGACCGAGAGAACCCCAAGAGTCACAACGTCGAATGTGTATCGTATATTCTACCGCGTGTATTACAGAAAAAGACCAGGGTGGAAGGTAGCGATGGCTATACCGATGTAGTATCACGAGCCGAAGAGAATAAATGCTGTAAAGCCCGACCGAGGCTTGGCAGATACGAGCTCCAACGAATATCCCACCTTATGGTGATCCTCACATGGACGTAACCCGCCATACGGGGCACACGTCACGAGTCTTCGGTAAAACTTTCTCGGTCTTTTCAATCCATGTACTTATGTGTCGTCGTCAATTTCTTTGTTTGCTTCAAGATTGCATCAATGTCAACGGTCGCCCGTGTCTTCCGATTTTCTAGAATCGTCTCTAATTGATGAGGTTTGTTTGGCGAGTAACAATTGGTGGAGAACGACTAGTATATGGAATTCTTCATGAGATTGATGTGAAATAACGCAAAGGGTGCTATCGTCGGGTTGGCGCCTATACGCGTATATACGTGAATCTGGCACAATGTATTCGCAGGCTGAAAAAGGGCTTCGCGAGCGTCGATGGCTCGACAGAGCCCAGCTCCAATGGGACATGCTCTTCTCCATCTGGCCCTTGCTCGCTCTTTGGAGTGGGCGAGAGAAGCCACGGCAGGCAGATTTTAATCCGTGTCGGTCTGGAGTGTGGTTGAGAAAGCGAGAGTGGGAGGAGGAGGAATAGAAGTAAAAAGGGATATAAGAGGGAGGAGAAGAGACGAGAACATGTCGGAGAGCCAGCGGGAGAGAGAGAGACAGAGAGAACCAAGAGCTGAAGTGACTCGGAGTCTCTTGAGGCGAGATGCTTAATTCCAGGCCGTCCTTCGATGCTGCTTCTGGTACTGCCAACCCTCTCCAATGGTACCATCTCGCGGAACATCCTCACCCCATCATCCTCGTGGACCCCTTTATGTTTGGCGCGCGCGTCGTTTCACCGGCCTCGAGGAATAATCCTCTCCTGGCTTCTTCCTACCGCCTTCCTTTTTTTTTCTGACTTCTTTCCTCGCGCCTCGACCCCCCCTTGCGCCTTTTGTATTCTCTTTCGGTGATGCACGTTGACGGCTCGAGCCTGGAGAATTCTGGGGCTGCCACAGGTCCGCTGGATGTCTTCAACTTTCCGAAGACCAGGTTCCAATCCAGAAGGTTATATTGCTTGCCGCTGTATCCGAGGTATTCCAAGAGTTCGGAGTCTTGCAGCAGCTGTCAGGTTTTTCCTATTAACCGTTGGCAATAAACTAGCCCACGACGAGCTGAGCTGCCATCCAGTTGCGGGCCCGTGACAGCAACGGACGATGATGATGATGATAATGATGATGAGGATGATCGAACGAGAAGGCAGTGGAGCTTTTACGAGTGGACGTGTCTATATGCAGGGGCTCGGTTGAGGAAAAGTGAGTGCTCCGCCATGGCGTGTGTAAGAGGGCATGAATATATGGGAAGTGGAAGCGAGAGGCCTGGGCTCCTGGCCTCGGGGCTTTGGCTGGAGAGAGTGAGAGTTTCTGAACGAACGGGAGGCCTCCAAAGAGCCCGAAGAAAAGTAGAACGGTGGAGCGAAAGGGAGAGAGAGAGAGAGAGAGAGAGGCGCCTATGACTCTCCGTTTTTCTTCTACTTGCTTCTTTTTTGATTCCTCTCTCTCTCTCTCTCTCCCTCCCTCTTTTGCTCACACATTTGCTAGATCTTCGCAAGGAAATGTTCCACGTTTCGCGGTCGTACACAGTCGTCGTCGTCATCGTCGCGTCGTGTCCTCGAGCATGTTGCCTGCCTTTCATCTCTCCTCTGCTCTCTGTATTCCAGCCATCGGAGCACTTATACACTCTGGGCCCCCTTCGCCTTTTTCCCTTTCCCTCATTTCTTTAGCCGCGCGCGCGCGCGCGCACACACACACACACACACACGTGCACGCATGAAGATGTAGTACATAGAAACACAAAAAAAAAATGTTGCGTACGCGTCTAGATACATTTTTCCAGCTACATTCCACTTTATGCAGTTGGATGAAGGACAGGAGCGACCGATAGGAACCTTGCGAAAGGGAGTTTCTTCTCTCGCGCACCCGAATATTTACAGCGAGCGGCGATGATGTTGCTCCGGATGGAGGCATGTACTCGGGCGCGGTAACTACATTCCGTTGTACAGTGGGATAAGCGAGGGCTCCAGCCTTTAAAATACATCGTGATTTTGATACTCTTCAAGTGGGCCACAGTTAGAGCGGGGGGTGGGGTGGGGAGGAGAAACGCTCTGTAATCCGCTTTGCAGCATCACCCCGTGGAATTATTGTACAAAAGGCAAGGGGACGTTGCTTTTTTTCCTCCTCCTCTCGTCCCCATTTTTTAATACGCAGTCTACTTTCGGAAGGGAGAAGTCTTGCTCGATTATCGTCGAATCGACTAACGCTTTATCCTTGCGAACGATCCTCGGGACAAAAGCCCGTCAGGGTGGAAGAGGTACAGAGAATAAAGAATCAACTCGTTCGATATGAACGCGTGTAGTTTGATTATGATTCGTCGGGAAACGAGACGGTACGACTTTACCAAGATTCGCCGGATAATGGAATCGCATGTTGCGTCTTGGAGAACAATACGAGCAAGTCAGAGTGAGCGAGAGAGAGAGAGAGAGAGAGAGAGAGAGAGTACGGCAGGGCGTCTTGGCGAAAACCAAGTAGGAACTAAGCGCCCGTTGTCTTAATCCCCGCGGCTCCGGTTCCTCCAACACCCGCGTCTATATCTACCATTTAGACGAAGGGTTATCCTCTCTTTGTAAGATACTTAGAGAGACAGCGTTGCTCGCGTTGGGCGAGAAGCGAGATTTCAGCGAACAAGTGTTTGCCACACTGTACAAACAGCGAGAGACGTACGACGAAATCAAATGGAAAACTCGTCACCTTACTTCGTCACTGTACGGCTTGGCGAACCTCCACCCGGCTCACTCGATCGCGAATACTGAGCCACAACTAATTTCATCAACTAGTATCTAGTTTACGCTTGTATGCTTCTGTTTGGGTCAAATGTATCGTTTCCAGAGCTGAGAAAAGTCAAACAAGCCGAAAAATTAGGAATGGTTATTTTGCTTCTGATTCTTGAATCGTCCAACGCGTATGGACGGATGATTAAAAGTATTGCGATCGAGCCCAATCCAACCAATATGTCTGTACAAGAAAGAGCGAATCTGTATTCGTGTTATAAATTTTTTGTCGATATATATGTAGGCTAGACGCGTCGTGACGTCTTGGTGGTCTCGTTTGATGGTGTTCTCTCGCTGGATGACGCGGCCCGGGCTCGTCGAGAAGAATGTTGCCCAACTACATTTATAGTAGCACATATACATGCACAGTACATATGCACGCGCGCGCGCGCGCACGCAAACACGTATATGTATATAGGATTTCGTGCTCTATATATAGGGGAAAGGACACCGCGGAAACGCGGAAACGCGACGTCCGGCGATAATGTCCGTCAACCGTGGGCTCGTGGCGTACAACTGAAGAGCCTACTCCAACAATACTCTATTGTTACCAACTTATTCCATTACAGATAACTCATACCTTGCTCGCTCTCTCGCTCTCCGTCTGTCTTTTTCCCTCTCCTTCACAGCCAGCTTTGCTTTCCATGTTTATTATTGTTTCTCTCTTGCACTCGTAGCGACGATTCGCGCTTATATAGGACTCGTCGTCGTCGTCGTCGTCGTCGTCGTCGTCGTCGTCATATTACACGAGCGTGAGTTTCGCGATGCGCCACTTGCCTGGATACTGTAGCACACTCGCTTGAAAGCGGAATGGCACTTGTTTCGTTTCGATTTTCCTTTGTAGGAGGGGGGGAGAGGACTGGCTCGTGAAGCCAGAATTGCCAAAAGCGACGCTACAAATATTTCCGAAATCCTGATAAACCCAGACGAGCTGGTAGCATTGGTGTGCATTGTTAAAATTGGAGGCACCACTTTTTCCAATACCCCGCAACGAGGACACAGTCGCTTAGGAGCTTTTCCACCGGGCGTACGAACCAAGACCCCTAAAGAGTACGCTACGCAAGCGAAAAATTACTTTTGTACGGAATAATCGGAGAGGGCTACATGTGCGTGACGTAACGCACGATCGGGTTCACGTCCATATATTCCGTTGGAGAATCGCGAAGGGGTCGTTTGCCAGCGAGGCCTGTGAGAGGTAGTTTCCCGAGCGTTGGCGATAGTTTCTAGGCCGCTCCACGCTCGCCAAGAGATCAAGTATTTAGCGGCAGGCATTGAAGACACCGGTATTGCTTTTTCCGTCATTGCAATGTCTCCTCGACCGTACAGTCCATTTGTGAAAGCAAGATCGCGAAAACGAGAGCGGGTGAAAGGCTACGTATGGGTTCGTTTTTCGTGTAAAAATGCGGCGGACGTATTTCGCGCGAGGAGCCAGCCGGAAAGTGACTATTCTTCGAGGATTGGGAGCCCTTTGGAGTGGGGGCTCGGAAGGGAACGAAAGTATAAAAAAAAAAGTGCGATGGTAGATCGGTACACAGGGAGAAGTGAGGCTTTTGCCTCGGGCCGCCAGGTTACGTACTGTTTAATATTAATAAGCCGAGAGAGAAGGGGGTGGGTGCTAGGGGAGGGTAGAGAGAGGGAGGGAAGGGGCCCTCTCCCCCGCGAACAACATGAACGAGAAAAAAAAAAAGAATTTGAAGGAGACCGAGAGAGGCTCTCTCTCTGCTCTTGGCAGGCACGTAGATGCATATCGGCTGTGCGCATTACCAAAAGATGCTGCTGCTACTACCGCTGGCTCATACCACTACCACCACCACCACCACTACTGCTACTACTACTACTCCAGGCCAACCTTCTCCAAGGGTAAGCAACATTTTTCTACCCCTAAACCCTACTCGGAATTTCAATAGTCCTTGTATTCCACTCGCTCGAGCGCGTCTGGCCGCTGCATTTGCCTCGCTTAACGCATACACCGCGAACTTCGTGGTGTATACGTTACATTGCCGCTAAATGTATGATGATAGTACCAAGTTGAGTGCCACCATAATAACTAATGTTGCTGTCGCATTACCCTTGGCGTTTTTCCTTAGACTATTGTCAAGCGTGTTGTGATGTTGTAGAAAAAATCCAGCCACTGGCACATAGTGCCCCGAGCCACAATGGCTATTGGGTCTGACGCGGATCACAGTGGACCGTCACCAATTGCTCGAGCAGAGTCAGAAATCCACGTGGGCTTGTTTGGGGTTGTTTGCAGAAGAGACAACCGCCCAAATGCCCGGACGGCATTGCACAGAGTCCCTTTGAGCGACGTGCAAAAGTTCACAAGTCCAAAATGACTTGCCGATGACGGAGAGCCGAGGAAACGTCGCGCAGACACGAGACACGAGAAAAGCAGCGCGAGGAAAGCGCGGCGCGGCTTAAAAGCCGATATATCAGACTAATAACTTGTCCATTAAAAACGCTTAAGTAGCAATAAGTAGGCGGCACCAAAGTGACAGCCACTCGCGGAATTTTGTACGGATTAAAGTGTCCAAGTGGTTGGAATTTATTGAAGAAAATAAATAAGGGTGAACGAAGCGAGAGTGGCTTGGGCGGTTTTGGGGGAGGGCGGAAAATGCGAAAGGTAGCGTAGGTAGGATTACACGGAAAGCAGGGGGGGGGAAGGGCTGTTAACGTTTGTTGCAAATTGGTGAACGTTTGAACATTTTTCAATTACGGGAAACAAAATTTGATGCCGGTTTTGCATTTATGTTTTTTTTTTTTTTTAAAGGAAAATGTATAAATAATATTAAGATTACGAGCTATTATTGAGATTCAATTTTCGATATATCCTGATGTAGAGAGAGAGAGGGAGTGAGAAAAGTGACGAAACGAGATGCGAGAGAACGACACGGTAATTACGAACGTGCCAAAGTCTCTATCGAACAATCTAAACGAGAAATGGCGCGCCAAGGGCCGCGTTTTCCGCCGAAAAAAAAAGTGAATGGAGCGAAAGCCATGGAGCGAATGCTATTACAATCGCAACGCGACAATTGCAACAACGTACGTACCACTCGGGACCGCGAACAGACGTGTCCTCAAGGAGGAAAAAAATAAGCAACTTTGGGGGATTTTTTAACCGAAGATATACTTATTCGACATCTATATCAAACTGTAGGATAGACTTTAATAGTATATTGAAGTTGAAAAAAACAATTTTTTCGAAATTCATTTATCATGAAAATGGCGAAGCTGTGGCAGAGTGTTACAGCAAAGTTGCCGTAAGAGTTGCAAATCGACGTGCAGTCTAGCTCCCCGTAGACTCTGATTTGCAAAAAAAATTACACATTTTTTTCACTTAGAACATGCATAGTTTGTATTTGACAGTATTTAAAATGAAGAATATGCAAATTCAAGAGAATGACACGCATTTACAAAAAAAAAAAAAAAAAATCAGCAGTTGACGCAAAATTTCTGCAAAATTTGAATTAAAAAAAGTAGTTTCTAAAATAATTTTTCAAAAACAATTTTCGTCACGTAGAAAATAGCAATATTATCGATATTTCTACCGAGTTTCAACTCAATCGACTTAATAGTTTTTGGGTAATCCGGCACGGCAATTTCGAAAATGGAGTTTTGAGAAAAACGCGTTTAGAGCCCGGTTTACGCCCGGTCCGAATCCGAGAGGTGAGGCAAAGCGATTACGGGCTGTAACGTTTGAAGTTTCTCGTATTTTGCTTTGAAACTTTGGAAAAATATTCTACATACATAATTCTATCGTTGAAAAAAAAAGAAATCGATTTTTTTATCGTTGTAAATGTATGTCCCGTCTTAAAAAACGAGTAAAAAAATTGCATTTTCCAAAAATATTTTTTTTTCATTCGACCGTATCATCTTTCAGCTGTGTTTCCTGAAAATTCCATTGTAAAATGGGTGAAAAAATTACATTTCCGAAAAATATTTTTATTTGATAATCTTCTCTTTTAGCTATATTCCGTGCAATGCAATTGTAATATTTCTTAAATTGAGTGATCTACGGCTTCTAAAAGTAGACCGGACGAGCAGTAGCAGCACCACAATGCAAACTCTAAACGCGTGTTTATCGAAACACTCTTTTGAAATTCGTTGGACATATCTCGAGAACCAGTTGATGGATTGTTTCCAAATTTACCGGAGATACGATGAGAAATATTTAAAGGTCGTTCACCATCTTAATTTTTGAAAATCGATCGTCACTTATTAATACTTGGGTAAAAATTGCAACTTCATGCAAAGATTTTGTATGCTCGAGTTTCAGTACGGCGCCACGTTGTGAAAAAAATAATGAATTAAAAAGCCCACGATCGTCAATGACTCGTATTTGGTATTTATTTAAATAACCCATTTGGTTTTCAAATTTCAGATGGACCGTTTAAGCTGGGAGGTGTTCACCGCTAAACGTCGTGAAAAAAAATGTCATCTGCCGGCGGCCATGTATTTATTGTTTCCTGTATTTGTGTTATTTATGATTATATATAACTTATTTATTTCCATATTATATATATATATATATATAACTATAGTATACATAACCTTTTTGTTACAAAAAAAATGTGTCTTTTTACCAAGCGTTTCCCAGAAGAAGAAAAATCCGAATTCGGTCGGTTTTCCGGGCCTCTAGATGTAGCCCCTTAATTTCCAAATTTCTCTCATGCCTGACGGGCATTGAGGATCGAACCAGCACAACAGAGCTTTAATGAAAAAAAAAATTGCAGCACACGAAAAATACACGATGGTACACCGATCGAGCAAAGCTGTTCTCCACTCCGAAGGCTTGTCATCCTCTCTGTACACTTCGTGTATTCGGCTTGGTCGCAGCAGCATCAGCAGCAGCAGCAGCAGCAGCAGCAGCAACAGTACTTTCGAGCATTTTTTTCTTTTGTTCCGTATTTTTAGTTTTCCCCTTTATTTCGTATAATGCATCCGGCATTTGTCGGCGTTCAACGAAAAAAGAAGAAGCCTTTTGGAGTTGCGCCATCCTCTGGGCATCAAAGGCGAGGGACGAAAAAAAGAGAGAGAGCAAAACGAAGCGATGCACGGTACTTTTGTCTTTCATCTATTGTTTTTCACATTATCGAAAAGCATACCCGTTACCGGAGTTTTCGAATCATTGGAGTAGGAATGGAAGGGCGAGCTGGGGTTCCGGGTACATTACCGCCAAAATAGAGATTTGGGCCACCGTCGTATACGACTCCCCGTGCATTATATCCTCGATCAAAGAAACGGACCGTTAGCCCTTGAGAAACCTGGACAATTTGCGACTGCCAAAAAAGCCCGTCTTTTTCCCTCCGCCACGTCAACGAGTACATTTCTAGAAGAGTAATCCTACCTTGCCGAATGAGACACCTACAGGACTGGCTAGCCGGCCGAATGACTAATTGTCCGAGCAATGATACAAGCGAGTGTGCCACGGAAATATCCACAAAATGCTCGGCCGGAAAAGACGAGAGGATTGAAATAAAGTTTAACGTAAAAAGGAGGGGTAAAAACCGAGACAAACCCAGCATTGCCGAGACGGTGGTTGATAAATAGTACAGTACGGACGTACGTGCGGAACGCTGAAGAAAGAGCGGGGAAGAGCCAGTAGGAGGCAGAGAAAGAAAGAGTAATTGCAACAGTGGTAACTTCAGGAGTGGCTGGTAGCGAACGACTGGTAGATATAGTAACCAGTCGGTAGTTGGTAAAGTTACAGCCAAAGAGGTGGGTGGAAGACATGCACCATCGGGAACTTTCGTGCACTACATAGATAAAGTTGTATGCTTGTGTACGTGCGTGGGTGCATACAGAGATCTCAAACGTGTGTTGGGGCTTGAACGACGGTTGGTGGACCCCCGTCTCTCTCTCTCTCTCTCTCTCTCACTCTCCCCGTATCACCTGTATTTTCCACCTGTTTTACTGGGCGGTGCTTCACGAAGCTCCACCTACGTCCCTCCTAGCAACGTCGTGATCGCCCAACTACGTAACCCGGAAAATCTTTCTATTCTCATTGGCCCGTTGAGAGCTCAAGTGAAATCCTCGTTCTATATTATTATTATTATTATTATTATTATTATTTTACCTTGCGTATACTTGAAAAGTCCCGAGCCTCTTCGCCTCGGTCGCTTCCCCATCCCCGAGTCCGCCCGCACAGTCTACCACCAATGCTCTCCGCGAGCCTATAGCCAAAATGACCCGAGGCATATCCATATGTCTGCTGTACGATACTCGATAGCCCTCGCTTTTCCTTTTTCCCTATCTTCGCCGAAAGCAGCAAACTTTTGCATCTTCGAACAAGCTCTCGCGCCAACGGCTTCGTTCTTCCGAATAGAATGGGAACTTTGGACAATTGAGTTGGAAAATAAGTTGGTTGAAAGGCTGCAGCCAAGTGCTTGGGTCGGGGAGCGGGTCTAGGCCTCTCGGGCTGGTCAATTGGTTCGGCGAATCGGCTTTCCCGAGGAGACTCAACTTTCAAAAGTGTTGGCAAAATGGAACTACGAGTCTGAGATTGTAGGATGTTTGGTAAGACAGGAGGAGAGCAGGGCGCGAGGTGATACGCGAAGGCGCCTTCGAGCAGATGTCCGTCTGGACGGAAAGCTCCTCCGAGGATGAAGGTCCCGAAGAGCCGGTAAATGGAAGGAAGCGCCAGCGATGGATGAGAATGAAAAAAGGTAGAGAAGGAAAGGAAGTAGACGAAAAAAAGGAAGCAGCAACCGAGCGAGCAAAGCTTAGAGCAAAATGGGCCAAGATAAGTGTGCTTCGCGAAAGGAATAACAAGCAGTGTCTCTTGGGGAATGTGCACCAGGTGTTTGGGTTAACCCTGGTGGCTTAGGTGTCTCTCGAGTGTCTCCACGTACTATACCTACAGCGACTTTCCTCTCTGAGAAACGCGCCCAACGAACGATCCTAAAGATACACGAAGAGCTCGAACGGGGTACGTGGTCGCACAAAGTCGCTTTCGGTTTTCGAAATACCGTACGTATGTGTCAAACGTGTGGCTCCTAGCTGGTTCCTATCGCGGCGCATGAGAACAATTCATCATTGCACCAAGACTAGGTGCTTATCAGGTTGGCATTCGTGTTCCATCGTTAGTGTTACCAAAGACTCGTCCTAGGAGCGCCCGTTATCAATGAGAGAGCTCCTTCGCGTCGCGAGTCCCACACCGATACCATTGTTTCAAACACCTCGAGTCTCAAGACACGCCGTCCCCAATGACATCGCGATCTCCTGATTCTCGTTTCCTCTTCCCTCCGCGAGAGAGAGAGAGAGAGAGAGGGAGAGAGAAAGAGTAGGCCGGGCTTGTTTCACGCGCGAGATTGAATGTCGCGCTCGTAGGGGGATGATGTTACCGCATAACATGACGTTACATCAGCGTGAGCGGAATTTGCAAAACGACTCGGTCCATATTACCGCAAGAAGCGTACCGGGGATTCAGCTTCGAATCAGGTGAAAAACATTGAAGCGATGAGAGCGTCGCGAAGCCGTTCGGTGATATGTACGAGCGACGAGAGGAAGTGTGCGCGCGCGTGTGTGTGCAAACAAGCCTAGAGTTTCACGGTGAACAGAATAACGCACCGAGATTCCAAGGGAAATCCAATAAGCCTGGTGAGGAGGCCTGGTCCCGTCGTAAAACGAGACAAACAAATTTCACCCGCCTGTATCACCCATGTGTAGGCATAGTATATTAGCTCCAGGTAGAGAGAGAGAGAGACGTATAACATAACGCGATGAAACGACCCGAACTGTCATTCATCGATCTATATCCGTGCTGTCTTGTGTTTTCGCTCCTCCATGGGACTTTCCAGCCGTATTGAAAAATTCATCGAGGCCGAAGTGTTGGCCATAATTGCGGGGCCTCGAATCAAGTCGGCATTGGATGACCCGTAGACGCTTTTGGGTTAAACGCCGAGTAGCGTCCGGGCGCAAAGATCATATTGGGGCTATACCTAATTACAGCTGAGTTGACGAACCTCAAGAATATTACGGGCCATGTCCCTCTTTGAGGCCCCCGATCATCGTCGCCTAGCCAACTTTGCCCGATTAATCTTTCAAACGCAATCTCCCAAAGCTAGCCGCTAGACGCGACTTCATTATCAAACTCCTCTGATTTGCCAATATATATTAATGATCGTTACGAGCGTGGTATTATCGCCCGCCGGGTCTATCAGGGCGTTGATATTCCGAAGTCTTCAACCCTCGTGTCATCGAGTCTCCCGAGTCCGCAGTGGCTAAGGCCCGCCGGGCCGAAAGGTATCGAGAATTCTCATACACGATCCTCCGTCGTTAAAAGTTTCGCCCATGCAGCAAGCGAGTGTGCCGCGTAGTTACCCCGTCGAGGCATCCAAGCTAACACGAAATAAGTATTCTCGGAGAGGTTAGTCGCGCGCGCGAGCACTTTCAAAATTGACGATCAGCGCCAAGTAAAAGGATGGCCGAAGGTAACCGGGGGAATGGGAGCTAAAATGCTCGTGGCTCGCTCGAGTGGCATCGGGGTCGAGCTTCCGGTAAAACACCGACGTCCCGTGCACTCTGCATAAAGTCTCATTGTATACGAGATCACTTAGTGAGCTCGGTGGCTAACGAGAGATGCCTCTCTAACAGTTAAGGCGGCACACATGCGAGACTCTCGCTCCTCGTTGTACGTGGGATAACGCATCACCTGGCCACGTATATTCCGAGCCTACCCGGGGTCTTCGGCGACCTTCGTGGGCAAAAAAAATTGCCTGCGACGTAGCAACGACGACATTGCCAAACTATCGAGTACCTGAGTATGAGTCGTTGAGCGGAACGAGTCAATTTGATGAAAAAACAAAAGAGATGCGGAGGAAGATATTGGAGGTCATTGATAGGTCATTCTATGCGTTTTCGGCAAGTCCGACGAATGGGACTAGGGGGAAATAGCGTGTGGGCTCGAATCAAGATGGACGTTGGCAGAGTGGCTTTCGCGTGTCGCGAAAATTCATCGGTGGCCAGGACACACAGGGCTAACATACGCGGAGAAAAAGAAGCCAAGGTCGAGAGAGGGGGGGGGGGGTGGCGGCGAGACGCTCGGACATTGCCCATCCTGTGGTCGAAAGTTCTCGATCTCGCTATCGGGATCCTCGAAACCCCGTCGTATTCCGGGACATTGAGGAGAACGGCAAGAGCCGGTGGTACTCCCGGGAGTACTATTCGCGCCGTAGGGGCTCTCATCCATGTCTGCGGGGGGTATCAATTGGCGAATTTCTCGTCCCTTATTTTCTCCCCTTCTCTTGCGCGACCGTGTATCGTTGAGCCACCGACATCACGGACCAAAGGATGCACGGGATGTTCCCCCGGCTGTGCGACCAGACGTACGAGGCCGAGCTTACACCAAGGACACCTCGTGGCATATTCTTTCAACCGCGCGCTGCTCCCTTGAAATATTGAACGAGACAAGGATCCGAGAGGATATACGGCGACGTGGAACGAGGTGAACTATGCAGCAGCGGGCAAGGTCTCTCAACGACGGAACGCTAGTGGCTTCGTCTTACCGCCATCCCGCTACACTTGACGTTTCTACCACCTAATACATGTGGAATACCGCGCGCTTTCTGCATACACGTGTGTAAACGAGCATCCATGCACTTCAACGATTCTTCAATGGAGGGTGGAAAATTTTCAAACTTTCATAAGGCGCGAAATTCTTTCGCGGAATCCTAGTCGAAGGCGTTAATCGGAAGGAAAGCCTCGTGATGCGCCAAGTCATCAGATGTGAAGAAAAAAAAAAAAAAAATGTTCCAAACTGGCGGCAGTTCGACGCCCCAGTGCGTTTGACCGGTAACATTGCCGCACTGGCGTAACACACGCTATGGCTGACAGGTAGGGTTCTTGACCCTGTAAGATAATTCGGGACGACGCCTATATCGTCTGCGGACGATAGATCGTGAGGGATTATTGCACACGAATTGCAGATCCGACGACGAAATGTCCTGCTACAGGATGAGCGGTCACGGGCGCCCTATGGAAGTCTACGGATGATGTACCAGTCCACCAGGGGGCTCCGTTCGCTCGTTATTGCGCGGATCGGCTGACAGAAGCGAGAGGCAGAGGGGTGGGGGGAGAGAGATATGGGAGAACGGAAGCGGTTATCGTTGCATTGGGCTTGGGGCGTGGTTGTAGCAGTAAATGTCATCGGCAGCCCACTAGACGTCAACAACCACGCCGCGCCGTCACACACCCGTCACATTTGCATTACTACTGTATCATATGTACATCCTTCGATGCGCGTATACACGCCGGTGTGTATAACGTCTCCATTGCCACTGAATGGTAACACCCTTCGGGCAAGGGCATGCAACCGTGCGAGGATCGTTGCTAACGAGTAAACGCATTCACATCTATAAGCGCGACGATTATGCCTATAGCGAGAAAGGTGAGTGCAATGATAATCGTCACCGGGCTTTCGGGTCGGTTAGCTTTCGGGGCTTACCGTCCTCTTTCTCTCTCGCTCTCTGGGTCTGCTCCCCTCGCGTCCACGAGTGCATCAACCCCACTTCCCGAAGCCTGGTGCATTTTCAACGCTGGTCGACAAATGCCCGAACCACTCGAAAATTTCAACGTATGCTAGCATGTACCGAGCAACGTACCCGCGGCCTCTTCACTCCGACTATGGAACGAGCCGCGTAATGACAGCCAAATCTCTTTACTTCCATCGTCAATTATTCCGATTTCCCATTTTATACTTATCCGAAGCGGGTTTATCGATACGAGCGTAACCGCATAGAGGAGTTCTTTATGGGAATACATTTTGCGCCGTTCGGTCGATACCCGGATATCTTCGACTGGGCCGAAACAAAGCGTGCTAATGGAAAAAAATATCCGCGGATTTTGCATTTCCGAGCACGGATAAAACGAGTCTTAAAAGATTGCATTAGTGGCATATTCTGCGCTGATGGCAGCTGATTGAAAACGGATGATGTAACGGTCCCGTATCTACATAGCAAAAACCAAAGACCTATCTATTCATTCGCACACTGACAAAGTCGCAAGATTCGTAACCTTTTTATATACTGCTCTTTTCCATAGCTAAACAGGAGGGTCCTCCTTTCGCCAGGCCCTTTTTTCAGTCCATCTCGGAGTCACGAATTGTGCGAACGTTCGCTCTCCTTCACCAATCATGTTAATAAAATTCCAGTTCCATTTTTCCTACCCAATATGTGTACTCGTACATATGGATGCTCGGACGCGTATTTAGGTACTCGCCGAGTCTCTAATCGTTTCGACGATTAGCTCGATTACACACACGCGCACGCGCGCGCACACACACACACATGTAATATATACCAGGGACAAAATGACGGTCGGACAAGGGGTTGATGGCGATTGAAAGCCGAATAAAGGGAAACGGTGATAGGGGTGGAGACAGAGGGAGGCCAGGGGATGAAGAGTCGAAGAAGAGTCGCGGAAGAATAATTCGAGAGTCGATGCCGGTCGTACGAAGCTCCGGGGGTGGAAGAAAGCTAGGAACAGCCACCTCCGACAGGGGAATGAGAAGGTAAAGCATCGAGATGCCAAGTACCCGGGGCGCTGTTGGCTTGCATTGTTTCCACGGTGGCGGATGGCCGGGCGCGTGGCTTTCCAGTACCGGGGCGAACTACGCGTAGAGCGAGCGACAGAGAGAGAGAGAGGGAGAGAGAGAGAGAGAGAGAGGGAGAGGAGAGAGAGAAAGAGCGAAAGAAAGATGGAAAATAAACGGCGCGCGGTATCGGGTGGTCTACAGCGATAGACGAATGGAAGCCGACTTTTTTAATATCCAGGGGATGATCTGTAGCAGAAAGCGTAGCTGCGTCAGCGCCTGTCATTGTTATGTGCATGCGCTTCTCTGCCCGTGGTCTCTCTTCTCTTTTACCCTATACTAATACCACACAACGTTCTAACCCCCCATTCCTCTCTTGGAATCGTCCACCTCTTCAGCACAATGACAATTTTTCTCGTTTTATTCTCCGGTAAGCACTCGCTTCGATTTTTTTTCTTCTCTGCCTCCTTTTCCACAACCGTCTCTCTCTCCCTCTGGTTTTCTCCCTTTCGGTACTTTTCGCGTGCATGTACGCGGCAGAACGGGAGTGCCGGTTGTATTGATAAAAAATACCCCCGCGGATGTGTCCCCGCTTGTACGCGTATATTTGAGGCTGCAGCACGCGCTGCCCCCTTCCTCCACTGGCTTCTTGCAGGCAGTAGATTCATCGTGACGAGGCTTCGTACACCGACCACCCGTATTTACCACTGAATCAGGACCTATACACGCTCCTGTCACTGCGCACCCTCGAGCTAACGTTCCCGTCAGCGAAATCCTGTTCTTTTTTTTTTTGTGTTACCTTCTCGCGCTTCGTTTGCTACGATGAAAACAAATGAATGTTTTTGTGGTATGACCCGTGTGTAGGGTAGTGGTCTACTTCCAATTACTTCGCTGTGTTTCGATGTTATTTGTCAGCAGCTGAAGAACCGTAGCTGACCCAAAGAGCGGGCCACGTCTTTGGTTCAGCTTCGGTTTAATTTATGAGCGACTGGGCATTTCTGGTTGACCCAAACGAAAATCCTTCTCTGAGGCACTGTTTCGGTTTAATTTGCCAGCAGTTGATAGGTCTGAAGTTGGCAAGGTTGCGGTGCAGCAAAATTATTTTTATCCCCTTAATTTTTGCATTGTTAGCAATCTATTACATGTATCTGTTCCAAGTGCTTATGAAAGATCGTACAAAACATTTTCAGGGATTTTCGACAAACAGAACGTACCCTTAATAGGGGGTGAAAGTTGAAAAAGCATCGTCGCTCACATGGCCTGACGATTGCCAAATTTTTCATTGGCGTTATAAATAGTCCGACACTAAAAGGGCGTACAAAAAATCGAACGATTTTCACCTGCTAGAACCGACCTTGATGGGGCGGGGGGGTCGAAAAGAATGATAACTTCTACGGTATGGAGATTTATATTTTATTTTATTGATGATTCGTGACCAACAAACGATTTTGCATCGAATAAAAGACTGACCAATAACCATATTTTTATCAAGAAATTTTAAAAAGCCCCTTTGAGGCCTTGCTTTTCGTCGATTACGACCAATTTCATTCTAGCGGTCCGTCGTCGAGTCCCCGATATATTTGTCGATGCAAAGTCATCCGCTGATTACGAGTTTTCCGGGTAGAACTCGATCGGTCAAAAACTCTTGGTTCGTCACAAGTTTATATAAAAAAACAAAAAAAAAAAAAGCTCCGGTCTTGCAGCTCACACGTTTATATTTGTAAAATCGATCTTCTGTGCCAAGTAAAAGGCCTGCGTGGACGTGTAGCCACGGTGGGTTTGTTTAGGCTACTTGCCGCCCCCCGGTCATAAAGTCAAGCGAAAAATGTATAAAAATAAAATCGATGATTTCAATGTGGGTTTTTTTTTCTTCAAATTCGTACAAAATAGTCTTGAAACTACGAGAAGGTAATTTAACTTTCGAGCGTTTTAAATAAAACCATTTTAAGGCGACTCGATACTGTTCGTAGGCTATGGATATTTTTTTTATGTACACTACTGCTCAATAGTTTGGATACACCAGTCGATATTTCTTGCCGTACTAAAAGATCGCTCGGTCAAAAAAAAAGATAACCAAATTTAACGAACAGCGTTTCGAAGGGAACAAGAAACTTTTAATTTTCGATTTTAAATTTGCTCGAATTTTTTCAGAATAAAAAAAAATCGAATTTTCTGTGGCCGAAACTCGAAGAATTGTCCAAAGAAATTGATTCGCGTATCTCGAAAACTGTTGAGTTAGAGACCAAATATCGAGAAGGGAAAATGTTGCAGTGTTTCGTTTTAAATACGTAGACAGTTTTGAGATAAGAAACAAAAAAATAGTCAGCCGCTAATTTTATAGGATAGATGTAGATAAGTAGCCTGCCCGATTCATGGTGGAACAGCTCTGGCTCACCCGAATGAACATACTCATCTAATTGTACGAGTTCGTTTGGGTTTAATTTGTGAGAATTCGAACAGCCCAGGATAACCCAAACGCGAACTGACTTCTTCGGGTTCGTTCGGGTTGAGATTTGTTCATCGGAAAGGAAACGTACGGCATGGTCGTGGCTGCGTGTCGAGCAACTCCAAAGTATTCGCACCAAGGGGGAGGAAAAAAGCCATCTAATGGATTCTGTCGACGGGACACGCGTTAATCCCACGCGCATCGTGAATTTACCAGCGCATTGCACGAGTGGTATACGCGTGCGAGTTTTGCGATATTTATAACGGGGGAAAATGATGAATCAGAGTCCCGCAAGATTTGGCGTAAAACAAAAATATATCGCCACGTAGGGATTTCGTAAAAATGGTATATAGGTAGGGTGGTCGGCGAAGGGAGGCTAGGGGTGGGGGAGAGGTATAAGGGTGGTGCAGAAAAAAAAGAAGTACGGGGGGGGGGGGGGGGCTACGGTAGAAACCAAGTTTAGGAGGGTCGCGTGCCAGCTGGTTGACTCGCGAGCTCTTTACGTATGTGTCTCCAGCGAAAGAACATGTGTCTACGTATGTACGTGTGTTCATATAGATACAGAAGGGATCAGGATCGAGAGATCCAAATCGAGAGTGAGAGCAACGGGCAGGATCCTCCTTTGGCCTGAAGCACACACAGTGTTGCGCTCGCGAGTATACTTGGCCGAGGCCGGGCCGTACTTTCCCCAAGGGATCCTCTAATAGTAGATTTATTTGACACCCCGAATACACGTACGGGCGTCACGTGTATCTCTGGTAGGTATTCCTTATTTCTTCGCTCCTCGGGCTTTTCCGCGTGTGCGTACGATATTTCGCCTGACGTACGATTGGCTCGTATGCACCGAATAAACCGGATGTTGGTTGGGCTTATTCGTAAACATGAGTATTGGCTCCGTTGTCCATTTCGCTTCTCTCGGGCTTCGGCAACGCTCAGCGGTTACTTGGTTCCATCGAAAATAAAACGTGGGGGGCCGCGTAAAAGTCGCTCCAACGAAGGCTAAACGACGGTAAAAAAAAAAGGCCTTCCCATTCGCTGTATAAATATCTCGATCGGTAAGTTCGAGCAGTCGGAAGATTTTTGGTGCGATTCGTCAATGTCGGTGGCGGGGGGGGGGGGGGGGTTTCGGGTAAATTTTCATGCTGGGCCTTATACGGAACGAAAGTTGATGTGTACGCGTGTACGGTTGGAGGAGCGCGGTGGCGGCGGCGGGTGGTGCAATTTTCGAAATAGCCTCTCCGCCAAAGTCTTGGCGTAAAACCATTGCGGCGGTAAAAAGAGGCCGAATGTTGGGGGGGGGGGGGGAGCAATGGGCGGACTGAGCCGAAGCTTCTCGTTCCGCTACTTCCAACTTCCATTCGCCATTGAAATATTCATAAAGATGAACACTGGCGATTTATCATGGTACCTCGATTCACGTGCCGAACGTGTTTACGCTACGCTACGTCTCGTTCCTGGGTGCACGTATAAAGGACGTTTCGAACCTACGCGACATTGGTCGCGTCATCATGATTGGCGGGGTGATGCCGGCCGAGTCTCCACGTGTCCATTTATTTATTCGTCAAACGAATCGTTCAGTTTCTCGACTCTGCTCGAAGCGATCTTTGTACGAGAACTCGTTGATTCCAATCAACGTATCTGGCGAGTTCGTCTTTCGTTCGGGTATACGCGGCTGAAGCATCGAAAAGGTGAGAGTTCCGATGGTCCGTTTGGGAAAGTGGCTTCTTCAGGCTAGTGGTATCCTTGACTCGTGCATACGGCATCGAGGAGGCGAGCTTTGAGGTACGCCAAGACAGGGAGAACCGAATCTCTCGTCTCCGTCTATTCATGGCGGTGTTTCGTTGAAAGGGAACACCGGGGTTTTGATTAGCTCTGTAGACAATACCCACTGCTGCCTCCCTCCGTCCTTCTCTCTATCCCTCTCTCTCTCTCTCTCTCTCTCTCTCTCTCTTCTGTACTGATAGCAGCTTGATTCTACGGCAAGTCCTGCCGTTTGCAAAAGCCCTGTACAGCAGCTAGAGAAAGAGGCGGAGATTGCGAGGGAGAGAGAGAGAGAGAGGGAGAGAGTTGTACGTGAACTAACCACTGCTCCCGGTGCTATTACTATGAACTATGGCCCCGCGTTCGTGTGAGTGTGTATAACTCTACAGTAGAATCTTGATCATACGGCCTGAAAGAGAAGTTTCGTGGCGATTGTTATTTCAATTTACGAAACACACAGCTCTGCATCTTTTCGCTTTGCTGAATAGCAATACGAACGCCAGAGTATAATTGTGCTGATAAATGAGGCTTGGATAATCTGCGGTTCTACTTTACTCGGTGTTCGTACGAAAGGGGCATATCTGATGGGCCCTCTTGGCGTGGAGAGGACCACGCGTGTACTCTACGTCAGGAAAATGCACCCGGGCGCGCGCGCACACACACACACATCGGAGGGCTTGGCAGAGTTCGCCTCTCTTTTGCCATCTCTTCGCGTCTCGCGCGCCGTCCACGATAGCGTGCATGGAGCAGTCTGTATGACGTTTCTCTCTTCTGCCCTCTGTGCTCTGCACTCCAATGTTCGAGTACACACGTTTGTAGGAACGCGACGTAGCCACTTTGTACTACGAGAGCGAACGGGGGAGAGAGCGAGAGAGAGAGAGAGAGAGTGGGCTCTGTTTTGTCTCTACAAAACAATAGGCCTACATTGCACCGAGAATCTATAGGTATACGTCGCATCTTTGTATTTACACGTATAGAGGGCGCCCCTGTTGACGTTTTCTTCGATCGGACAGGCCGATTAAACGGGTTGCACGTGGCCGGATAAAACGAGAAATTGTCGTTAATGTTTTACGGAAAAACGGGTGCAGGTTGAAATTTTTTCCGAAGCGTTTGGTTTTGAGTATTTTGTCACAATTTTTGTATTGAAAAATATTGATAAATTTGGCAGATTAATAATCGTATTTGGCGGTGAGCACTGCTGGGCGGAAAAAAATGATTGGAAATTTGAAAAAAAAAAATCAAACGCATTTAATGTTTGCACGATATGATGCTTGGACGAAGAATTCGATGAAACGTTGATTTTTGAAAAGATGGCCTTACTCCAAAGCGAAACTATCGATTTTTCGTGAAAAAGGCATTCTCGTTGATAGCAAAGGAAAATGCATGGAAAAAGATGCCTCCGTTCGAGCACTGATTTTTCATATGTAAAAGGGGCTCGTTAAACTTAAAGTTGATCGGTGCAATGCTTTTTGAGACACGATGGTCATCGAGATATTGACACTGAAATTTTCGAAGAATTTTTTCTGTAACGTCGTAACTTTGAAAACCCGTCGAAAACCAAAACGAATTGTATTGATCCATCGAGTGAGGTGTTGAAATAATGACGAGGAGTCGAATGAAGAATGGCGGAAAATGATCGGCGTGACTGTCAAAAGTCGACTCCTAGCACGAAACGACCTTTGGGTAGGAGCATCATCGTTTCCCGGTCGCGAGCCCCTCGGCCCGTCAATTGATACGGACTCCTCCGTCGCATTCGTCTCGCTACTGTTTCTGTGTGCGGAGTCCGGCTGGCCCCTCTCGTCGCCGCCCTTTCAGGGCTCGCGCAAACTCTCGCTCGAGGCCAACTCGCCTTTATGAGATATCGCACCAGTGCAGTGGACCACTAAATGCGTCGCGGGCGCAAACATACGTAGGCCTCATCGGACTGATGGAAAAAGGCCGCGAGGACCGAACAATCGCGATTCGGAGTGGCATAAGGGCGTACGAGACATTTTATTTTTTCTCTTCCTTTGATTTCCTTTTGTTTCTTCGGATACGGTACTCTTCTTCGGGGCCCAAAAGTGCTGCCCGAAAAAGAGGAGAAAAACATCCAGCACTCCCCGGATGACCTCTGGAAATTCTCGACATTTTTTCCGGCCTGACGAGTCTCGCAATTGGTATCGCGTCATCTCGACGACGAGGAAGGAAATTTATGTGACAAAAAAAAACGAATTTCCCAGAGATTGTCGGGGAGCGATTATTGACACACACACTCACACACACACACAGTGTTGCTCGATATGCGAATATTATTGAGTCGAGAGCTCCCTCTCTGCCACATTGCCACGGACATGCCGAGCTTTCGTGCAGAGGCCTCTCCGATATATCGACAATGTACGATTTCCATTTTGCGGTGTTAACGCTCGGGATGCGCGTTAAATTTAGCGCGCGTGGTTGCGGGAGCGTTTAATTTCCTCGACGAGCCTTGAAACGTGTCGCGCCTGGCTATATACGGGAAGAAAAGAACGCTTGATATTGCGTCGCGTTGATTCCGCATAGCCGGGGCGAAATTCCACGTGATATTTTTTAAATTAACAATAGTAGTTTTAACCAAGACAGTCACGGGGGGGGGGCGGAGGGGGGAGTGTTTGTGGCGAGAGAGTGGGCAGGGTTGGACGTTGGAGTAAATAGCACGGATAGGCCCAAACAAACAGACGGTACACGGAGCGAAAAGTGGGACGAAGCCCGAAAGTCTGGCTCCGTTGGCGGTCATCAACCAAAAGCTTGGTACTTTGAATGATATCCCCCCGCGGAGGGGGGGGGGGGGCTAAAGGAGGGGACCTGCTCTACATTCGACGACAGATATCGATATAAAAAACGGGAACGAGCCAGAATTAAATAAGCGTTGCGAGGGCGGTCGGGGTAAAATGAGAACTGGCCGGAAGTTGCGCGTATTGGATTTATTCGCCGCAAGTGTACTTTTATGAGTTGTATATGTGTTTGGGCGCACGTACAATCGGGAGAGCGTGTGCAACACCGGCACGAGTATTCAGCAGCAACGTGGCCACGAGAAGCCACGAGCTGGCGAACGGAGGTTCGCAGGATGCGCCGGATAACCGTATACGCGAGAGAAGGGGGGGGGGGGGGAGTCCGCAAGCCTACTCCAACCGGGAATCTGTATCCTCCTGGAATTTTTTAATTAGTACACGTTGCATGAAAAAATCCAATGCCTACCGCGATCCTCGTCCACGTAGAGAGAGAGAGAGAGAGAGGCTCGTCTAGGTGGGTACGCGTTTTACACGCGGCGCACAGTCGAGCTTTAAAGTGGTAAGCGGTTTGTTTGGATTCGTGCACGAGCATACGTTATTAAGTGTAGTCGTCGAATCGGGATCGTTACAAGCCCCCACAACCCTCAAGCCTGTGTATTCTCTCTCCCGCTGGTTAAAAGATTTCAACTATATGCGAATGAGGAATAACCAATAACCGGGTGGGAGAAGCTGTATGCTAAAAGGATGTCTGTGAATTCAAGAGTTTGCAAACGTATGCCTGCCTCAGCCCCTGCTTCCAATTGGCGGTTTTCGTCCACGGGCCAAAATATCCGTACGTTGTTACATGGTGATCGGTGAGAATTTATCGGATCACTGCTGTGGCAACTCACATTTGCCCATGCGCGAAAGTAGGTAAAGTGGTATAGGAGTACGCACCTAAGCATCAAAGCGATGGAAAAAAACAAACAGATACATTTTACGAATGAGTTTTTTTTTTCGGAATTGGAGGAATATCTAGCATTCTAATGAAAATTATGAGCGACAATTAGGAATGTTTTGTTTTAATTTTAAATAACAAACTACAAAATTGCACGGCGGAATTTGCCAACTTTTGGACATACAGGCCAGTCCTGGATTTGCCAATAGGCCGTGAAGGCAGCGGCATAGGGGAGCCGGACTTTAGAGGACACCGAAAAAGGCCTGGGTAACTACAAGTCATTGAGATAGGAGAGTCGGCGCAAAGTCGAGTGGCCTATACGTAAGAAAAGTATGAAATCCGGCACTGGCACGGGCGTTTAAGAATACGCATGGTGGTTGATAAGAGCACGCAAACATCAATCGACGCATAAATCGCAAATAAAGTTGTCCACATTTGTATCAGCGGTTCATATCTGATGCCACCAAGCTTCCCACTCCAAACACTCGATCCAGCTCTCACATGTTGGTTCTTTGTACACTTCTTCACATTCTCCACACTTGCAAATCTTGTTTTTTCGTCTACTTTTTTTTCGTCGCTTTTCGTCTTTAGGGCCGTAAAATGGGGTTACTTTGAACAGGTTTTGCTAGTTTTTTGCAGGTAACTTTTTTTAACATCCTAAATTCCAATTTTTCTGATGCATTAGAACAATGTGTCCTTTGGCTATCGAATGTATAAGAAAGTCAAGCCTCACGACGAACCTGCTACTTTTTTTAAGCGTCAGACCAACCACGTGTGTGGAGTTTCTTCGGCAAGGTATTGAAATGCAACTTATGCCAAAGATTAAGGGTTACTTTGACGAAAAAATATTTTATGCATTATACATGTAATTGAATGAAAAAACAACGATTTTTTACAATCGAATTGTCATCTTCATTGAGGAAATATTTTACATCAAAATATCAAGTACCTAGGCTACTAATAAGGGCACTTAATCAGTCTTATAATTTTCAGGGAAATGAAAATGAACTTGAGCAACATTATAATGAACTTGAACAACGAGTTTAACCAACAATGGAAAAAAGTCCTCACTGTTGCTGTTTTTCACGTGTTTCCGTTTTTCGTCAGGAGTCGTCGAGTCCTCTTGGTGGGGCATGAGGCCGTCGAATCGAAGAGATTCGTTTCCTTAATAAGCGCGCTATCAATCGCTGAGCCGAGCTAAAGCGAAAGCTCAAAGCACCTTCTTGAAGCCGGCCCGTCGCAAAAATGAAAAAAAAAAAAAAAAAAAAAACGTGTAACGCGCCCAATCGACCTCGGGATAGACGCTCGGGGGGTTGTGCATCAGATCGCTTGATATTGCAGGGTGAAAAATCTCTCTCTCTCTCTAGATTTCGAGCGCTTCGAAGGAATGAGGCGATGGCTTGGTGCAAATGTGGCCTCGTTGGCCAATACGAGAAAGCCTCAAATCCGGAAATGATACTCAAGTAGTCTGAATAATTGGCAGTCTCGGGAAAAAACTCGAAGGGTCCGCTGCAATCTCGGTTTAACGAGCGATGCATCGACTTGTCATAATTTCCAACTATCGAGAATACCCTTGATGCTGCAAAACGCGACGTACCAAATTGACACCAACGCCTTTATACGTGGATCTCCGGAATAAGACCGTAGATACGCGGGATGAATGGTACATTCGTGCTTGCTGAGTAGGGGGTGGTCCATAAGATAGGAGCAACGGAGCACGGCAGAGAAAGAGAGAGAGAGAGAGAGAGAGAGAGAGGGAGAGAGTGGGCGCGAAGGGTAGGGATAGGGGTGTCTGGAAACTGGCTGATATCGCTGCGTGTCGCGAATCATTCACTGCCTGAATTCAGAGCCAAGCTGGGGAGGCAGGGGGAGGAAGCCCGTCGAGTCGATCCCTTCACGCACGGAAACACGTACACACATAACCGAGCAACAATTTCAATCGTCTTCTTCGCGTATGCCAAAGAGATGTGCTCCGTACGACTACGCGTGTGCCATGTACCGAGAAAGAGAAATGGATAGAAAGAATGGTAGCGTGATTACAAGGGTGTAGTAAAGTTGAGCAAGCGCGAACACGGGGGTTTGAACATTTCTGCCCTACCTGAGGGATTACCCGAAACACGTTTTGTTCCGCACCTATCAGCCATTCGTGACAACTTCATATTTATCGTCTTAGGCGCAGCCTCCCGAAATCTTAGGAGCCTGGACGAGGGGCGCTCAGCTTGGAAAAAATGTTGGGAATTCTAATTCGCAGGCTGGAACGTCCTCTTGCGAGAAAAAAAAATTAAGAAAAAAATACAAGAAACGAGCAATTCACGGGCGAAGAATTTAAATGCACTACCGCGAAAGGAGACGATGCGCTTTTAGCGCTCGGGTGTATATGGCGTACCGAGCGAACAATGAAAGTGAAATGCTATTGGTGTTTTAATGCGGTATAAGATGTACTTTTGAGACGATAGTTGACACGCGAGTATGTGCGTAACGAAGGTGTAAGGGAGGCCTTTGTGCGCGTGTGTGTGTGTATGTGAGGGGGGGGGGGGGGGGAGAAGAGAGGGGGGAGGCTTCTCGGGCTGCAGGTTATGGAAGTTGGGGGATGTAGCGGTGGTGGACGCATGGTCCATGCTTGGAGCGATCAATGCCGGAGTACACGGGCAGAGAGCGAGACAAGGATCGCGAACGATCGCGAGGGGTGAAATGCCAGATATACACGACTGCCAGTCGTATAGTCTCCCCCCCCCCTCTTCGCGTCTCTTGGCCACTCTTGCTCTCGCTCCCTCTCTGTCTCTCAGTCGCTGGTGAAGCTGCGCTCCCCCCACTTCGGGCCACATTTCAACCGTCACCATGGCTACAGCATCCCTCCGGATCTACCCTACCCTCGTATATATGGTTGCGGATACCCACATTGACCTACACCTGGGCACCTGGCGGGATCGAGAAATCAAGTAACGACGGGGAGTATGGACGAGCTGGAGGTAGGAGAAAGGACTCCTCGCCACCCTCTCTCTGCGTCTCGCCGAATACTTTCATTCCGTGCCTGCGTCATCTTCGTACGAGCACAACCACCGCGATATTGCGTCCAGGAAATAGTTACATTTTTAGCACTTTGCAGGATATAGATGATGGATGAAAGTCCCCCAGAGGACGAGATGCCGATGGCCATTTTTATCCACCGTTGCAGCATTGTTAGACGTTCTACCACGATATTTCTATTTTCACTTCGTCCGAGTCTTGGATAATGCTTCGTATAAGCGATTCCTTTCAAGGAACGTTAAAAACATCTCGCGATTTTTTATGGTGGTGAAATTTTTGTTTCTTCATTTCACCACTTTCATTGAAAACTGGGCTCTCTTCTTTTGTACTTTCAGGTTATGGATCCCTAATGAGGATCTGTTGAAAAATAATTCCGTCATATTTGTAGTCTAAATGTGCAAATGAAAAAAAAATTGGACGACAGGAGGAGGAGAAGAAAAAAAAACACCAAATTCCATTGCATTCCAACGATGCACACTTCTCTCGGTAGGATGGTTTTTGGTTCTCTCGCGGCATACAGTTAGACAGCTCGAGTGCTATAGGAGAGCCACCACCACGTGTACACGCAAAGCCACGTATACAGGGGCAGATAGGCGAACAAGTTGAAGAGGGCGCGAGTGTCGGTCCCCACTCGGGTCCATCGGACGAGAGTGTGGAAGGGATGCAGCCCCGGGGTGGGAAATAATAGGGGAAAATATGGAGGGGTGGGGGTGCTATATATGGAATACGCGAGGGGGGGAGAGTTCAGTTCGTCCGAGAGGAGCGTATCGTTGACTCCGCTGTGAGAATTTTGCAATAACGTGCTACATCTGCCAATCTTTCCATCTCTCTCTCTCTCTCTTGCTCTCAGACACACTCTTTCTCATATCAATCAACTTTTCCGAATTTCGTTCTGCCGTTTCGACGCTCTCACCACAGCCTCACGAGACTTTGCGCCCTGCCCGTTCGATTGGAAGCAGACAAGAAGAATTAGGGATGAAAAAGAAATCAGCAAGGAGCAAAAGCGCCGGCTCGGGGGACTGTGGAGCTACGCCCCGGCAAGATCTTCGAGGGAAGGAAAGCGAAGAAACAAAGTAAGAAAGGTGACGGAGGAGAAACCGACCGATCGGCAAAAATTTTCCGAGTTTCCGGCCCGGAGACGAACACAAGAAGATTGGAAGGTGCCCTCGTCTCTTCACGGTGAGTCTGCACTAGTTATTAATTTTTTTTTCTCGAAGCGTGATACACGTAAATTCAAAGTTCAACAATGACCGGTAAAAGGCCAGCTTACTGTACAAAATCGGCGTGTTCGTCAGCAGCGTCAAATGTTGTTTCAATCGTGTATTTTCTGCTATTTCATTAATCGAAGTGAACGAATATTCAGAGAATAATTGAAATCTCCGATGCAACGTGTGTCATGGCCTTTGTGTGAGGAAAAAAAGAAAAGAGAATTGAGAAACCAAGAACGAGCGCGCCGCGACCTTGTGGGCCAAAAGCGACATCTCTGTCAGTTTTTTTTTTTTTTTTTTTTTTTTTTTCGTACGTACTCTCACCGCGTACATGGAATGTTTGTATATCGATGCGCGCGTATACAGATATTCGTTTCCCAAATTAGTCCGGTCAGTGTTCTCGATAGTCAAACGCGTAGAGAAGAAAATTAACAGCCGGCGTGAAATTTCCGCGTCCGAGCGGCCATTAACCTCTCGGTGTCGTCACTCTCACTCTCTCGCTCACTCCTGGTGGAGTTTCGGTGCAGCCAAGTGATTCGGGCCGGCTTCCACGTAGATTCCCGAGAACCCCTTTCGAGGCCTCCAACCCCGATCGATAGGTACATACGCAGACCCCACGTCAAACTATATATTTATACGAGTCTTCGTGTATCGAAACATTGTATTAAAAAAAAGAAATTAATTTGGATTATCCATAGGTATAGGGTTCGCCAAGCCAATCACAATGTATGCAACGTATGAATTATTGGTTGATATTAACCTCCCTTCAACGGAAATCTCACTAATTAATTGTTTCAAATTAATCGATAATATCATACACGTGTTAATTTCGCATTAAACTATTATTTCACTAGTCTTCGTTAGACGAGGACATTTATTTACATATATCCGTATTATAGAAAATGAATAATTATAATCTGAAGTAATGATTAATAATCTGAATTAAGAAAAATGACTGTTTCCTGCGCGGCTCTGTGACACTTGTGATAAATCGAGGGAACAATACGGGGCCCACCAATTTGGTTGCAATCTTTTTTTTCGAGTCGTTAAACTACTACCAAAAAGAGAAGGAAAAGAAGAGTAGCCGAGGTGTTGTGTCTGAATATCATTTATTCGAGGTAATATCGCGTCCGGGCTGTGGGGGGACGTCTTGAAAGGCTTTTTTTTTTAATTTCCGAGCTTGGCCCGTGGTATGGGGTACATTTCGACTGTATATTGCATTCCCCCGCTGGGTAAGGATCCGACGCGTTTTCATCATGTAGTATATAAGTTTATCCTCTCGCTCGCTCGCTCGCTCGCTCGCTCTATCTCTCTTTACGTCGGAGCTTCGAGAATTTTGCATATGTACGAGCATATACGTGCAGACGTGAGTACATAGAAAGGGGATGAAGCTGGGGTTTGAGGGCCCGTGAAAAGGAGGAAAGGGAAACTGTGCCCGTTTGCAGAGTGCACGGACTCTGTGTACGTATGCACAATGGTAGAATTCCGTGACAATGGCGTCGTTAGTACCGAAATGACGTGGATCGTAAAAGAGCATCGCGTGTGGGCCCCAGGCTCACAAGACTTCGTCATATTTTCAGTCTTTTGTTTTTTTTTCTTCGTTTTTTTTTTCTTCGTATTTGCTCCTCGAGTATCCTTATTCTCGTAATGTCTGGGCTTATTTCGGAATCAATTATTTCATCAAACAATACGGTGTGTACGGATTGATGATTGGATATGGAGGGTGGGCCCTTTGATGCTTCTACGAGGGCTAAATCAAGCGCTTTGTGAATTGCGGATCACTCTCGCGGACGCTGAACAAGCCAAGTGCGGGCTTGCGGGGCGCGAACGAGACGAGGAGTACGCTCGCGGCCGGGGGAGGGCTACAGACTCGAATGTAGGTTAGCGGAGTTGGTGGATTAAATGAGGTGGCCGCGGGCTGCGAATTTGCGTAACGCGCCTCATCCCCCCAAACCGTTCACACGTACGAGCGGGGCGGGGGGGTCGTAAAACCTATCCCAAGCGGACGTAAAAGTTGGGCAGAAGAAGAAAGAGAAATGGCTCGTTTGGCGCAAGAGTGTCTCGAAAATTGATGAATTATTTCCGATTTTTCGCATGACTCGTTTGGCGGCAAAAAAATGCCGGGGGTATATTATGGTCTCGCGCACGGCCGTGGCGCGTTCTCGTTATTGGAAAAATCGCGCGACTTTTCCGTCGGGTATACTCGACAATGCCGAAATATCCACAGACATGAATTTCAGTAATTCTATATATATATATATATATATATATAAGGGAATTTCGAGACTCCGAATTCAATAGGGACTTCGTATTAACCGAGACAAAAAAATCCGCGCGCACACGTATACGTGCTTCTCGGTTTGGATAGAGCGTTATTCGCCACCTACATACGACGGACGTAATTAAAAGAAAAAAAAAAAAAAGCCCGAGTAATGAGGGAGACCCCAACCCCCGAGAGTTTTGCGTCTTTTTTCTACCTTATTAATTAGTAGCATCCATTATCGAAATCGCGCGAGTTACATCGAACCTCACGAGTGTGCGGAGTTGATGAAAGATTTTCTCTTCGTCGTCCTCCCGTCCTCAAATGCGCGAGATGCGAAGAAAGCGGTCCATTGAAAGGAAAAAAGAAAAGAGGGTAGCAAAGAGACGTGCGTGGCTCGGGAAATTTTAATTATCGATCAATTTCTTTAACGTCGGGAATTTTGTATGGAAATTTCTTGCTTTCTTTTTTTCTTTTAATTTGACAATCGCGAACGTTCGGTTTTTTTTGTTGCTGTTCCGACACGTTGAATTTTCTTGAACGGCAGGGCATTGCAGCAAGTCACTAGGCAATGAGCAGCTAGTCAGTTGCTGCATGCTACCAACTATGCGGGTTTACCAATTGAGAAAATTACTAGTGAGTTACGCGCATTTTACTGGGGAATTGGTAGTAAATTATGGGCAAATAGCGAGAAAATTGCTAGTAAATTACGGGCAAGACGCTAGAAAATTACTAGCAAATTACTATCGGGAACGTTTGTTCTTTAGGGCGAGCACCTTGCCACTTCTGGGACGCTAGCGCTTTACAGCAACTCACTAGACTAGGTCACCAGCTAGTCAGTTAATAAGTGCTACCAACTATGCAATTTACTAATCGATAAAAACACTCCAAAATTCCGGGGATGTTACCAGCAAATTACCGGTTAATTACATCCAGGTTACTAGAAAATTACCAGTAGATCACTAGTAAATTACTAGTCGTCCCCTAGTAAATGACTAGATAATTACTGGAAAGTTGCGCGCAAGTAGCTAAGTTACTTCTAGCTCCTTAGTGAGTTACTGCGTAAATGCCTGGTGACTTACTATGCCGGCAATATTGTTAATCTGCTCCACAACTCGCTGTGAATTGCCTAAAACTATTTTTCCAAAAATGAAAACGGCGAACGGGCGGGCGTAGAGCGTTTTTTTTTTTTTTTTTTTTTTTTTTTACGAGCTTCGAGGCGAGCGAAACGTGTAAGTGTTGATACATAGCCCCGCCGCCACGAGTGTTCGTGCCGCGTTGACATTCTATGACATTTTGGTAATGTCGACAACTCGATGTGTGATCGTTCGGGAGAGGGCCCCCACGGGGCATGTTCTCGCCGTTTCCGTTCGTATCTCCAATGTTGGTTCACGTGCACGTGCACGCGTGTGTGTGTGTGTGTGCGTGCGTGTGTGGACGCGAGCGCGGATACGCGTATGCAGAGGGAAGGGGATGTGTGCCTAGCTATGCGTAAAAGAGGCAAAGGGATAGAGAGAGGGAGAGAGACGAAGATAGATGAGCGTAATATCGATTACTGTTTGCATTCCGATATAACATTCCTCCTAGACCCCCCTCTCTGCTCTCGTCACTTCCGGCTCTTTGTACGGGAGGCCGTATCGTCGATGGAACTACAAAAGTTACGCATCAATCGCCACTTTTTCAAAAAAAAAAAAAAAAAGACGAGAAAGAGATAGAAAGAGACGCTAATAGTTGATCCGGAACAGGTATCGATTTTTTTATAATCGATAATCGATCGACTCAACCTTTGAGGGATCATCACAGTGTAACGCGTCAAAAAATAGCTGACTTTTGCGACTTTTTTTCTTCGATCATTGAAATACACTAATCAGTCTGATTTTTTCATGTCAAACCGAAGCATTCGTGAAGAACAGAAAATACACGTGTAAACGTTTACTTTTATTTTTTCGACATTTTTTTTAACGGTTGAAAATTTCTTTAAAAAATTGAGCGGTGTACACGATTATGGCTGGAATTATTATCTCGAACAAACTTTGTAAAATTTGAATGAAAAAAAAATATCGATTTGGCTTATTTTTTTCCGAGTTTTTCGTAAAAAAAAAAATGAAGATAAAAAAGAAAAGCTTCCGCAGCAAGACAAAGAATGGCGTAAAAAATGTTGTGTCAAAATTTTAGACGGATAGCTTGCGAACTCTTGCACAAAGAGTGTGTACCGTTTTGAAAAACGACATTTCGATAAAAACGCGTTTAATGTTTCGATTGGGGAATTTTCATATAAATTGTCTACTGGATAATGCGAAAAAATCGATTTTTTTTTTTTTACAATTTTACACTGTGTGATGATCCCTTAATGATCGGTAATTTGGTCGATTTAATTAATGTTTAATAATCGACCATTGAATTGTTCTCGTATTTTTTTAAACGGATTTTGAGAAATTACGGTACCCGAAAGAATTCAAATCAGAAAGATCAATCGGAAATAGAAAGAGACGCTCAGTCGATCCGGAAACGGGTGTTGAATTTTTTACAATCGACATTTTGATCGAATTAATTATTTTTCTATAATCGGTACATTAAGGCCGGATATACATTAAGACGGGAAAGAGTTCAGCACTTTTGAGGCATTTTTTAATCTAGGAATCTAAGATCAAATCTAATCTAGGATCTAGGTGTACTTTAATAGAGTATATTTAAGTATGGGAAACAATTTTATTAAATTCATTTATCATCAAAGTGGCGAAGACAGTAATTGAAATGAAGAAAATTCAAACTTAAGAGAATGGCACGCATTGAAAAAAAAAAAAACAACATTCAAAGTTCGGGGTTCTTCCAAGTTCGTCGAATTTCGCTTCGAAACTTCGGGAAAAAATTCAACATACACAGGTATATCGTTTAAAGAGAAAAAAAATCGATTTTTCGTCCGTCGTAAATGTATATCCCGCCTCAATAGATGTACGTAATTTTCTTATAATCGATAATTTAGACGATTTAATTAATTTTTCCTTACCGACAATTAAAACGCGTTTTTTTGTAAGCATATAAAAACAAATGACCGAGTCGAGAAAGAAGCCATCGGTGGCGTTTAAAATTCGATAATGGATAAATTCGTGTTCGATAATTTCTGATAAAATTTCAATTTACGCTTTTAATTAAATACAAACGTGTGTTCGAGAGCGTTAAATTGCGACTTTTCGCAACGAATTTATACTCAGAGCCGGTCAGCGACCAACGTCGTTACTTATCGACGAGTTATATCGGCCGCGTGTGGCCCTTAAGTTCGACGCGATGCGAATTCCCGCTCGAACTCGAAGTAACCGGCAAATTGGCAAAGTTCGGCAAAGCCGCTGACGAATGGCGAGCAAAAATGAGAGAAACGGAAGTAAAACACAACGGCGCGTTGCCGGACAGTTGAGAAAGTAGCCGAAGGAGAACCGGATTTCTCGCTGGTGAAAAGTCAAAAGGAAGCACCGTGAAAATTCGGGACGAAGATGTATTACAATTTTTTTTTTTTCGACAATAGATATGCCTCGAGGGCCCAGATATGAAAGGAAAAGTGTCATGAGTCACTCCTTTTATGATCTTTTTACCTCTCTCTCTCTATCGCTCTCTATCTCATTCTCCGCGCCTGTTCCTTAAGGCGGTATCCCTATTATTATATTGTGTAACTCGGGACTGGATGGGAGCTCTTTGCTCTAAGGATTGACATATATATGTATATATTAAGTACAAAGAGAACGTGTCCATTGGCCAATCGACCGGACGACTTCCGGCTAAGGCAAAGCGAGGCCTCAAGCCTTTTCAACAGTTGGCTCCATTCGTCATGCACACTGGGATTAAAGAAATTCCCCAGTGGCGACTGGAAAGAGAATGAAAAATGAAGAAAAAAAAAAAACGATCTAGCCAGACAAAGACGAAAAAAGAAATCTTGCTTGATCGAACAAATTGGATACGTCATTCCAATGATCAGCAAATAAAAAGAAGTGCAAGTAGATGACGACGTATCGTGAAACCCAAACAAAGTGGATGCTTCAGAAATGCTGATGAATGGAAAAAAAAATTCAAGACGGAAGCCTGAACAAACCGAACCGGGCTCAGGGATGGCAATAATCGCCCTTGAAGGGTCAGTCGTTGGAGTGCAACGATTTTTTTTTATTCAAGTTCCTCATTTTTATCGTCTTCGATAATGATATTTTGAAGACTCGCTTTGTAGATCGCTGAATAAGAAGCCTAACAAAATGATGTCGTGATTTGGCTAGCTCGGTTCTGTCGATGGAAATTCGGGAACTTCGGAAAAAGTAATATTTCGTTGTGTGCCAACGATGCAAACTTCGGCATCATTGACAACCATCATTGAGGCGAGATATACCTTTAGATGGAAAAAAAATCAGAAATGTTGAGGCGTTTTTTAAATCAAGAAATAATTATTCTACATTTATCAAATTATGTGTATACTTTAATAGTATATTTAAGTTTGCGAAATAATTTGTTTTAATTCATTCATCATCAAAATGGCAGAGCTGTGACAGAGGGTTAAAGTAAGATCGCCGCGGGAGTTGCGAATCGGCCCGCTGCAGTCTAACTTCCCGTAGAATTTGATTTGCAAAAAAATCAAAAAATGTTTCATTTAGAACACGTATAGTTTCTATTTGACAGTAGTTAAAATGAAGAAAATGCAAATTCAAGAGAATGGTATGCATTTACAAAAAAAACCGATATCACGCCAAATTTCTGTAAAATTTCGATTAAGGCATCATCGCAGTTTAACGAGTCGAAAAATAGCTTATTTTCGCGATTTTTTTTCGATTGTAAAAATACGCTAATAAGTATGATATTTTTATGTTAAATCAAAGCACTCATGAAGAACGGAAAATAAATTTTTTAACGTTTATTTTTATCAAGTGGCCGTAAAGATTATCAGAAACGAAATGTGTAAAAAGCTTCCATAGCAAGATAAAGAATGGCGTAAACAATGTTGTGGCAAAACTTGAGAAGAATAGCTTGAAAATTCTTTGAAAGTGTACACCGTCTTGAAAAACGACGTTTCGAGAAAGACGCGTTCAAAGTTTCGAGTGCGGAGTTTTCATATAAATTGTCTACTCACGATCAATCGGCGGTGCCAGGTCCATATTTATTACCGTCTGCACTATCGGATAATGGAAAAAAAAACATTCTTTTTTCGAATTTTGCACTGCGATGATCCCTTCAAAAAATAGTAACCTTATCAATATTTCTACAAAGTCAATAGGCTTAATAGTTTTTTAGTAATCTTGCACGGCAATATCGAAAAGGCAGTTTGGAGAAAAGCGCGTTTGAAGTTTACTTTCACTCCGAATACGAAGGGGCGAGGCACACCATTGACGGGCTGTAACGTTTCAAGTTATTCGAATTTCGCTTTGAAACTTTGGCAAAATATTCTACACGTATATGTATTTTTGTAAAAAAAAAACTTGTAAAGCAAATTGTGCAAATAAAACTCGATCATTATTATTATTATCCACACATATATGTCTATCGTTTGAAGAGAGAAAGAAAAGAAAGCGATTTTTTTATCGTTGCAAATGTATATCCCTCCCGCCTTGACCCATCGACTGCACACTGGGTCGTTTCGTACACATCATATCTTTTTCGCGCACGTACGCATTTTTCAACGCACCTCCCACTTTGACCGTCTGTTTGAAGGCTTGATTTTAGTTTTTCTTAAAAAATAAATTAAGAACATTGACTACGAAAAACGCCTCTACAAAAAAATGCATATTTACCGGAACGCAACGATGTGAAAAACGTGTGGGTTCCGATCGAGCCCACATGCAGTCGAAACTTTTAAAATGTCATAAGTTTTCATGGGGAGCCCGTGAAAAAAAAAATCAGGCTGTACGGTAGATTGAAAACACGAAGAAGTTTCGATTGCTTGAGGCGAAGTAGCTGTAGTGCGCGCGTATGTACGTAGTACGGTATTATAGTCGGCTTACGTTTCTGACCCGTCCATACGACGAATAAAGGTTAGGGGGTGGGGGGTTGTAAGGGGAGCACAACGCAAGGCCGACGCGTGCTGCATCGACAAGAGCTGCAAGGTAAATGCTCGTTTCCTCATTAAAATGCCAAACATTCACGCCCGCCAGAGCGACTTCCTAACCCGCCTAATTCGGTATTTCCGTGAGTTGTCTTTGCCTTCCTACACACGGCACACTTCCCCTCCCAATCTCGAGCCCCGTCCATGTGTCGCTAGCTCTCCGAGCGCGTCTGTTTTTTTTCTTCTTCTTCTTCTTCTTCTTCTTCTTCTCGCGCCTTTTGACGCTTGATCATGGTGAAAGAGCTTTGTTTCGAGAGACGAGCGAGACGAGTGTTCGATGACGCCCATTGTGTATGTTTTCCGTAATGTTCGAGAAGCTCCCTTTATTTTCTTCCAATTCCACGGCGTGCGCCTCGTTAAAGTTCCCGATACTTGGAGGACTTTTTTTTTTCTTTTTTTTTCGCTCCTCGGACGCATTTTCGTCGTGCGCCCTGGGCTGGGAGTTTGGGGAGGCAGGGGGCGGGAGAACAGTCTTGCGGTGCTGGGAGACAATGTGCGAGAAGCGATGAGAGGCTGGGGAGCAAGCTTGGAAAGTGGGATTGGAAAAAAAAAAAGAATTGCCATGGTGGGCGGAGGAGCGCGCACTGGAGGGAGAAAACAGTCGATGTGTAGGCTTGAAACCGCCACACACGCACACACACACACACACACGCGCGCGCGCGCGCGCTCTTTTTTCTTGTACGAAAGAGATTCGCGGATATTTGTGCATCGTGCTGCATCGGAAGCTCCGGAAAAAAGAGCGCAGACACCCGCCCACACATATAAAAATGTGTATATAAATATAAAACACAGAAAATTGTATACAGCTGCGTGTGTCCTATCCCTCGGGCTTCCCTATCATTTATTAAAAGCTCCAAAGCTTTTTTTATTTCTCCCTCTTTATATATCCTCATTCCCTGTGGCGTTTTCTCTCTCGCTCCCACGCTACTGGCGTGGCGAGCAAAAAGTTTGCCCATTAATGGCCACCGAGCGAGCGAGAGAGAGAGAGAGAGAGAGAGAGGGGGGAGAGATTCCTATTCAGGGAGTATTCAAAGATGTTGCATTGTTGCGAATTGGAGTCTCCCTCCTTTGGCAATGTTATCGAGCTCCCTCGATTTTCTTTTCTTCGTTTTTTTTTTTTTATTTTCGTCGTCGCGTTTACGTTTTTTTTTTCTCACTCCGCGTCCTTTTTTCATTCGCTGGCGTCCTCGAGTATACGGGCTTGTACACTCTTTACTTCTCGGGCACTTTTGAGCGGCATTGATTTTCATCGCGTTCGCACAATTATAGGGAACATTCGGATGGATCGAGGCTGCGAGTGTGGGCAGGTAGTGCAGTTGAATTTTTGTTTCCAACGCGTTATACGGAGACTCCGATGCGCCGTTGTTTGTGGAATGAACGAGGTGGCGATCGTCCGGGGTAAACGGCCGTCGCGAATGTTCGTCGGAGCACAGGCTGCGAGAACGATCGAGTCACGCGGAGTGCCACTTTTCTCTCGGTCCGTGAAGGCGGGATACACATTTAAAGGGGAAAAAATTAAGCTATTTTGAGGGAGTTTTTAAATCACTCGAGTTTCCACCTCCGATTTTGTTGAAACTCGTATAAGGGCGGAAAGTTTCCGGACAAAAATTTCAAGAACTTCCGGAACGATTTTTTATGCCAATTTGCCGAGAGTTTACATAAATCAATTTCATAAACGGCATTTTGAAGAGGAGGAATTCACCTTCGTTCCGTTCTTTTTGAACATTTTTTACTATTTTTTTACGACTGGTACGCTTTCTCGAAAACGACCATTTTTCGCATTTTTTGTTCCATTTCTGGTGGATCCCGTTAACAGACAACGTTTTTCTTGTGCACTTCTTTGACCGGAAGAATAAAGGGAAAGCTCACGCTTCAAATTTGCTTTTTTTTTTTTTTTTTATGTTTCGTACGATATTTTTTCTCAAGACATATATATATATATTCTTTTTAAAGAGACACTTTAAAAAATAACGTGTAACTCGAGCATTGGAAGGATTAATGGAAAACTTCAACATAGTAAAAAGTTGAAACGGTTTTCGTTGGGATCGAGAGAATTTTTTGCGAATTTGTTTTCACCTATTTTCGGTAAAAAAGAATCAGACGATTTAATTATCGTAACGCGAGAACTAAGGGCTTTGTGGTAAAATTTTAAGAGGAAAAAAAATGTTTTTTTCGATTTTCGACGCAATAGAATGAATTCAGATTTGTTTCGATTGACATGACTAAAAAACTATAACATTTTTAGGGGAACAACATGACGAAAAGAAATCTGAAATAATTCGGAAAAAAACCCTCAATTAATTTTTTTTAATGATTCTAAAGTGGAGTTTTCATAGTTTTACATTAGACAAATTTTGACTTTTGTTTCATTCAGATCGGCGCATTGCTTGTGGGTGAAAGTGCAAAACCAGCCCCCCCCCCCCCCCATACGCTTTTCTTTGAGGGGTGGTTTTCCCCTTGAAATTGTTTTTTGGCAGATAAAAAAAAATACGTGTCTAATAGTTGTCAATGCTTCGTCACATATATGAGTTTCAACAAAATCGACGGTGGACACTTAACTGAAGTTCCTTGTAAGAAATAATAATTCTGGAATTATCAAACTGTAGTTATACTTGAGCGGTATATTTGAGTATACAAAACAATTTTTCCAAATGCATTTATGATAAAAATGTTCAGTTAGAGCATATATAGTTTCTGTTTGACAGTAATTGAAATTAAGAAAATGCAAATTCAAGCAAATGGCACGCTTTTACCCAAAAAATGCAAATTTCGGTAAAATTTGGATGAAAAAGTCTTTTTTTTCCCTAATCAACAATTCTCGTCAAGTAGAAGGTAGCAATATTATCAATATTTCTACCAAGTTTAAACAATAATCCTGCACGCCAATTGCGAAAATGCAGTTTTCAGGAAAATGCTTTTGAATTTTACACCTGCTCCGAATCCAAGCGGTGAGGCACAGCGTTAACGGGCTTCAACGTTTCAAGTTTTTCGAATTTAGCTTTGAAATTTTGGGAAAATATTCTACATATATAGGTGTAACGTGTTTGAAGGAAAAAAAATTAAATCGATTTTTTTATCGTTGTATATGTATATCCCCCCTAAAGCCCGGTCGTTCGTGGTTCCCCGCGGTTTCGAGAGATCTCCGGTTAAGCTGGCCAAGTTGTTCGGCCTTTCTGCTCTCGTCTAGGAAGGAGGCAACGGTCTCCCCCCCCTCTCTTTCTCTCTCTCTCTCTCTCTCTCTCTCTCTCTTTCTTTCTCTGGGGTATATAGGGTGAGGGCTGCTTTTGTTAAATATGGCCCGAGAAGCATCTCGTTCTTTTGTCGCCCGTTGACAAAGCACCGAAGAATCCATCCTTCGAATGTGGAACAGCTGCCGCGCGGCCCATCGAGAATGCCCGAGCAGGTCAGAATCTCGAGTTCGCTCTTACTCGTCGCCGTTGCGCGTCTTCGGAAATCTTCTTGCCGCTCCTATTAATCCTGTTTGTCCGCATGCACGTTTTATTTTTCCCTTCCGTGGACGAATTTGTAAAAGCGAGAGAGCGGGAGGGGGCCGAACGTACCGGAAATGGGTCTCGGACGATATTTTTTTCCACTATTCGATACGCGAATAAATTAGAGTAGTTTTGGTGTCGGATGACTCTGCACGCCCAACTTTTTAGTTGGACGTGTCCCGTTAAATGGACCGCTGTCGGGACGGGCCGGGGGGTCTTTAAACCGCGGGGCTATCTGGTCCTATCTCGCGAGCCTCGTGATAGATTCCATCTCGCCTACCATGCGGAATAATAGGGTGTCTCAAGATGACCTGGCGTTTCAATTTATCAGTAAAACGTATTATTTATTTGCAGAGTACGAATATTTCTATTTAAATATTAAGTACGAACATGGACTTTATCCCCCAGCAAAGAAACTCTATAAACTTTTATTCATAGAAAAATCCATTTTGATAATACACTTTGTATTTCTTATTGAAATTAAGCGTTGGTCATTTAGGAGCATTTTTCTAAATATAAATCTTAAGTAACAATCTCGAAAAGTATTTTAAAGCGTCTCAAACTTAAAACTCGGCCCGAGCGCACTCTTACCAAATATGCGTTTTTAGTCTATGGTCACTATATTTTTCGTAAGCAAGCAAAACGACAACGTAAGCTCGAAAAAAAAAAAATTCAATGACAATTATCAAGTATCCTAACATCCGTTACGCAGTTAATCGCGAACCTTACGAAATGTCAAATTGTCATATTTATTAAGGAAACATTTTACATAAAAATATCGGTCTTATTATTATCATTGAGATCCAAATCAACTTGAGCAACTTTACAATCACCTTTAGCAACTATATAATAAACTTGAAGAACAAATAAAAAGAGTTAGTCTGTGTCTTCGCGCACCACACTTTAGCCGCTCTGCTAAGGTAGCCCCGAAAATTGTCAAAGTTACCCTTACTGTAACATTAACCCGGTTTTACGGTACCAGCTAACTACTCATAATAGCTCGCAATGTGACCGCGCCCTAAACCTCGATACTTCTTGACGCCAGTAGTCAAAGATTACTGCTCTATGTTAGCAAAAAAAAGTAACGGCGCGCAATTCAAAATGCCAGATCACTTTGAGACACCCGTTACAAAAGCGGGCTGACGTGTTTGTCGGATACGCCTTGGCTGGCACACGCGCAAAGTGCTGTAACAGCGATGACCTAACACACAGCAGACTCTCAATTAAAATGCCTCGGCGTGCTACGACTCTGCGCGCGCGCGCGCGCGAGAGAGAGAGAGAAAGATAGAGCGAAAGGGGGGGGGGGGGGGGGGGGGGGGTGCGTCCCGCTTATAAATTTCAAAGCTGCTAATAATATTAACGCGGCCGGATCCGCGATATATGCCCGCGTGGTATGTTTTTTGTCGCAGCGTTAAATTGAAAGCGACTCCAGTGTACGAAGGTTCGAAAATTCACGAGGCGCTGGTTGCGCTAGCGCGTGTGGGAAAATAGGAAAATATTACGTAGACGATAATGAAGAGAACGATCGATCGGCGCGGAGGAAAAAAGCAAATGGAAGAAACGACGATGCGTGAGTACACGTGGAGTAAACTAGTCGTTGGTAGATGAGCCGACGAGCCCAGATGGGGCGTACAATTTTCTTTTTTTTTCGCCCCCCCCCTCCCCCCCCCCCCCCGATTAGGACGAGTGGTCGGAGGATCTCATTTTGGTGTTAATTTATTGGGCTACAGCGATATAAATGACCACATGGAGGTTCGCACCCTCGTCTGACGCGGCTCCTCTTCCCTCCCCGTCGAGGTAATTCTCGCCGTTCATAATACGGACTCGCATTTCTCGCCCTTCGAGACAATTAATGGGGGAACTAGAGAAGACAGAGGTTCTCTCTTTTTGATGGAGTCTCGCGCAGGTTGGCAATGGCCGAGCGAGTTAATAGCGAGTTCAAAGCGGACTCAAAGCGCGCGCGCGGGCGCGCGGGTATATCGGTAGCCTCAACCAATTCCACCGACTTGCCGTACGTCGTAATGAGATTGTCCGGAAAAGAGATGCCCGGATGAGAAAAGGGCTGTAAAATAGAGCGTTGCTTCGAAGACGATATGGAATCATACTATCTTTTTTCTCTTCTATTTTTCTTTCTTTTTTTTTTTTACGAGATTTACTCATCGCATTAGGCTGGCACGGGGGTGAGCAGAGTTGCCGACGGAATAATTGCTGGGAGGAAGGTACGACAGACTCTCGCTCAACTCGTAAAAGTAAGAGATGGCGAGAGGGAAGGGAGAGGATAGAAAGAGTGCCCGTGGGCTCAAGACGACGGAGGCCCTAATGGATTCAAGAGTCACGTCGGAGTAATATGACGAAAAGTCATCTCGACACCTTTTAATGCCTCGGAGAATCAGCCAAGATTCGTGGGGCGGGTGGTCCTGTCGCTTTCCATGTCCCTACAATTATCTCTCTCCCTCTCTGTCCCTTGCCGTCTCACTCGATATTTCTGCGAAATGCAATCATGCACCTTTGCAGAGATAGAGAGAGAGAGAGAGAGAGAGAGAGAGAGAGAGAGAGAGAGAGAGAGAGAGAGAGAGAGAGAGAGAGAGAACCGGCTACCGAGCTCCGCGCAAGAAACGAGCACGGCGTAAAAGCTCCGAGCTGCCTTATCGATATTATCGGAGAATCTATTGCAAGGAAAAACAGCAACAACGTAAGCAGAGCGCGTTAGACCGCTTGCTTTTTGTAGCCGTAAAAAAGTGTGTTTGCTGCACGGGACTTGGAGCCTCGTATGCAAGTGCGAGCTCTCGCAAGCCACATCCGTGCTTTCACGTTTATTTCGTCGAGAAAGCCTCCATTAGAGCCAGGGGAGATAATTAAAAAGGCGGAGGACGTACCCAGGGAGATATTAAAAGCGCGCAGCTTCCGTGGGTATCGGGGCGAAGGGGGTGGGTGGGTGGGTGGGTGGTTGGTTGGTGTTCTCACGCGATGATGCCGGGGAGGGTGAAAGAGTTGGTTGGCTTGAAAGGGACTCTCTTATCAACGAAGCGTTATCGCCTAGCAGGTCTCTGCAGCACATATTCGCAGACCCGGTTATGCTTTCCGTTTCTCGACTAGCGAAATGTTGAATATTTCACGTCGAATGGTTCCGTCACGAGCCTAGGAGGAGGAGGAGGAGGAGGCGGCGGCTTGTTCGCGTTGCAAGGCCTCCGTTCCATAAGCCGGAAGTGTATCGCGTTGGGCCACTGAAGAGGCCACTATCGGGGTTGTTCTCGCAGAGAGAAGAGCAGGGAGGGCAGCGAATCCGCTGGAGGAAGCGGGCAATACTCCGGACGGGGAAACCGGGCTAAACGAGAAAACGAGGGATAGCGAGGCGGAAATGGAGAAGGGTACTCCCGGTTTTGCGACGAAACGCGTTGCTTTCCTCTTGAGGAGAGAGAGAGAGAGAGAGAGAGAGGGGGGGGGGAAGGCTGTACCTACGCGGGAACTCATCTCAACCTACTCGACGGCCACACACGGGCAGACATACACACGCGCCGCAGCACTACTGTCTCTAGCTTCAGAGGCCGTGCCGCGAGTAAGAGGCTTCGCGAGTCTTCGGGGGGCTGGTGCACCTAGGCACTCGAGGGAAACGCGATACAGCCGTGATGGTGTACACGCTAAGGTGATAAGTGCCGTATTTTTCGCGGTTCTCTTCTCTCCAGTCTCCCGGACTGGCCTGTTTGGCCCTTGTCGTCCTCTTCTCGTCCCACTGGGCTTTTAACGCTCCTGGCCTGCGAAGCATGTCGCTGCTCGCGTTTCGGGCCACGCAGCGGCCCTAATTTACAAATGAAAAGACTCGTCCTTGTACGCCCCGCTCGCCAGTCATGTACCATCAATGGATGGCGCATCTCGAGGCCAGCTCCGCAGGCTAAAGCCAGCAAAGCGTACGCACTTTGTAAACTTTTTTTTTTGTAGAAAAATCAATTTCGATTATACACTTTGTACTTCATGTTTTAATTCAACTTTGGCCATTTAGGAACGCCTTGCGTCAAATACAAATGATTAAGCAACGATCCGGAAAAATAGTATTTTAAAAATGCCGGAGGAAAATTTTGACAAAATTCCAGGCGATCCAGTATAAACTTGGGCAACTTTTCACATCTTTGGCATTTCCTCTCAAACCCTATGGTTCTTGAGTTACGTTGCATTTTCCAAAATTTGCCTTTTTTTAGCCAAAATCATGGATAATCATGGATAAAAATGACGAAAGAATGTTACGTAAGTTATGCGCCCAATCTTCGATAGTAGAAAAATAGCCGTAAAACGGAAACACACGAAAGTTCGTATCGAGACGAAAGACGAAATCATCAAGAATATTTCCAAAAAGTAAAACAAGGCTGCATTTGTTCTTTTCAAAAGGCCGTTCGTTAAATTCGATTATGTTTTTTTTCTTCTTTTTTTTTTTCGACGGAGCTATCTAACTATTACTACGGCAAGAAATATCGACTCGTGTATCGAAACTTTTCAGCGGCGGTGTATATGTATATTCGATAAAACTCTTTACCACAATGATATCAACTAATTGATATAGTTTATGTGATAGAACAAATAATTATAGAAATTCGTTCGGTCTCTTGTGCAATTTCTGCGACCAAGATGTTATAAGCACTCGGTAGTAGCACGAGGGCAGCGTGCATAGCGATATACTAGGTATATACAATTCTGCGTGTTCCTCAATGAAACATTTTAGGAGCTCATTCCATTGGGGAACTTTCAACACGAGTCTACGGGGGCGAAGCCGTGAGCGAAAAGCTAGTCAGTCATAAAATTGAAAATAAATACCTCAAGGAGGTACGATCACTACTACCACGGGGTCAAAAAAGAGTCATAAAAGAGATTTATTTTACCCGCAGCTGCTCCGATTGATGTTTACTCGTGTTAATTATTCGTATTATCGATTATAGTGTGCCAAATGTTGTGGTAAATGATGAATTATTTATTGCACGTGCATCCTTAACGAATCGAGTTGTTGTCCAACACCTTGACATGACATATGCCACTGGCAGGTCAGGTAGTGTTGCCAACACAAGAAAAAATAAAACAATTGAAAGCACCGCGTACTCTTTGGTGGCTCTACCCTACATTTCGGTTCGAAAATTTCGGTAGGATGATCTCGGATGAGCTTTCGCAGTAGGCAAGTTTCCTCGGTCAACTGGGAGCTCGAAACTTTCCGCAGATAGAGAGTGCGGTGTTGGATCTTTGCCTCTTACTCCAGTGAGCCTTCTTCATTGGATTAGTCAGACTGAGAAGGCGGTATTTCGATACGCTGCTCTATCGATTGTTCTCGTGACGCTGTCGAATTTCAACGCCAAGTTCCGTTTTCTGCAACTGGATGGGCAGCTCTTGGATAAAAGGAGATCAGACTTGTTGCTGATTCTCTAGGAACGTAGAAATTCAATCGTTCGGGAAGTGTGCTAGGGGGATGATCGGCGATGCGTTTTTCTTTTCGCTCCTCTCCTGTTTATCGTTGCTGTCTCTCACGCACTCACCTCGCCAGCCTCGTCATTTTCCTTCTCTCTCTTTCTCTCTTACTCTCTCCCTCGCGTGCTCGATCTCTCCAGTCTGGGTGAGCTCTCCGGCCTCCCCTATTCACTCCACCTCCCCACATCTCTCTCTCTCTCTCTCTCTCGCTCTCTCTCTCTCGCTCTTTTCCACGTTGGCATGGCAACTGCTCTCTTAGCCCAGGCCAGACCACAGTTCCGAAAACATTGACCTTACAAAACGCCTCGCGACGCGTGCATAGTCATTACGCGAGCGGTCGCGCTCTCTCGGCCTTTTTCTCCTGCGTTTTAAGATGTGTGTGTGTGTGTGCGTGTTGGCTGGAATGCACGTCGATGTGTTTTCATCTATGCTGGTATTAGGTCGATAGGATCGGGGGCGGGGGGGGGGGATCTTTCCAAAGATGTCGGTGGGTTTGGAGGTCGATCGGATCAGAATCGCGGATCTTAACGAGGCAGAGGCGAGCGATACGCACAACGCGTAGATTAGATACCGGCCTGGTGGTTCTTTGTCGTTGAACGCCGTTCGAAGAGGGGCAGCAATTCACTTTTGTCGCAGTCACGTCGAGCTGCTGGCGAGTCGGAGCGCTTCGGGGCCCCCCTTTTGCCCGCTTTAACTCGTACGTACTATAATTTTATGTTCATACACATGTACGAAGCATGCAGTCGTAGGCGAGATAAGCCCTCGGGAAAGGGAGCGCGGGGAGGGTTTGCATATCCGCTTTCGGTGTCATCCGGAGCCTCGCTCGTCTATTACAATTCTATCTGCCTTCCTCTTCATTTTCACTTTCGATGCTGTCAATTTTTACGTATGAACTTTTTCGTTTGTCGTTTTTTCTTTTGCGCTCATGCAGAAAGCACGCGGTGACACGAGTGGTACGCATCATGCGAGACTGCCAATCGAGTCTAATGAGGTGATAATGTGCGAACAGTCTCGTCTAGCCAGACGAGAGAGGGTCTCGATAATACGAATTTTCTCGTTTTTCACCGCTGCTCCTCACAATACAAGTTTTGTCTCCCGTATAGGCGATCTTGCCGATCTTGGGAGCGGAAAAATAATGATCGGATTTCGCGGTCGATATGGGTCCCTCCCCGAGCGCCGTTATTGTCATTCGAGTGCCATTTTGTATCGCGAGAGCAGGATCATTAGGAACGAAACAGTCCAAGTAGGTCGCCATTCAATACGTCACATCGAGAGAAAGACAAAGAATTCGACCCTCCCCCCTCTCGATTATAATTATCCTGCTTGCCACATGGAAAAGTCGTTCGGGCAAAGAACTCTTTTCTTTTCGTTGCAACGTTTTTTTTCTCTTCTCGTCGTCGCGCCCCGCGGAGCAATTTCTCCGATGGGAAAAATGTTAAAGAAATGTCGTTATTTTTTGCTCTTTGCGTCCGTACATTTCCTATATCGAAGTACATCGTTAACGGCGAGACCCTGAACGATCGTTGTGAAGCTCATTTCGAATCGTTATTACGCAATCGGACGAGACGGTAGACGGGCTCATCGTATGCCCTGACACGAGGCCTGGACACATTGTGAAAGGGAGACAACGCGAAGAGAAAGCGCGCGCGCGCGTATGTATCTGTGGGGTCGAGCGGCTTAATACGTGGAACAAAGATATAGGGGTCAACACGTGGGACAGTGGCAAAACTCCGCGCGGGGCAACGTCTCATTTCCATATGCTCGAAGGAATCAGCTTTGGAGACGCACAACCGTCAAACGCATACACACATAGATGCACGTGTATGTGTGTGTGCGTATATATATATATATATTTCTTAGTTGTATTTATTGGGAACTAAATGAGAGCGCATGGATGGCAAAATAAAGTTGAATATATACTTTTTTTTTTTATGATTTAGATCGATTAGATCCACCCAAGATCAATATAATAATATATTTAATTCATGTTATCAATTATATATTATAGTTATTTCATTATATATATATAGATTTATTTATTTATTTACTTGTCTATAAGGGTTATGTAAGTTCTAAATATTCTTGAAAATAAGTCAAACAAAGTGTATTTTCACTCTACGAGGTCTTATTTGATTCAAAATAAATACAAGTGCAAAAATGTATGTTATTCAAAAAAACATTTTTCACAAACAAGCTTTTATTTAATGTACTAAAAAGTAGAAAATAATTTTTTTTTCCAAGTAACCTATATATGACTATAAATTATTTAATTTGGCAGACTAGTAATCAGAGAAATTACTATTACACTTTTATACTCAGTTTCAGGATTTTTATTTAAGAAATCTAAGGTTTTTTTTCAGTAAATTAAATACAGTTAATATGTTAACGGATTTATGTAAATGAAAGATTATATGTGTAAATTTTGAGATTCCCAAGCTTTTATTTATAGTCACATATAGGTGACTGGGTAAAAAAAATGATTTTCTACTTTTTTGTCTTTAATTAATTTCACTAGTCAGTTGTGACGAGTAGCTCACGAGTTTGTACGTTAGGGATATGGAATGCTTGTAAAAAATAACAAAAACAATAATTGGGGTCAACTTAGGACTAATTGCTGGATATGAACTTTTCACATACAAACACAGTCGGCTACGAATTTGTTTGTTCGGCTTAGTGAGATTTTACATGGATAATTGGATATCGCAGATTTTACGTGAAAAGTTGAACATTTTAGGATTTTTTGAAAACTTGAATCGTGCATCGGCTTAGATGCCTCATGCATTAGAATGAATTGGATTAGAACCTCTTAGATGCATGTTTGCAAAATTTCAGAGATCTAAGTAGTCGGGAAGTGGGTAAAATTGATTTATTTTTTAAAGAGAGCACATCGACTGGAAATGATAATTGAATGTATATATATTTGTTGTAATTCATAACATTTTGATAATTCTCATACATATGTATATAAATGTATGAAAGTTAGCGATAAATCTGCAAATTTTTTGTTAAAAAGTTTAAAAAAATATATTCATTCTACGAGCTCTTACTTTAGTCGAAATAAATACAGCTTAGAGATTGCCGACGATTTATATATGAAAATAAATCAACAGTCAAAACAACATCAATTTCTAGCTTATATTTATTTAAAATAAAATTAGAGCACGTAAACTGGAAGTGAAAGATGAATATTTTTTTTCACGAATACATACAATTCACCCTCTCTATATGGATTGTCTAAATTCTGAATATTCTGGACGAAAAGTAAACAAAAATATTTGTCCATTCTATGCGCCCTTATTTTATTATTAATAAATACAAGTTAAAATTTGACATTGTTTTAACTCCTGATTTCTTCGCATATATAAAACAGCATCAATTTCTAGCCCATATTTGTTGTCAATAAAATGAGATGCGCCACGTAGACCGTAAACAAAAGATTTCACGTTTCTCAGGAATATATAGGATTTACATACTAGATAATTTATATAATAAAATTCAAACAGTTCTCATACATACAAGAATTATCGAAATTTTATACATTACTGAAAAAAAAGTTATATACACCTAATTCATTTTGATTTCCCGTCTTCTAGTATTTACTCGTTTTTGTTTCATTTTTTTCCCCCTATCGCAGTCTGAAAAAAAGGAAGAAGTATATGCATTCGTACGAGACATTGTCGGAACGAAATGGAGAATTTACGTAGTAAAACGGATGACGAATATATATCGTTCACAAATTTTGAATACAATGGAAAAACCGTAGCTAGAATGTAATCCCTTCCTGGAATATATACGTTCCGACACATGTATAGAGATACACATATGACTGGGTGTGTATATACATATATATATACCCATGTATACACAAACAGCTTGGGCCGAATATACGTATACATATATATATTCGGCCCAAGCTGTTGTCACCTCGCGACTTGACCTTCGAGCCGTCGGAGCTCGAGAAAACGACCATAGAATGTATAAGAATATATATATATATATACATATCTCTACACATATCACTCATGTTTTCCGTGTGTGTGTGTGTGTGTGTGTGTGTGTGTGTGTGTGTGTGTGTGTGTGTGTGTGTGTGTGTGCGCGTGCGTGTAAATATAATAAATAAACCAAACCATCATAAAGACTACGAGAACTATAAACTATCGTTAGATATTTATTTATATGATGTACTCTTTATGCTACAAATGCTCACTTCATTGGACATCGTTTGAGCCCATCGTTTTCGATAATCTCTTGCCTAAGAGGAATCTCTTTGTTTAACGCGTTTGGAACGAATAAAGGGAAAAGGGGGCGTACGAAATGTTTACGAATAGCGGAAACATAAAGAACGAACAATCGTCACGGTGATCTTAATGATTATTATTATATTCACTCACCGAGGGAGACTCAGCACGACGAAACCGTAATACCGAAATAATTCTCCGAGAGCTCGTCCATTTTCTATCGCTGATTCAGGAAGCCAGCTCTGTTGTCATTGTTTTGTGCGAGGTCACAGAGTGCGGGACAAAGATTTTCACGTAGCATCTAGGCAAATCTGAAAACCGGGCGATTTCTTATTTACTGATATGAAAACAAACGTCGCGCGGTAGCGCAGCGCTGTTTATTTTTCTCAGGCGTACACGCGCGCGTCGATGGTGTTGATAAACACGGGTAATCGTGCGCTCGATCGTGAAAAAACAAAAATGGTGTTTTTTTTTTAATTTCACGGCGGATAGAGTGGCGAATATCGAAAGGGAACGATTGATGAAAAGGTTTTGTTTTATTGGGTTTGGATCATCATTCTTTCGGAAAGATTGCATTCGTTGGGTCGAAGATACTGACAATGAGACACTTACCCGGAAAAGAGAATGCTCGCGAAGGACTGGTGTCCCGCCAAATGCCTCGGCGATACTGGGGGGACCCCGCCCCCCGCCCCGCGACGTCTCCCGCCGGGCGCTCGTCCGTCCTTGTCGCGCGTCGCGAATCTCGTTCGCACACACATTTCTTTATAAAATGCCAAAAGAGCTTTGCCTTCTCAGTCGTCGAACGAACGTCGTTCGAAAATGTTCGTTCTGATCTCGTGATAAAAAAAAATCTCCCGCCCTTTCAACGGAATTCTCAGCTCGCGATCGTAAAAGAAAAAAATGCCAACCGATTTTTCCAAGTCTTCCGGTCGCAAAATTATTGCGGAGTAACTACGATCAATTTGTCGATTTCACGCTGAAAGTATGCTATTTCGGTGGGCTTGCTTTTTTCTTTGGGACTACACGTTTCGAGCGCGAAGGAGACCAAAAAAAAACGAAGTGCAAAAAAAATGGCGAACTCGCAAGAGGATTTATCACGCGAGTGAGACGTGTTTCCGAAAAAGGACGCGGGGTGCGCGCGCTTCGTGTGCCCCCCCTCCCCAAATCCGGCGGTGCGCGCGCGCGATCAACGCCACTGCTTGGCGAGAACGGCGAAGCGTCCTCACTTTGCCACCGTCTCTCCGGGCGGTTGGTGTCTCACGTCGTTTTATCGTTACGCGATTACACTCTTCACTGACCCAGTACACGAAACAGGGTGGTCCGTATATCCCAGTCCTTAATTTCATTTACGTTCTCTCACGAGTGCTCTTTCTCACCAACGACATTCCGAGTGACCTCGAATTGTGCAAGCACCGAGGAAAGACGAATTTAAGTGCGAGCCCCTTGACGATCGCGCGCGTGTGTGCATCTGTGCGTCAGGTATAAAGTCCAATCCCCATTGTTCAGTCGTGGGAAGGAAAGAGAAAGAAAAAACACGTGACCGGCGCGGGCGATTTTTGTGTCGTCATTAAGCTGCGGAATGAATTATCTTTGCACGCGATTTAATTGGCTCGATTCATATATATATATATACACATACACATACATTGTGTAGGAAAAGTAGAGCCGATTCTGCCAATCTTCCTTTCTCTATTCCGCGTGAGATTCATGGCCTGCTTCAAGCCCCGCCCCCCTATCGCTTGTTCCTGCGAAAGTACGAGTGAGAAAGCTTAAATTTTGAGACGGCGCCATTTTTATCTCTTTTCGTCGAGTAATTCGCTCGAAAAACCGGAAATAATAATTAGGAATTTCCAGAAAGTTTGAACGGGTCGATGCAAACTAGCGGTTTTTTAGGTTAGAGCTCCCCGAGGTCACATGGCCCGGCGGATTTGTATGAAACTGAGGGATATTCCGGGAATTCCCGGGAATTCAAACCGAAAGCACTCGAACGGTCGTTATTCCATTCGATTGATGACTCGGATTTTGTTCTTTTCCGGAAACTTGTCGCTTATCGCCGACGCGGCCTTATCGAGACCGGAAATGCGCGCGCGGGTTTTCTTTCGCGGAGATTGGCATTTTTTTATTTCGCGCTGAGTCAAATATTCTTTTCACTCGGGAAAACTAACATGGTATTTGGAAAATTGCCGAAGTGAAATTCAAGACTGCGTTTAATTTTATTAACGATATAAAAGATGGCTATGTTGCAGAGTAAAAGGAAAAATAGTTTCTTCGGCATCCCTTAAATTCATGAACTTCTGGGATAAATAATAAAACCTCTTTCAACTCGGGTTAATAAATAAATAAAAAATCACCAACTCGAGTCAGATGAAATAATTCCAGTTGGTAAAATTTCTAAAAAGCTTCTGTATCTTAGATTCCGACAGTACTTTGGACATGGCAGCGATCGATCGCAGTTCCACGCCACAACTGGGACTCTCCGCTCCTGCTTCGCTACGCCCTTCGGAGGATCGAGGAGAAATTGAAGCAGACACGATCAGGATTCCTAACGCGACCACAGTCCCTTATCATTCTCCTGTCCGGTGTTTATGTTCATCCGCTACTGGACGGAGAACTGATAAGGGCCCAAGGGTCGCAAAATCATCGCTGCTGAGGCTTTGAGCGTAGAGCCCGGGAATTCCGTGACACCCTCGATTCTTCGCTCGAGTTTTTTTCATGATTTTCAGTACGCCACTGTAATGTACGGTAGTACAAGCACAGAATTTTTTGCAACATGTTTATTGTATAACTGTAATATTGCGAACCATTATGATTTATGATCATCTGTCTGATTGTCAAAACTAAAATATTGTGTGTTACTTTACAATATACTTTTATAAAAAATAAAAAATATTTCACATTGACGGGTGATGGACGAAAGAAAATTGTATTCAAAAGGTGGCTCGCACACGGTCTATTTTTCGAGAACGATTTTGATGGAAGAAATGCTTATCTTTTCCTGCAGTACTAAACACGCCTGAATTTACAAAAGGCGTCGATTGTATAGATAAAAAAATTATATATAACGCATTTCGTAAACTATACATGAGTTATATTTTGTATTATTGCAATTTTATAATAAAAATGATACAAGCCCAGTAATATATATATATATATATATATACACACCTGTACAACCGAATGTAAATTGGTTGGGCGAGTCATGGCCGAATTTCTATCTTGACGTTAGTTACGAAAGAAAAGTTTTTTTTCCAGACGCGCTATTCGTACCCTACATCGAACTTTGGAGATTTGTTTTATTTCACGTCGACGAGCAATGTAGGGAAGAAAACAATTATATTTAAAAATTGCGCTACTTTAAGCGTTACTCTTTTCCTGCATTCCTGAATATGCCGGAATTCGAAAAGTGCGTTATATATATTATATTACGGTGGCACAATTTTGAGCTCTATTTTTTACCTTTCGTCTGTCTTTTGAGAAAAAAATGCAAGCGGTCGAAAAATATTTAGAGGTCGCTCAAGCCACCCAAAAATTCGAATTTTCATTAAAAAGACGATCTTTTTCGTCCATTTCTCACCCATGAATTTTGCTCTCTATATTTTTTTTAATTAACCTCGCAAGAGCTCTAGCCGACCAATGAATATTTAGCGGTCGCTCAAGAGCGCCGAAATTTCAAATTTTAAAAAAATCTTCGTACTTATAAATTTGACGCTTTGTAAAATATTGAAAACAGCCCTTTTTTCCAGAAGCTGATTTTTCAAATTCACCTGACACTTCTAACCCAAAAATTATAATCTTGGTTCTCATAAAATAATTTCTTAAAGCTCTTGTCCGTAAACAACATTACGGGTCGTTTTATTCGTAAACCTGAAATGGTCTCGCTAGTAACATTGCGGACCAATCGTAGCTGTACTCAGTGACGAGCGACGCCATAATACATTTGTCTAATTGGTGTTTATTACAAATGATTATAATAAATTATGTAACACTTCGCTGTTTATTTTGTTTGTATGCTCCAAGTAATTATAGTACATGCGAGATTTATTCTTTGGCGGAAATTCTGAAACACGAAAACCTTGAGCGACCACTAAATATTCATTGGTCGGCTAGAGCTTTCGCGAAGTTAATTTAAAAATTATAAAGGGTAAAATTAATGGTTGAGAAGTGGACGAAAAAAAATCGATGTTATAATGAAAATTTGAATTTTTGGGAGGCTTTAGCGGTCTCTAAATATTTTTTGACCACTCAGCTTCCGCGACAATTAATTTTCTTTTAAAGAAGACAATTGGATGGTGAGGAAAAGGAAAAAAAATATAACTCAAATTTGTGCCACCCTGATATTGATATATACATATCAATATCAGAGTGGCACAAAGTTGAGTTCTATTTATTATTGTCGCGGGAACTGCGAGTGGTCAAAAAAGATTTACAGATCGCTAAAGCCCCCCAAAAAACCAAATTTTCGTTAAAACATCGTTTTTTTTTCGACCACTTCTCACCCATTAATTTTACGCTTTATAATTTTCAAATCATAAAGCGTAAAATTGATATATATATATATATATATTTCCATTTTCACCTTCCTTCCGAGACAATTATTTCTTTTTTTCTTTCGAGACGCGCCAATCGCACGCAATCGTGGACGCGCAATGGAGAGTGAAGTTTTTTTTTATTTCACATCGACGAGCAATGGCGGAAAAAACAATTATATTTAAAAATTGCTCTGGCTTGAACGCTGTATATTTTTCGAGAACGATCTTGGTGGAAAAAAGCGTCTAACTTCCGCCCGTCCTTTTGTGCACCCCTACACTTTCTGAGGAACATATTTTCCGAATTTCGTGTTTCTCTCTTCAGCGGTTTGGGCTGTGCGTTGTCTATGTCAATCAGTCACGGAGGTCTATATAACGTACTCTGTAAATTGTCATTTTCCTCATTTTTTCCCTGCACCGCTAAACATGCCTGAATTTACAAAGAACGTTATTTATATAAAAAAACAAATGTGTATATATAACGAATTTTGTAAATTATATATATATAATCATATAATAAATTTGATTTTTTATTATAGCAATTATATATATATTTTTAAACGATACTAGTACAATCATATGTATAAATATCTGTTCAACCGGATGTAAATGCGTTTGCCAAGCCACGGCACAATTTCTATCTTCAACTTATTTTCTAGACATTGGTTTTTTTTTCTAAGACGCCGATGCCCCGCGTTCCCGGATTGCAAAAATTTCTGTTTCAATTGTAAGAATCTCAGGTACCTGTACACTTCGAGGCGGCATTTTCGATCTGCAACGTGCTCTGATTCGTCCGCGTTGTCGTATCAGTTTGGATCGCTGACTCGTGCCTCATTCTCGGCGCCGTCCTCATTATGTTGGGATTATCCACAAGGAGGATTCTTCTCGCGGACGACGTTTCCGATTCGCTCACGATCGGGCGGACGTCGACGATTCTCAACGATGACAAGTCCCGTATGACGTAGCCGGCAGGGCCGCCTATCGTCTCGCTACTTTTCGGCAATATTACCGCAGCCGGCGCGTTGCTCGGCAACAATTTTGGAACTTTCGGGGCTATGGGAGTCTCCGAGCGAGCCTCGACAGTGGCGCGACGACGGGACGACAGTACGCTTGAGACGCTCGCGTTCGGGCTGTGCACGAAAGTTCGAACGATCGATGGACCTTTGGATTCTTGGACGGCGATCGGAGTACCTGTGTGATCCAGTTTTTCTTTTGTTTTCTTTTCCTTCTTTTTCAGCCCACTTTTTTGTTATTCTTATTGCTCGCGTTGATAAGCGTAAATGATGTTGAGGCTACATACATTTATCAAATTTGAATATTATAGCTAGTTTTATAAATGAATATTTTTTTATCGCATGAATCATTTGAGCGTGCAGTAAGATTTATACAGCAATGATCACATATAACAATAGTTATAACGGTCATAAAATGCAATTAATTTCTTTTCGCATATTTACAGGGTGTTGTGTAATGAATGGATAAACCTGCAACTGTCGATAGGTCAGATCATGTCCTACTGCTGAAATTTCAGTTTGTAGTAAAAGTCCCACGGTTTTCGAAATGATGGGAATTACGTAATTAAAAAAAAAAATCGTCTGCTTTTTGTTTTTCGCATGCCATTTCTAGAAATGATATGAACCGACAATAAGTAAACAACTTTTCAAAGCAATATGCGTAGTACATTTTTTTACACCGTCGGGTATCAAAGGCAGGTGTTGAAATTAGTTTGTATGAAAATTCTGCATAAGATCTTCTTTCATAAAATTTCTTTAACACTTGAGGTTAAAAGGAAGACTTTTCTAGATAAAACGGATAACCAAAGGTTTTTTTTTCGAAAAAGAAAACCGGCCAAAAAAGGTTATCACTTTTTACTTAAACTTAACTTAAACCTTTTTTCAATTTTCGGTCATGTCTAGTTTTGAAGAAAAAAAACTGTTTTTTGTAACCCTAATAACCCTGGCAAGAAATATCGAGAATTAATCGCATGAATGTTCTCACATCGACTAGTGAATACAGCTGAGGGGTATCAACTTTTAATTATTGTAATTAAAGATGAGTGAAATTATGATGCACCACGGCCGAATCGTGTAAAAAATGAGTCAGTATTGTTTCCTATAATGAATTACTAATGATTTAGGGGAAAAAAATTAAAATGTTTCTTTTTATTTTTCGATTTTTTTTTCCTCAAATTTAACAAGCAACTAGAGCGGAGGTTAAAAAAAATCGAAAAAAATCGTCATTGTTTCTTTAATTGTTTTGTAAAACTTTACTCAATCGATCCGGAAAAGCGCTTCGAAGGATCAATTTGAAAATGTACAGAACTATTGGCGGTACATTAAGTTGAAAGAAAACCTGGCTACATTAGTCTTTCCACCAATATTCGTAAAGTAGTGGTAGATTTCCTGGAAAACCATAAACGGTCATTTTTCAAAAACTTTTTTCAAATTAATGTTGACGATGAAGCACATTTATTATCTCAAAAATCAACGAGAAGCGTCTCGTAGAAAGATTATTCAAGTTTTCAAAGCTGCCCCCTTTAATTCCCTGTGCGATCATTGATTGCTGAGATATCGATTATCAAAGCCAAAAGAATATTTTTCTTGGAATGGCGGATATCTCGTCAAAACATTGACGTAGGGAGACAAAAAAACAAATTGAAACTTTTTAAACGAGCTAACCGAACTATGCATTGCTTTTACCGAAAACGAAAATCCCGAGTCCGTGGACCCTTGAAAAAAAAAAAAAAAACAAACAAAAAACTTGGAAACATTCTGTCCGGTCCTGTTTCTTATGATTGCGCGATAACCATAGTTCACAAAAATGGTTTGCTAGATATTTCAAAACTAGAAACTTAAAGCCTCAAAATGCTTTCTTTTCATCTCGATACGACCATTTTTCACACATATACGGCGCTTCAAACAACACTAAAAAATTAGAGAAATTTTCTATTCCTTCAATTTTTTGGACTAGTGTAGTAGGACATGATTTCACCTATCGACAGTTGCAGGATTATCCATTCATTACAGGACATCATGTATATATGTATGCAAAATATAAAATAAATGAATCAAATTTTATTGTCGATATCATTATTATTATTATGTATAATTTTTTTCATAGATGTACATTTTTGCGATCGCATAAATCCCAAGAATCATTTCGACAATGTAGATATAGATGTATATGGGATAAGAATGGATTCAATTTTACGATCATCATTATGATAATACATAATAATTATTTTTATGATCGCACAAAATGCCAAAAGCGATTTTGAGTGTGTATGCATATGTGTGTCTGTGTGTAGGCAAGAAAATTAGTAAAATGTTATCAAATTATAAATAGTATACATTTGTACATTAAACAATTTTTAATTATATAAAATTCATCAATAAAGAAAATAATGTGTAGAAAGCCGCACATGCGTGCTCGACCCCATAAATACGTACCTTCATAAATAACTCGTTCAATTATTAATATTTGTATACTGAGGAGTGAGATATGTATATGTATATGTGTTTTTCAATATTTCCCAACGACAACGAACGTAAATTACCTTTCCCCATGGCTCTCGTTACGGAGCAATCTTCGTGTGCGAGCAAGAGGGCCCGGAGCTTGGAGATTTCGGATCTCAGGGCTTTTACCTCGAGTTGCAGCGCGGCGTTTCTCTCATTGGCGTTCGTCGCAACTTTCTGGAGCTGCTGAATCCAAGCTTTTCTCTTGGCCCGTGCCCTCGTCGAGCTCGCACGATTCCTCGCGAGAACGTCCTGCTTGCGGCGCTGCTCCGACAAGCTCGATACTGAATTTTTTTCGAGGCTCGCCCGAGGGTTTCCCGACTTTTCCGCAGCTTCCGGGACGTTTTTGAAGGCGACGGGCGCGCTCGCGCTGTTCTTCGTCAGAGCTTGCTTGAGTCGCTGGAAAGTCGAGTTTTACGATTAGGGTACTCCATTCCCTAACCGGATTATTAAACAATTAGCAGATTTTCGTCCATTATCGAGTAAAAACATATCCCAGTATACTGGTTAAATTTCAAGCCAACTTACCGGACTGTTAACCAAAAATGACGACTCTAAAAATCGTCTCATTTACACGACACTTTATGGGGATGGCACCTTCGCCTACATCTCTCTCTCTCTCTTATTGTTTATACCCTAAATGCTTCCCTAAAAATATTAATGATAAAACTCGGAAAAATGTGACTATCAGAAGGACTTTCCAAGTTTTATCGTTAATATTTTCTTCCATTTTAATCATTAATATTTTCTTTAAATAATATTGCCGCGACTTTCTCCTCCGTGAAAGGAACACCTTAAGGAATCAACGGTTTGAAATTTTGAAAAAAATCGATTTTTTTTGTTGCATTATCTGATAGTATGGACGGTCGCAAATATGAACCTGTCATCGCAGATTGATCGCAAGTAGACAATTTATGTGAAAATTCCGCACTCGAAACATTGAACGCGTTTTAGTCGAAATGTCGATTACCAAAACGGTGCAAACTCTCAAAGAAAGTGTTTCCAAGCTATCAGTCTCTAATTTTCACACAACATTATCCACGCCATTCTTTATTTTGCTATGAAAGCTTTTTTTTAATGTGCTATTCTATCAATTTTTATTTTTTTTAAACCTTCATGCAGGATAGCGGCTTTCATACTGATTAACAATCTTGTTACAAATGTTCCGTTTCAAAATTCATTTTCCGTTCTTCATAAGTGGTTTGATGTCACATTAAAAAGTCAGACTTATTGGCGCATTTTAACCATCGAAAAAACAATCGCGACAATTTTACTCTACACACATCTCTCTCTGTATGTGCCAACGAGAAATTTACCATTTTTGCCATCGTCAGCCTGTCGTCGCTCGCGAGAACTTTCTTCCGCTCGTCGTTCTTGGGACAAACGACTCGCTGCTCGCTCGTCGGGTCGTTACGACTTTCGGAAACTGGCACGGCCGACAATTGCACGAATTTGCCATCCGCTGTTTTCAAGAGCAATTGAACTTCCTGGCCGTTTATGGACCTGCGATGAAAACTCTTCTCGTCATCGTTATTACTACTGAAGTATTAATCAACATTCGAATACGGAGACTTGAGAGTAGCACTAATTACAGATTCGTCGTGGTCCTGGAGACTTCGGATAATTTCGGTGCTACGAAAGTCCGCGTGCCACCAACGACGACCCCGCCGATGGCAGGCTTGCTCGCAGCCGCGATCTCCGCTTCTGGCTCGATCGCAGCCGCGACTCGCTGCTCGCCCGAATTATTTATTTCGCCGGCACTCGTGACTTCCTGGGATTTCTCCGGCCCGGCGGCGTCCGCGAGCTCCGGTGACTCCGCTATGTTGGGAAATATGTGGGGGGTGTGCAGCGTGTCGTCGATCCCGCCACCCTTCGCAATTTTTCGGACAGTTTTTTCTATTGAGCCAAACGGTTACTCGCTCTACGGCATGTGTATCGATCAGGGTTTATAAAAATCCGATATTTATCATCATCAATATCGAAAATATCCGATATTTTGATATATATCCGATTTTTTTATATTTTTGATATTTATCAAAATAACCTCTATTTTTTGCTGTTCTTGAGAATGTGTTCAGACTTGAAAAAAAAATAAAAATATATGGATGTGAATCTAAACCCCAATATTAGTTGCGTTAACATTGTTTTTTTTTCTACGATAATCAGTCTTACACCTTTTACAAATAATGTATATCAAATTAAAAAATAACTATGTACGTATTTCTATTTGCCCAATAAGTCATCAGTTAAAATAAAAGTTCCTATTGAGCTTCTTACATTTGTAAGCTATAATATCTTGAATATTGATAATTAAATGTCTCTTTTTAATAAATTTACTAGAACAACAACGAGTCACAAATATCGAACTACGAATCTGATACTGATTGTGTAGTCAGATGAGAAATGAAATACTTTTTAACTTAAATCTGCAATAGGCAAACTGTCGTCGGAATCCCACTCTGTTGTAAATGTTGTTACAACATTTACAAAATGGAAAAAAAAATGTTCAAAAGAATCGCTAAAAATTCTAGCCACTCCAGTCTGAATCCGGCAACTTTTTACCCTCTTGACTTTTCCTCTGAAACCATATAGTTCTTTCGATGACGCCTTTTTTCCTAAAACATGTCGTTTTTAGCTAAAAATGCAATACTGGAGCGAAAAAAAAATCACACGAGTATTTCGAAAAAACAAAAATGTGGGTGGTGATATCCTTGTTAAGTTTATGATGAAAAGAACCGCGGAAAACCTTTTTCACAAACTCTGTGGTTAACTTTCAACGGCCAACAAAGAGCTGAAAAATGACCGTGTTAAGAAGTGCGTATCGGGGCGAAAAGAACTCGTAGAGAATTTTGGAAAAAAAAGCAAAATAAACGTAAATTTGTCCTCATTAAAAAGCCACTTGGAAACTTCAACTATTATACCCAAACTTCTAGCCGGGTGTGTATGTCAAACACAAATATCAATGAGTGTATATCATGCGAACGCTGGCATCGATACAAGACAGGAAGACTGTTAGTTCGAATCGTTGCAGAATTTGGAAATACGTAAAAAATTATACGCACCTCCTCTTCGGAGAGCGCCACGGTCTTGCCATCCTCGACGGCTCGTCTAAAGGTCTCCTCGAACGGATTGACGTTCTGGAGATCCTGGAAGAGTCCCACTTCCTCGCAGTTTCTGATGAACCTGGTCGGCGTGGGAGTTTGGTCAGCTGGAGAATGTCAAGCTCGTTGAATGGACACGCGTGATATTTGTTAATAAGTTTTGCGACGAGGCACCCACCGACGAAGGTGTTTTTTCCATTGGCACCGAGGTTCAGGACCATGTCGTGCTTCTTCCTGTGCACAACCAGATGGTCCTCGTTGGTGAAACTCTGCGGAAAATGAGCCGCAGGAAGATTTATTTTTTTTGCAAACATACGCGCAGCGTGCGCATCGAAATAATGAACGAGGGTTGGTTTGGGTTTTTGTTTGTAGGAAAGTTTATGTACTTGCCATGTTGCAACCTGGCGATGGGCAGGCAAACGGTTTTTCCGAATCACCCATCGCTAGTTTTGTCTCGTTACGATCACTCGTTGTTAATGACGTTGGGGCAATGCAATATCTCGGAGTGTTTCGAGCTGAAACAATAATATCGCGCGTGGCCGTGTATATCTGCGGTTTTCTCTCGTCGGTTTTTCTTGACAGTTTCGAATAAAAGAAAACCAGCTGTGATGTAGCGCTGGGAGAGCTAGCGCCATGGCCCGGAGTTCTGAGCAAAGTAAATTTACCGACGGTCGGTAATGTTGTATCGGCGCTCAGTAAGATCTTATCGACGGTCGGTAATAGCTCACCGACTGTCGGTAAAACTAAGTAACGAATGACTAAGTGAGAAATTCGATTTTGCCGTGAGCGTGGTATTTCAGCCGGGAACATCGGCCTTCGGATTGTAATGTTTTGGGCTCGCGTTTTGCGACTTTCGTTTAAATGCTTTGCGGTTTGACCTGACATCATCGACCTCATTTCCGGTCTTATGGATTCGTTTTTCATTGGGATTCTTTTTTTTTTCGCTTAATTTTGTATTTTTGGGTTTTTGGCTTCGTTTCATTGTTTTGCACGGAACTTGTGCCTCGAGCCTCGCGCGGCCGATGATAAAAAAACTCTCGGCGCATACTCTCCTTCTCTCTTCCTTTCTCGCCGCCGTATCAAAGACGTACGACGATCTTGGACGGGATCTTGAGGTGTCCGTGCTCCCGACGATGAGAGTGAGATGGGCGCGTACGAAAGAGAGAAGATGAAGAAAAAAAATCAAAAAAGGCAGGAGAAATGTTTGTGTATGTGTGCGCGTGTGTCCGCTCTCGCGAGAGAGCATGCGAGGTGCCCAACCAGTGGTGGTTTCCGTTCCTCATCAGTAGTCAGCCGCGTCCTGTACTCTTCTGAGCTCGTTGTAACCCTCTCGCGGAGGCGCGAGAGCGTCTTTACAGCATCCACGAGACACTTTTTGTACATCGATATCGTCCTCGTAGATTTCGGATCCGAATATGCAATTGGCAACGACAGTGTCAACATTTTTCGAATTTATATCGAAGATAAAGAACAACTAACGTTAATAGTAACAATAAAAAAGGTTAACAAGAGCATTAATGTATCAATAACAATAACAATAGAGCAATAAATCAAGTAATAATAATGGTACCGATGAAGGAATAATACTAAAAATTAGTAATAATAACACAACAAATTCCACCTTTGAGTACTTTGTTACCAACGTCGAAGAGCGTCGAGCCACAAATAACAACAACAACAACAACAACAACAACAACAACAACAACAACAACAACAACAACAACGACAACAACAACAACAACAACAACAACAACAACAACAATAGAGCAATAAAATTAATATTCAAAAACGAATAATAAAAATAAATCATGATGATTGAATAATGAAACGCGTAATAATTGACTAGTAATATTAGTAACAAAATAAAGATTTAAATTATGAGTAATACAAATTAATAATAAGAGCGTTACCGCTGAATGAATAATACTTTAATCAAGTAATAATAATAATTGGGTAATAAAATGGGAAATACCCATTGGGTAATAATAATGAGGAACGACAGAAATGTTCAAAAACAACAAGCAAAGTGAATAAGAGTAGTGATACCGATGAATGAATAATACAAAAATTAAGTAACAACAATAATAAAGTTTTTGTCTACGAATGCTTTGTTATCAGCGACGAAGAGCAACGGGCCACGAAAAATCGCAACGAATTCAAATTCATCAGGTAAGCCTGAGGCAAAGAAGAAGAAAAATTCGAGAGATTGAGCCAAAAACGAAAAATGTAAAGGGCAGTGTGGATAATTGAGGCACGCGAGCCTGGGAAAATGGCAATCCGTGTGTATCGTCGCGTCGCCGGCCGAATCGAGGATCTGACCTTGATCGAAGTAGCAGTGTGGCGATGAGGAACTCGATGTATCGGAAATATCTTCGATTAAAAGTAACAGCCGTGCGTGCTAGATATATATATGTCCCAACGTGTTGGCACTCCGCGATATCAAGTTATAGAGCCAACTGACCCACTTTTGTCGCAACCGCAACGAGTGTTGTACGTTTTAGAGAAAAAATGACAAAAAGAACAAAAAAAAGAATACAAAGAGAGGAAAAGTAGATAAAATTGATGTTCCGAAAAAGATTTTTGGAAGCAGCAAATGGGGGGGGAGGCGGGATTGTGTATATATACCGCCGCACGAAAAGTTACATAGTTTCGTCAAAAAAAAGATAACCGAATTTACCGAACGGTGTTTTGTAGCCAACAAATTCGGCTTTATTTTGCTTTTTCGAAATATTTTTTCATGATTTTTTCCCCACCCGGTACGTACTTTTTTTCGGCTTCGGTTCGTGACAGTTTTTCGGCTTCTTTTCGACCATCCAGAATTGGGCGCATGACTAATGGAAAAAAAATTGTCCTGTTTATCCCTGTAAACTTGAACGGGGTAGCAGGAGATCCATTATCGTTTTTTAAAAAGTTTCGTACGCTTTTTACCGCCAAATTTATTTCATTTTTGGCTGAAAAAGCCAAATTTTGGAAAATGTAACGTAATTCAAGATCTATAAGGTTTAAGAGGAAATGTCAAAGATGTAAAAAGTTGCCTAAGTTTATACTGGATAGCCTGGAATATTTTCAAAATTTTCCTTGGAGAGTTTTTAAAAACTATTTTTGCTCGAAACTCTGATAAACCGGATGATTTAACTCGAAAAGTATAGCGTCTATCACAAAGCATCAGGAGAAGCTTTTTAATTTTCGATTTTATGTTTAAATTTTTTCAGATTTTTTTCTGAATTTTTTTTGTCCGGACCTTGAAGAATCGTCGGATTGGCGTATCTCGAAAACTACTGACAATAGAGACAAAATATCAAGAGGGGAAAATGTTGCAGTGTTTCGTTTTGAATACGTTGGCTATTTTACTGATGCGAAGTATTAATCTTTGACAACTGGCATCAGGAAGTATTAAGGTTTAGTCATGGAGAACCACACGATCGAGCAGCGCGTAGAAATTGTTATTAGCTGCATTTTTACTGCATAGTTATTGCAAACGAAGTTTCATGTTCGTGTTATCTCGCGCCGCGGCGATGTGAATCTGCCATCAAGATCGTGCGATTTGACGCCATTGGATTTCTTTCGTCGGGCTTTCCTGAAAGAAAAAGTGTATGCTAATAATCCACGGAGCATTCCGGAGCTCAAGGAAGCAATTGGACGCACTATTAATGACATTAGTCAGAAATTGTGCCAAAATGTTATTGAAAAATTCGTCAAAGGAGTGAACGTTTGCAAATAGGAACGTTTCCAATATACACGAGACGGCCAATTGTCGGATATTGTGCTCCGCACATAACCTCCATGTTTGTACTTTATATTAAAATAAAGATATTCGTACTTTTCAAATAAATAAAACGTTTTATCAATCAATTAAAATGTCAAGTCATTTCGAGCAGAGTTTTTCCTCAACTTTTTGGGTTCGTCTTTTTTTGCTCTTTTCCGTCCGGGTGAAGAACGTCCACTCAGCACACAGTAATACATGCGGGCCTGGCCCGGCGTCCTCGTGCGTCGCGGTGAAAGTGCTCGTATCCGCGGGCTTCTCAGGCAGGCAGAACTTCACTTATAGGGAGACACCGCAAAGATAAGGGGTTTGATTAACATTTCTCGGAGATGCCGGGGACGCGACCGATTTGGCCCTAATTATCAATGCATTGTGTCCCGTTTCGAAGTGTATATTCATTTCACGACTGCCGATTAAGTATTAGTGCGCGCGCGCACGCGTGCATGTGTGTGTGTGTGTGTGTGTTAGAGTGGCGAAAATTTGAGCTGTATTTTTTCTGTTTCTCCCCAAACGATTATTTTTTTTGGAGCAAAAACAATTGGCGCGAAAGCTGCGAGCAGTACAAAAATTACCAGAGGTCGTTCAGCTTGCCAAAAATTCAAATTTTCATTAAAAATTCGTCTTTTTTCGTCCACTTTGCACCCATGAATTTTATGCTTTATCATTTTTATATTAACCTCGCGAAACCTCTCGCCGGCCAATGAATAATTAGTGGTCGCTCAGGAGCTTCGGAATTTCCAATTTTTGCCAGTTTTTTAAAACTCGTATCAGTCATCAATTTGATGCTTTGTAAAATTTTCCAAACAATTAAATCGTTTTCTCTTTAGAAACAGATTATCCAAATTACCTCGCACTTCTAACCCAAGAATTATAGATTTTGTCCTCATGAAATAATTCTTTAAAGCTCTTGCCCGGAAAACAAAATTATAGGTCGTTTTGTTGGTAAAACTAAAATAGCAGCTGTTTCCTGCGCATCGCAATGCGCCCCACAGTTGGTCTCGTTAGTCAAACTGCGGACCAATCGTAGTTGTACTCCGTGACGAGCGGCACCATAATACAATAATACATAATAATACATATCGTCTAATTGCTGTTTGTCACAAATTATTATAATAAATTATTCGGACAATGTAAAACTTCGCTGATTATTTTGTTTCTATGCTACAAGGAATGCTAGTGCATGCGAGATTTATTTTACTGCATAAATTCCGAATTACGAAAACCTTGAACGATCACTAAATATTCATTGGTCGGCTAGAGCTTTCACGAGGTTAATTTTCGAATTATAAAGCGTACAATTGATGGGTGAAAAGTGGACGAAAAAAATCGGTTTTTCGATGGAAATTTGAATTTTTCGGATGCTTGAGCGACCTCGAAATATTTCTACGACCGCTCGCAGTTTCCGCGACAATTTTTGTTTTTCTTCAAAGAAGATAATTGGATGGTGAAAAAAAGGAAAAACGAAATAGAGCTCAATATTGTGCCACCCTAATACATATATCTATACAGTGTGTTCTGTTATGAATGGATAATCCCGAAACTGCCGATAGGTTCTACTATATACTGAAATTTCTGTTTAGTAAAAGTCCCAGGGTTATTGAGATTTTGGGTTTAATGGAAGTATTTAAAAAAAAATTATCTCCTATTGGTTTCGCGCATGCCATTTCTACAAAAGATATAAATGGACAATAACTAAGCGACTTTTTAAAGTAATTGGCACGATAGGTGTAGTACATTATTTTTACACCGCAGGCTATCAAAGTCAGATGTTCGAATTGGTTTGTATGAAAATTCTGCATAAAATCTTTTTTCGTAAAGCTTCCTTAACATTTAAGGTTAAAAGAAGACTTTTCTAGATAATACAAATAATCAAGAGTATTTTCTTTTAAACGGGTCGAAAAGGGTTATTATTTGTCGAAATGGCATGCGAAAAACCAAAATCAGATGATTTTCATCTCGAAAACCGTGGAACTTTTACTAAACTGAAATTCCAGCATATAGTAGGACATGACCTGACCTATTGACAGGTGGAGAATTATCCATTCGTAACAGGTCACCCTGTTATGAGGGATTCTCCGTCAATTCGGCCACTTTTTTTCGACCATCTCAGATCTGCCCCATAATTGGTTATATCAAAGTACTACCGAAAGGCATTCGATGTGTTTTTTCCGATTTTTTAATTCAACATTTTAGAAAATGCCGTTTTTTTTTCAAATGAATATATCTCGAAAACTAGAAGTAACTGAAAAAAATGTGTGTACACAAAAGTCGTAGTTTTGTGTTAGCTTTCGAGCGAACGACTTGAAATAATTTTTACGTTCCGATAACGCTGATTTTTTCACCAAAAAAGGGGGAAATTATTTTTTCATAAAAAAGCGGAAATTTTTTTTTGGCCGAAAAAATTACAGAGTCCTTCAGTATGTCTGACGATATCGCAAAAAAATCGCCAGAGTGGCACGCAGCGTGGTTCCGGTATAAAAAAATTAATTTGTGTGGTTTCATTTTTTTTACCCTAGAACCTCGATCCGCGCCACTCTGACGATTTTTTTGCGATATCTTCAGACATACTGGAAGTCTCTGTAATTTTTTCCGTAAAAAAAATGGCCGTTTTTTAATAAAAATAAATACTTTCTCCCTCTTTTGGTAAAACAATCAGCGTTACGGGAATGTAAAAATTATTTCAAGTCGTCCGCTCGAAAGCTAACACAAAACTACAACTTTTATGTACAGACATTTTTTTTCAGTTACTTCTAGTTTTCGAGATATATTCATTTGGAAAAAAAACGGCATTTTCTAAAATGTTGAATTAAAAAATCGGAAAATATTCACATAGAATGCCTTTTAGTAGTACTTTGATATAACCAATTATGGGGCAGATCTGAGACGGTCGAAAAAAGTGGCTGAATTGACGGGGAATCCCTCATATATGTTTTTAAAATCACTATATGCTAATAATCGTCGAACGTAGTAGCAAAAAGGGACATTTTCATCTCACTTCTCGTTGTTGTTATAACCCGTTTCGGATGTGAGCATTTTTGAGGTGCAAGCGGTGAAAGTGTGTGCCCTTGCCTGGATTCGTGACTCCGGAGATAGAGAATGAGATATGTGTATATGTACAGACATCTTGAACGTCGCGGTTTACTTTCCTTCGACTGCATCGATGTGTATCTTTCGCTTCTAATTTTGTGTCATAGTATTACTAATAATAGCAATAACAATAATAATATATTTTTTATTCTACACATTATGGATAAATAATATTTTTATGTCCATCAAAGAAGATATATATATATATATGTCGTTATATATGTATAGTTTGTGACCGGGAAGCGAAGCATATACCGAGCCACGGCCGAACGCAGGACCCGGCAAACTCGAAAGTACGCCGGGCAAAACTTTCACTGACGACGAAAAGTTCTCGGGCACATAAGAGCACATCCATTCGTGGATAACGTGTACAAAGATTTCATTGGAAATAAAGGAATGATAATTAATAAGTACGGGTCGATTTTACATTACTCGCCGATCAATTCTTTCGTTTTGTACATTGCGTCGAGAGACACACACAGGGACGAAGCGTACAACTGTATTTCATCAATTTTTATATTGTAGAAAGTACCTACTTACGGAGGTGTTTGAGAATAGAGAAAAATTCAATAAAATTGGAGTCAATTCGGACGTGAACAGCTCGTGCGGAAAGAAGTTTGGAATAGGAAAAAGAGAAAGAGCGAGGGGGGGGGGGTGTACAGAGGAGACCGAGCTCGGTACACGATGATCCTTATTCTTGCTTCTCTTCCATATTATGGGTTTGTACAAGCACTAAAAGACGTTCCACTTGTTTCAGTGGCCTGGTTTCGTGTCCCACTTTTTTACGGGACTGTACCAACGTAGCGCGGAATCTTCGTGCCCACGCTATTATTGTTATTATTATTATTATTATTTATAATAACAATCGTAGTTTATAATTATTTATAAACTGTATAATAATTATCATAGATAATGGCAGGTCTGTACGGGTTAACTGTAAAATTATCATCCATTATAATAATTTCATATCATAATAATAGCTTCTAAACCGTTTATAACTGATTTATTATTATTATTGTCATTATTATTATTATTATTATTATTATTATTATTATTATTACTATTGCTGTTATTTGTGCTGTTGTTGTTATAACTAATGATTCCAATTATCCCACAGCTTTTCGAGCAAATCTTTGGTGGCTCAAAAAAGAACCGAAAAATGTTGGAGCATCGACGAATGACAAGCCCCTGTGACTCTCTAAGATCGGGCTGACGATCGGCGCGAGCGTACGAAATCATTATTGATCGTCGATCGCCGAAATATGACCTCGAGCCGATTTTTTCATTCGATCGACAAGTTTCTCGTGATCGTGCTCGTACTTGGCGTTCCCGATGGGAACGAGGGATCAAGCGAGTTTTTTGAACCTCACTATCAGGGCCGCGGAAACGATAGATACTTGTCTAGTGGTACGTTGTTAAAAAAATGGTACAGGTGTTTTTTTAGTCGTTGCGTATGGAAATTTTATTTTTTTCATTTTTGGTAGATTTCGCTGACGCAGCGGCCGATCAACTGGGCAACGAAATTGTCTCGTACGCCGAAAGACCGAGGTTCTTCGACGAGCTTGGGTGTGAGTTATGAAATATAGTTGTAACTAATAATGAAAATAATTATATGTGTGTCTCCATATATATATATATATACACACAGGGTGTCCTGCATGTCCTACTACGCTACTCCAAAATTAAAAAAAACCGACAAATTCTTCATTATTTTTTAGTGTTACTTCAAGCGCTATATCCGTGTGAAAAATGGTCGTATCCAAATGAATAAAAAGCATTTTGAAGCTTCAAGTTCTAGTTGCGAGATCTTTCTGCAACATGTTTTTGTGAGCTACTAGTTTTTTTTTCAAGGGCCCACGGGCTCAGGTTTTTTTTTCAGTGAAATCAATGCATTTTCGTGTTTGCGCATGTGAGTTAGCTTGTTTATTCAGCTTTGATTTGTCTTTTTAGTCTCTCTGCGTCAATTTTTTTCGCGCTATTTTTTATGTTTGCGCGATCACCGTAGCTCACAAAAATTGTTTGCGAAAAGATCTCAAAACTAGAAACTTGAAGCTTCAAAATGTTTGCTTATCATCTCGACGCGACCATTTTTCCACCGATGAAGCGCTTCGAAAAACACTGAAAAAATTGAAGAAATGTTCTGTTCCTTTAATTTTTCGGAGTAATGTATATGCTGGAATTTCAGTTTAGTAAAAGTTCCACTGTTTTCGTCATGAAAATCATCTGCTTTTGGTTTTTCCCATGCCATTTCTACAAATGATAACTTTCATTGACCCGGGTTTCTTAAAAATACTCTTGTGTATTTGTGATGTCTAGAAAAGTCTTCTTTTTAACGTCAAATGGTAAGGAAACTTTATGAAGAAAAAAATCTTATGCGGAATTTTTATACAAACCAATTCGAACATCGGACTTTGATAGCCTACGGTGTAAAAAAAAATGTACTGCGCATATTGTGCCAATTACTGTAAAACGTTGCTTAGTTCTAGTTGATTTGTATAATTTATAGAAATGGCATGCGAAAAACCAAAAGCAGATGAAGAAAAATAACATAAGCGTAAAAATATCGAAAACCGTGGCATTTTGACTAAACTGAAATCTCAGCATATAGTAGGACATGATCTGACCTATCGACAGTTGCAAGATTATCCATTCATAGCAGGATATCCTGTGTGTGTATGTGGGCGCGCGTGTCCGTGTGTGTATGAAATAAGATTGGAATGAAGTAAAAATAAGCTTAGAAAATTGGTGACCGAGAGAGGAGACTCGACGATGGCGATAAAGAGAGGCGCGGCGGTTCCAAGCGACTCGGCATTCGAGTCACAAAACCGCGCGTTGTCTCCTCCCCTTCTTCGTTGTCTTCGTCAGCGCACTCAAGAAAGGTAGAGCGTATCAAGATATCACTGAAACTTGTCGAGTACTTTATTCCACTATACATATGTATACATACACCCATATAATATACGTTGAAACGTAGGTACGCTACTTATTGCTTTCGCACGAAAGAGAAAGGCCCGCGATTCCTCTTCGCGGAGTGCTTTACTTATTATCACGCGGTGAGGTTCGAAGCCCCGTTAATGGAAGTGCGAAGCCTTGGCTCGATTGTCGGTGTGTGGGGTTGATCGCGCGAGCGGGAGACTCGATTTCGTTCAATGCGCGCGTTGCTCTCCGAGATTGCGAACAATATAGAGATTTGTGAGGTTTACATGCAAGCTAGTGACGCTACACCGCTGGCTGTGTGTGCCCGGTGCAATTTCCATCGTTGCAACTATTGGGGAATAGGTTGGTTGTTGAACCGCGGTTGTTCACGAGGAAGTCGCTTGCGTGAACTACGACTCGATAGTCGTCACTGTAGTTCGGAGTGTCAACTGGGTCTTGATAGTTGTCACTGTTTTACTCGCACGTCAATTGTACTTTGATAGTTGTCACTATTAATAATTTACTCGAGCTATACTTCAACAGTTGTCACTATTAATTATACATTCCAACTGGACTTTAAGAGTAAACACTATTGGTGGCATATGCGAAGTACAGGTTGATAGTTGTTAGTCGCATACTTCGACGTAGACTTTCCTCCGCTCTTATAGTTATTACTTTATAGGAACAGTTATTACCAAGCGCATTGATATTCGGCGCTATCGAGCCTAACTTTCCGAGCCGCTGCGAGCACTTGTCATTCCGAATAATCGCGTCGATGATCGCGATCATCGGGAGTCATGCTCCTGGTGATTGCCGCCCTCGATCGCGTCAACCGGACGAGAACTTTCTCGCATTGAATCGTAGCTGCGTATATCGTTATAGAGTTAACGGGGCGAAAACAATTGGCGATCGAACGCCGGTGAATTTCGTGAGACGATGTGCCCCGCTCGGGGGGGGGGGGGGGGGAGATTGAAATGGAAAAGAAAGCAGTGACTTATGGGAAAGGGAAAAGTATTGTTGTGCATGGTGTGCATATATATATGTATAAGAGTGATGCGGCGGGAGGAAGGGGCAGGGGGCGAGTTCCTGTGCGACCAGACACGCATACAAAGAGATCCCCAGGAACCGCGGCACGGGTTAAGATTGAACGGCCAGTCGGTCGCTGTTGTTGTCGAGGCGAGACCCACTGAAGTACTTGGTGCGTTCGAAGTTGACACGCTCTCGGTGCGCGGGAAAGCCATGCCACCTCAAGGGGGCCTCTCTTGCTCGTGGTGAAAGCAGAGGAGAAGCAAACTACCTCCTATCCACCCTCTCTCTCTCTCTCTCGCTCTCTCCGCCGTGCACGGCACACCGCGAACGCCGAGGAAACCAACACCGGCGCATCACAGTGCGCACCAGTACACGGAGTCGCGCGGTGACAATTGTCTGGAAAGGAGACAGCGAGCATTTGGAAAGAAAAAAAAAGCTCAATGAACTAAGACCACGAACGATCCAAGTGGTCGGGAGGTGAAGCACGGATAATAACGGATTGGACCGGGATTGGGTGTATCGAGTGAATCAGGTGGACTAGGTGACTAGATGGATCGGGTGAGCTGGATGGTCCGGGTGTATTAGTAGACGGACAATGTGGATAGGGTGGCGGCCTTGCGGGAGGGCCGATTTTGCGAATTTATCGTAGGGCCCTCGAGTCTCGAGTGTCACCAAGTTGCCAACGCTCTTCGGGACAATTGGACTGCAGGGTAGGCTAGTATGTTCGCGAAAGAAGGCAGCCTCGTTTTCAATAATTGTGAAGGTGCCGTGCCGGGTTGCCAGGCCTGCTGAAACGTCGCCGAGCTCTGGAAATCGAGTGGACAAATATACCGCGAATAATGCGGCTGTAAATATAAGCAACATCGCAGAACGAAGAAGCGCCAGAGACTCTCGTATGGTTCGAGAGTAAGATGTTGAAGACTCGGAGCGTAGGGGGGGGAACCGGGCAAGCGATCGTTGATCGATCAACGGCTCCGGCATTGTTATCCTTACTGATCGTTCTGACGATCGGTCAAGATTGCAACGGAGCTAGGCGCGATCCTCCGTACACCAGGAATTACGGAATCGATCGGATACATCGACGGGACGAGGCTTCGCCAACGAGGTTCCCCAATCTCCGGTTACTCGGTTATTCAACGAGAAACGATCAAGAGTCTGCGGCCTTGTCCAGACCAGGCACGACCGTTCGTCGGCAAATCGAAGACGACGAATCGGCTCATTCGAGACGATTCGTCGACGACAACTTCGATCTCGACGAGTCCTTGGAAACTTGGAACAAGAATGAGGAGGTTGGGGGGACGAGGGACGTGAGGACGGATCGACTGGCCGATTTTCTTCGCGATCTGGCGGAGAGCCGTAGAAAAAAACCGGGATACTTCGACTCGGACTCGCCGATTGGAGATCGCGAGGAAATCGAGCCGGGACACCGTGGTGGCCGCAGAAGAAAGCTGACCAGTCACGAGCAGGGCTTGCTGTTGGTCGAGACACTGAGGAAAAAACGAAATTATACCAACACCGGTGGGATCGACGATTATCGCGGTTATTCCAGCAACGCTGTCAACAGCGGTATCATGGATATGCTTGGCAGAAGTACGTGACAAGATTTTTTCCAGACCTACGCGGAAATATAGAAGAGCGCCGAATATGCTGCAGGACTTGCAGAATCTTCTACTCGGTCGGAAATCCAATGAAGCAATGTCTTATTAATTAAGTAAAAAGGCAATTGTCTGTTACAGTGATACCGCAGACTTGCAAATACAAGGGTGCCAAGTTCGAGTGTGGTTTGAGCATAAGTTGCGTTCTTGGTGGTGGTCGTCCGGTGGACCTGTGCTCCGGTGGATTGATATGGAGCTGCTGCGTCGACGATGACGACATACCCGACGAAATTCCTAGACCGAGCATACCTCTCCTACAAAATGCCAGTAAGTTCTTTCTTTCTCTCACGTAATCGACTCGAATTAACTAAATCCGAACTCAATTCTCTTCAGCGATCAAGCAACCGCGACATAATAATGAGCACTGAAATGGGAGGCCAGAATACCTATTGTCCTATTCACCTAAACCTGCATAATTAGGACTGTTAGACATGGCTTTTGAGGATACGCGTCAGGAACTAGAAAAAAAAAAAAGATCACTGTGCGCTGTTGAAGTTTAAACGGAGCGTCTTCCCAAATGGGAATCAAAGCTAACCTTCGCCCGAGAGCTCGATCGTTTTTTTCTTCATGATGCATTACGAAAAAGAATTTTTACAACAAGTTGCAATAGCAGTTTGCAGCCGACTGGGGCGTTAAAGTGTGTGAGAGATGAAATTTTAGCGTTCTCGTTAAACCTGGCGAATCAGCGTCCGTACATCGACGAGGAGGTTAACGTGTACAGTACGGGAGCCGTGGCGATACGTCCGAAGCCTAATCACCATCATCATCATCATCATCATCATCAGGAGTCAACGTCATCGTCATCGAGTCGACCAACCAACAATAATCCAACGGGCCACTTTTACACGAGCGTGAACCCCGTTAAACCCACTAATCCTTACGAGCCCAGTTATGCCACTTGGGATCACGAGAATCGACCGAACGATCTGAATTACGATCGTCCGTGGGTGCCCGATCGACCGGAAGTAGTCAATGCTTATCAGCCCGGCGTCGACGATTATTCCCAGCAGGAGGATTACGAGAGCCCCGGACCGTTTCATCGTCCACAAGTTCAGCATCAGGATACTGCTCCCTCTTATCACTCCACATATCGTGGTAATGGTTCGCGCAAAGCCATTCTTTTGTTCCACATTCTTCTTCAGGCACGTTAATGCACCAAAACAACGACACATGCGCCTGTATGGGAAATCTTCGGAGCAAACGCTCCTGTTCCGCCGTCTAGCACACGATTCCATTCTCTACCGCGTACCAAGAGTTACGAGTGAGAAAAAAAAATATATCCGGTGCTTACCAAAGTGTCGACTATGACCTAAAACTCTCGTTTTCCGAACCGAAACCTTCGATGGAGTCGGAGAGGTAAATGTTTTCCTGGACTTGCGGTGTCTTTCTTCACGATTGTCTCTTCAGGCATGACGCAATGCACAAACTCTCTTTGGCCACACCTGTGCGCGCAGGATATCGGTTCTCACTCTCAAAACATTTTGCTGCGTCGCACCACGCTTTTTCGACGCTTCATACCGAATATGGGATTTTTTTTTACGTTATCTCGTTGATTTCCATTGATGTGTAAATATATGTATGGAGCTTGCGTGAGTCGGACGAGTCCCAGCGGGACATCGGCAGGACCATCGGCCTGTGGTCCGCCGACCTCTGATCTTAAATTGGCAAACTTCGGTAAATTCCAAGGCGGCAAGTTTTTTGCCAGTACCATTTGCAACTTAGCAGCCTGCCCCACCGTTTGAACGGTTGGATGGTTTTTTTCGGCAGCTACGTTTTTCAGCGCTTCGCTAATCGATCTTGTATGGACTGGAGGAAAGTGACGATTGGAAAGTGGCTTTATGACCGTCTACATGGGGGATTTCTTCGATTTTCAGGTTGCGGCGAGCTGTACACCAGAAGCAACCGAATCGTTGGTGGGCACAGCACCGGATTCGGTAGCCATCCGTGGCAGGTGAGACCAGCTGCTATTTCCACTTGATCTTTCTTCGCTGTCTTTGAAATTGACCGTTAGATCCACTGTACGGCGTTGTTTGGTTTCCAAAGGCCGCCGTTATAAAGTCGGGATTCCTATCGAAGAAGCTTTCCTGCGGAGGAGCATTGCTGAACAACCGATGGGTCGTGACGGCTGCTCACTGTGTCGCAACGTCGGTATTCTTGTTTTTTCGTCGTGCTCTTTGGGATTCTTTAGTGACTATAAGCACCTTTGTATAATAATTTGTGCAGCGAAGATATTCGGTACACCGAAATTGCCACTTCCGTATTGGTTTTTAACCCCATCGAATGTTCGTTTCACTCGTTCAGGACGCCGAACAACAATTTAAAAGTGCGCCTGGGCGAATGGGACGTCAGGGACTCAGCGGAGAAGTTGCTACACGAAGAGTACAATATCGAGCGCAAGGAGGTACATCCGCAGTATTCGCCAACTGATTTTCGTAACGATGTCGCACTCGTGAAGCTCTCAAGGGCCGTGGCCTTCAAGCAACACATTGTCCCGGTCTGCCTACCAGCGAGGAACTTAAAATTGTTCGGTCGTACGGCGACCGTTGCCGGATGGGGAAGAACCCGTCACGGTCAGAGCTCGGCACCTTCGGTACTCCAAGAGGTCGACGTTGAGGTGATTTTGTACAATTATCATCCGCGTCCTTGCACGATAATTAATATTTTTTTTCTTTTTTTTTTTTTTTTCAAACAAATGAGAGAAACTCTGGAAGAATGAGAATGAGGGCGATTGTCGTCGTGAATTGGCAGTGATGAGTTTTCTCTGCACAGGTCATACCCAACGAGCGATGTCAGAGATGGTTCAGGGCCGCCGGCCGACGTGAGACCATTCACGATGTTTTTTTGTGCGCCGGTTACAAGGAGGGTGGCCGTGATTCTTGTCAGGTCAGGTTACGATCACTTTGACGCAATTCCAAACAAACTCGAAGCAATAAATCGCGATGAAAAGTCGCTCACGGTAAAATGGATCGCATGCATCGTTGCAGGGTGATTCGGGCGGTCCGTTGACGATGTCGGTCGAGGGAAGACACGTTCTCATCGGTTTGGTGTCCTGGGGAATTGGCTGCGGTCGCGAGCACTTGCCGGGCGTGTACACAAACATACAAAAATTCGTGCCCTGGATCGACAAAGTGATGAGTTGAAACTCGTCGAATCGGCAGGAGAAGAGAGCTTAAAAAAAAACGAGCGAGCGCGCGAGGGGGGGGAGGTTGTGTACAGGTAACATTGATGACGAGAGCGAGTTTCGAGACCGGCGGTAAAGTACCTCGTGGTGTTCTGAAATCGGCAGATCGGTAACTGCACGATCGCGTATGCTCATGACGGCATTTGTGTCGAATCCAGAAAAAAAATGCCCCGGAGGAAAAAGGCCTACAGGTCTTCTCTAGCGTGGGACATTTAGTTATCTCGAATTTCGGCGTGCACCGTTGCGCAAAAAGCCTCCAAAGACTTTCGAGAACTTCTCTCATCTTCACTGTACTATTCATATATTTTAAAAAATTTATATAGGCGTTTGATAATTGTGTATGATATTTGTACGTACGTTACGTTCGTTATATCGATCCGCGATTTAATCCACGCACTTGTCGATCGACAATAAACGACACACCGAATACGCGTATCTCCGACCTTTTTCTTTCGCTAAATATCATTGAATGATTTTGTCTTATCGGCGATCGATAAGTTGCCGATCGTCATTACCGTCCTCTGAACAGTCTCACCTTGCTGGCAGTAAAATGGCTTTATCGCGGCGGAATTTATTTCGCCTTATCAGGAATTCCCGTTACGATATCCACTTGACCGATCTAGAGAATCTCTACATTACCAGTGATCGGTCAGACGGAATATCCGCCTCACCGATGCGCGGTGTGGTATTTTCATAAAATAGAGAGACAAAATCATTTAGCCTACATTTTGTGGTTTAAATAGGCTGTTAGGTGTCTCGGACGGAATATAAAAGTACTGTCGAGATTTTCGACATACACTGGCGCTCAAACGTTTGCATACGCCAGTCCATATTTCTTGCCGCACTAATGTTTTCTATTGTTCGGCGCGATTTCTTATATAATAAACCTCTCAGTTTCACGTATTATGGATTGTGTACTTTGAATAAAAACAACTATTTTAACTGCGTAGGGGAGTACCGAAATTCAATTTTGTCCCTCTAGATTAAGGGGGGAAAGCCTTTAAACGACCGAAAATGAGTCATTTTTCATGCATTTTGTTAAAGATGATAAAATAATCGCATCATTTTTACATTTGGACCTTATCTCGTTACAACGTTCAAGTGTTAAAAATATTTTTTTTTAACGAAACAAAATAGCGGCGTTGTCAGGTACCCCTTTGGGCGACTTTTGCGTGATATCGAAAAGTGCTCTATTTGTCGGATTTTTTCTATTGATCTAGTATAGAAATGGAAAATATTTTTCGATTGTCTTTCGAGCATGTGTAGGGGAAGGATATACCTATGAAAATATTTAAAAAGTATAAAATCGAAAATTAGGTGGGTTTTTGAAAAAAAAAGTATCATATTTTTGACAATTTTCTCGTCTATTTTTACGCCAAAAATGTAAGTTAGCTCCCCGATGGCCTTAGAACTTTAGCTATATCCTTCCAATGAAGTATACTTTCAATGTATTATACTTTCAAAATATGTGAAAAACCATCGATTTTTTTAAACATTGCAAAGGGTTTCCCCCCCTTAAGATAATAGCAGACTGTGGAATGTCGGGAACGGTCAGTTACCGCCTTATGGACAGCGCGAGACCGCGCGTATCGTGGCCGGCGATAGTGAAAGTATCGCGCGAAAAGCGGCGGATGGATACCTGCAGGGCTCTTTCTGGTCTACTAGCGTGGGCTAATGGCCGGGTTCCCAATTAGAGCCAGATTAAACGCTTGTGCTTCGAGGTATTTTAGCGATTGTCGGATCTCCTTTATTTTCATCCCTTGCTCTCCTCTGCGGCCCTCTCTCCTTCTCTCAATTCGCTTCCATACAACCATTCGGCGAATAGCGATACGCCTCTTTTGCGCTACATATCCGGGTGACTAGGATGTGCATATATCTATATCCGGAGCAGCTAGGCTGAGTGGTAAGGGGTTCGGGCAGCCGTGCCTCAAGGGTGGCAAAGAGCGAGGGTCGGATGATGGGGAATATTTCGCGATCGCAGAGATAGAAGAAGAGACCCGTAGAGAGAAGGAGCGAGAGCAAGCGACATGGTCGGACGATACCGGGGATGCCAGCGAGAGAGAGCTTAATGAAAAGTGTTTGCCCCGTAAAAGTTAAGATTAATTGGCGCTTGGGGGATGGTTACCGCGGTAATCAGCCGGGGCTCAGTGGTTTTCAAACGAACCTTACCAGACCCAGCCTCCACGTTTGCCGCACACTATCGGAACTTGTCCCTTCGATTTCATCCGTTTCTTTTTTTCCCTTTCTTCATCCTCTCTGTGGCAGGCCAGCAATTGATGCTTTTTTTTTTTTCTACAATTGTCGATGACGAAAGAAGAACGGTTCGCAACCGTTCTCGGCTCATTGTCGGCAAATGTTTGCAATTTGTATAGAATAGCAGAGGAACGATGTGGAGCTTAAACGAGAGGAAATCGCAGCCCGAGGTGGAAGAAAAGGGGAACGCATGGTTGAGGGTTGAGTAACGCTGCTGGAACGAGAGGTTAATTTGGCGACACCTAGTTTCATTAACAACGCCATTAAAAGTAATGGCCGGCTCGGGGGCGTCTCGTAGGAGGGTTCGGAGAGGCGGTGGAAAGGTGGCGCTCTGGAAGGATATGACGCTCATAATGCCTTCACCCATACACACCCTGTGTCTAGGTCCACATACAAATGTAGGTGTATATATAAATTCGTCGTCTCTCGGTTGTTGGTATACAGCCGCACACATACACATGTACACATTTGTATGTGCCTCGAAGAAAGGGGCAAACTGCAATTTCCAAGTGAAAATGGGAGGTGCGCTAGGGTAGATGGATGAAGGAACTTTCGATGCGCGATATCCGCGAATCCGATTAAGGCACTCGACAAATAAAACGAGTGAGTGAATCGACGAATCAGTACGTGTTTTTAATAATTGTTGCGTTTTGTTGTTCCAAAGCCGTGATGCAAATCATTGACGAATACCGAGGGGGGAAAAAAACGGTATCTATCACTATAGATCAGTGGCGGATTTGTTCTTATCGATTTTCTTATAATGCTCGATCCATAATCGTTCGAAGATTAGGGCGGCTTATCTGAGGGATTTGTTCGACTAAAATAAATAAAAGTCGTTCAATGCGACATTTCGAAGAGAGCGTGTTTAACGGAGCGATATATATCTCGATACAAATGTACAGATATATGCATATGTGGTTGAGCCCTGATATCAATTCGATAAGGGGACTCTGGTATCGCCGATAATTAAAACGTTATTGGTAAAGATTTAAAGATTCAACGATCAGCGAGAGCGGGAGAGAGAGAGAGAGAGAGAGAGAGAGAGAGAGAGAGAGAGAGAGAGAGAGAGAGAGAGAGAGAGAGAGAGAGCGAGCAGGAGGTGGCGAAGGCGGGGAAGATTTTTCCTTATCGCAAAAAGTACGATCCGAGAATCGTACCTTAATCTGATAATCGCACGGGCACCCTCGCTTATTGCGAATCGCTGACGAATCCGTTGGATTAAAATGTATCTACAAAAAAATCGTGTATATTTGCGCTCGTTCTTAATATCCGTATATTGCGATTAAACGAGCACGATCGAAAGTCCTCGAAACGAACGTGGCGATCTCTTATCGCTCAAATACTTAGCCGGGGGAGGGGGGTGTGACGGACAAGGAACAACAAAAACATGCTCTTTCCGTTCTAATCAACATTACAATTAATAATTGCGATGACAATTTTTTTTGTCTTGCTCCCGCTTTACGCTCAAAAGGCCTGCGTATTCATAGTTTATTTGATATTTTGTAACTAAGCAATGTTGGCATTTGTTCGTGTGGGAGGATAAATTGGTGAACGTGCCTCGATGCTCAAACAAACATATGCGCGAACACACTTGGTCCATGGAATTCTTACAAGAGCCAACTCACAATCATCCACGAGACGAAAGGTGGTCGTATTCAATATAGGCAGAGGATGCATATACACGATGTGTACACAAGGACTTTACAAAGAGAGAAGGACGCTAACGCGAACCTAATCGTCCTCGGCCGGCGACAGAGAGGATCCATCATTTTTTTTCATTCCTATGCGTTTCCCGATAGATATACGGCCTAGCTATCAGGTGTTTGCTCTTCGGCCGCTGTTTGATCAACTTTGGAGGATCTCGTAGGGCCCAGGGCTCTCGAAATGGGCGGGAAGACTGCGTCAACCATCGGATATCAAATATCCCAAGTGGTCAATAAGACATCCAATCTGCCATAGTCCAAGTGGTCATCCGGGCTATCGAATGCCGTATGTCTGCAGAGAAGCGACTACGAGGTTTCGACCTGCGACGGTTGCCAGCAAAAGTGACATTCCACTGGCCGCCTCTTGCGAAAGGACCGGCAAACGAGTAGAATGAAGGTGGCGATTATTTGCGGAAGGCAGATAAGGTGTGCCCGCGATCGGAGGATCTTAGTGGAGCCGTTTAGTGGATAGTGGATATCGGCATAACTCGCACCATCCGGAGGTGGTTAACGAGAGTAGCGAAGAGAAGCGGAGCTGGTGAATAGCACGTTACGTATCCATAATGCTGACAGAGGCCACCCAGACTTCCTCGTGTCTATCTTCGGGTACGTGGGAGTAGAATACCAAGACTGGTCTCTCTCGATCTAATCCCCCCCCCCCCCCCCCCCCCCGGTGATTTGCGCATAGTAGCCGCGGCGGTTCGAGGGGTAGCGGATGACGAGAGGGGTTGCCTTCTCGATTCGGCGGATATGGTGCACGGATTGTGCCGGCTCGATCGAGGGCGGAGCTCTGCTCTTCTCTCGCTAACGGTGGGGCAGCGCGGTGAGACTCAGGCGGGGCGGGGCACCCCCAATTTAATCGGCCATCTCTCTCTCTCTCTCTCTCTCTCTCTGTCTTCTAGTTCCGGCGAGGGAGGGGAAACGATTTTCAACGTTGGTACACAGGCAAAAGGGAGGGTGCAGTTTGGCCGCCTGGACACGCGACTCGGAGATCGTTGCGGACACCCTGCTTCACTATTTCACTTCGCTAAGCGACACCGATCTAATCACTATCTCGATCCCGCGCACGTACCGAGCAAAAAAGCGAGAATCGCGGGTGTCCGTGTGTGTACGCGTGTGCGTGAGTGTGTGCGTGCGCGAGTGTACGGTGTTGGAGTTTCCACCACTATCGCCGCGGCCACTTAATCTCTGCAACCCGTCCAAAATAAATTGGTGGTTACGAAGAGAGCGGCTAGTCGTCGTGACGACGCGTGTTCAACCCGATCCTAACGTACGAGAATGACGGACCAGGGGTGTCAGTCAAACGAGGCCGGTTAAAGTTTCGAATTATGGCAGCGATGCGTTACAACTCGCCACTAACGACGGAAGATCTTCATCAACGTGGCTCTCGACTAGCTTTCGGTATACAGCATCATCATCCGCAGCAGCAGCAGCAGCAGCAGCAGCAGCAGCTAGCGCAGGACGGATCACGCAATCAAGAAGCTAAGACTGGAATATCGTTGCGGCACGAGGCAGGTCCGGTGAGTCCCGCTGACGAGGTAGCTAAGCTACCGGAAGCAACGAGCCACGACTATTCTCAGAGGAATCATTGTGAAATAAATCGAGATAAGGTCGTAAACGGAGATCACGAGGTTTGCGAGGTCGCGGAGGTGAGAGGAGACGACGAGAAAGAGGAAGAGACCGAGGTTGAGCCCCAGAGGCGCGTCGGTCTCGTCAGAGTCGAGGAGATGTTGAGGGCCGAGATGAATCGTTGCCGGGAAGAGGAAAGTTCGAAGAGTCGTTACGCGGCAGCTTCCATGTCACCGAGTGAACACGATAGGACCGAGCTCGTCTCGAGGCAAGCCCCACTGAGATCCATCGGTAAGACCTCGTTCTGCATAGACGCACTTCTCGGTAGGAATCCGGTGGGTGGTGGATACGTGGGTAACATCTCGATAGGGAATACGACACGGGGTAGCGACCCTCTGGAGCGTCGGATTCGCTCAGGCGACGAGGAACAAGTTAATTTCAATGGCAAGTCGTCGGTGGTAGTCAAGCGTCTCGAGAGGGAAAGAAGAAAGGCAAATGCTCGGGAGGATGAGGAGGAAGGCGAAGAGACGAATTGCGAGGACGATGAGGCGGAGGACGAGAATGATACAGCGGAAGCTCGCGGTTTCCGCCGGCGCAAGAAGCCCTCTTGTTCCGTCGATCCAGACAGGAACTACCGTAGAGTTTACCCTGCGGACAACAACGAGCATCGGCGTCAGGGCTTCGGGGCCGAGGCCCCTGGCAACCGTATACCGGGTTTGTGCCTCACCGAAGCCAGAGTCTCACCTCTCGGAGGTGCCTGCCAACCGATTCTATCGCGGAGTCACGCATCCCCTGTCAACTACGAACTGGAGGATGTCCCTCGTATGAGATATCTTGCTGCAAGTTACAGAAACGAAGGGGAAACGCGCGGTGAAACGAGAAGTCGGGACGACGACGACGACAACGACGAGGATCCCGAGGGAATGGTTGACGTCGACGTCGACGTTGACGATGACATCGAGGGTGGTGGGCTTGGGGCGAATGAGGCGCTGAGGCATTCACGAATGTTTCACGACAGTCGGGACATGAACAGCACCAGTCCCGAGAGCAATCATCAGGGGAGTCCGAGCCCAGCCTCGAGTCCACCGATCTCACCGGGTTCGGAAGATCATCAGCACGCTATGATCTCGAACGGAATCTCGACTCCTGGTGGTAATTCAATCGCGGCAACCGCCATCGCCCTAGCCACCGTTACTGCTCAACAACAACAACAACAACAACAACAGCAGCAGCAGCACCCGCAACATCCGTCCATTCACATGACCAGCGGCAATTACGTAGGTGCGTTGGGTGGAGCCATGAACGCGGCAACTACCACGGCCGTGTTGCGACAAAATCAGAGCCTGTTGCTTCATCCTGGCGCAGGAGCAGCTCTGATGCATCCCGGTAGCTTGTACTATCACCCGGGTGCGACTGGGCCCGGAGGCACAGCCGTCGGTAGCGCCTTTCATTCGATACACAAGGACGCCCAGTCTCAAAGTGTCCAACATCCCCAAAGTGGCCCACCAACTTCGGCTGTCCATCCACAGCAACCGCAGCAGCAGCAACAACACCATCACATACATCCGTTGCAGCTTGAATGGTTGGCGAGAACCGGAATGCTCTATCCGAGACTACCAGCCGACTTGGCAGGTCAGTTGGTTATCATTTTACCTTACACATACCACCAAAGACACTCTATTAGCCTGCGTTTCCGATCGTCAGAGATCCATTCGCGCGGGTGTCCGTGTGTCAGCCTGACGTGGCAAGTTGCTATTAATTTGAGTACAAATTGAGGTCGAGATAAGCCTTTCGATCGTAAAATCCATCGAGATACTGATCATTACAGGTTATAAATCGTTTCTTTAATGCCGGGATAATTGCGTTCGAAACAGCGCATGAAAATAATACGCGATAGCGCCATATCGGTTTTGAGGATCAATGACGAGTAATCGTATCGTGGATTATCCCCTTCATCTCCACCCTCCCTCAATTGCCTGGATTGAAGACGAGACACACAGTCACAGGTTTGTATCGTTCGTGGGCTCGTGCAGATCCGATCAATTATTGACAACTGGCGGGTTGATACGTGAGAACGGAAATCGGCAACAATTGCGTTTCGGCAAGGCTCCCAATTTTGATAGCTCTATTACAATTTTGCATGAGCCCGATACGTGGCCCGTTTCCGATCTTTCGTTGCTCACAATCAGTGCACGAACGCATGTTTCTATGAGTAGGGGCGTTCGATGTTTCGTGCAGAGCGTAACATCGCTAGAAGAGTCGAATGTTTGATCTCTGCCAAGGTGTACATACACTTTTCGAGTACATTTTCGACGGTCAACTCCGGTGGCACTGGCCCGACGATAAGATTATGGCTCTTGGTGACGCTTCGCCTACCCTATCGCTCTACCTCTCTCTTTATCATTCCCCCCCCCCCCCCCCTCTCTCTCTCTCTGTCTTGCTCTCCATCCATTTAGGTACCTAATGTTCCAAAAGTGACGCACTCTCGTGATCCCTTATTGTGTCAGCTCTTGATAACTATTAGTGGCTATTAGGATGAAGCAGCGCAAAAGTTGTTGACGAAAAAAAGGACAGATTGCTGATAGACTCGATTACCAAGGTAGATAGGACGCGTGTCCGACGCTCATGTTGACATGCTTAATGCACCTAATGTTACAGTCTGTTCGCGGGACCATATCGTGCGCTTGTACCTCACGTCTATCAGCAAGTATATGCATACACGATGAAAAGCGCAAGCTATCGGGCATATTAGATAAGGTCGCGTACGTGTGATTAATGATTAGTGGGAAAAATTGTCAGGTGCCTTTTGTGCAAAACATTGATGACCGACGAGTTCATCCAAAGATCCTTCAGGTTGGAGCTCTCGTCAGCTAGATCGACGATCTCCAAAATAATCTGGGCTAACGATCAACAGCTTCGAACTCAAAAACCCAATCGAAAGCATCAATTGCAATTTGGTAAATGAACCCGGATGAAAAACGAATCCCACCGAAGCCAAACAAAAAAAGTCCAAAGAAACAAGGGGAATGGGCGAATGCGAAGCTTCGAAAAAAAGTGGGCTGTACGTGTGGCGAAGGTATTGTCGGTCCAATCAGTCGAGAGATTTTATCGTACAAATTGGTCGATGAACGACGAACGTTGAGCCGAAACGAACCTAGACGTATATGTGTATGTGCATCAAGGACTCCCAACAAACGCAAAATGAACGCAAGCGACGCCAGAGCAAGCGTTCCTGCCAGTCTCGCTTTCTCTCTCTCTCTCCCTCCCTCTCTCCCTCTCTCTGCTGGCCTGTCAGATCATCCTGATTGGTAGTTGCTGATCTATCTGCCGCGGTGATACGAGAGCGAGAAAGAAAAAAACAGCTCTCATTGCTCCGGCGTTGTTTTTTATACATCCACAAAACCTGGCTGTATATGCGACTATCATACCATCGACTCGTCCAGCAGGGAGACAACGGGAGCATCCTCCGCATTGCGTCATGCCAACGACGTGCGACCAACAGTCGAAAAAAATATTTGCGAGCGTTCTGTGGTGCGAGATCGCGGCAGCCGTCATCGCCAGGTTATATATAACGAGCGTGTATAGCTTTTTTGTTATTTTTCAACTCTTTTTCGTACTTGTTTTTTTTTTTTTTTCGCAAGGATATTTGCGCGCCAGCTCTTCGCACACGAGCCACCTCGTGGGCTGTCGAACGAGATAGAACACGATAGACGCGACATCGTGTTTCATCTATTCGAATGAACAGTACTATGCTATCCCATCTGTAACTTCTGGTTGTATGACCGACGAAAACCTCCCCCACCCACCACTCCTGTCGTATCTCGCTTTCGATGTATCGAAATTTGACAACTGGCGAGCCCTCCTCCACTTTTATCGCCGTCCCTTAAACACCTTTCATACGTACATGGGCGAACTCACGTTTTAAATGGTACTCCTGTGTAGCTTATCTAGCGGAACACGTGTCAAGAGGAATGTCATGGCATGAGGCAATCGACCATATCTCAGCTCACACATTTCTTCCATATTTCAGTACCAGTATTTGTTGGAAATATGAAATTTGGCCGATGGAAGCAGGATTTTCGGAAACAGCGGTAGATTTCACACGGAACAAAATGATTTCGAAAATATTCTATTGACGATCGGCCGTGTCAAATCGCCTAATTAATATATAAGAGAATTCAAGTAGCGTTCCCAAAAGGATTTTGGTAGACGTAGGCAATGCCGTGGAGCTTATACGGCTATCTGAACTTTTTCTATGCGAAAGAGCCCTCGGAATATCTGAAGATGAACAAGCCAAAGGGAAGGTATCGATGAAAGAGATACATTTACCCAGAGCTTTTGCCCGAGCCTCGTTACAATTTGTATTTTTCAAGTAAACGCGTGAATATTCGAATGATCGATGGTAGTCGGCCAATTAGTTGTTTCCACTGTGTTAATGGCGTGAGTCTATAACGATTCTCGATTCCGGCTTGAACAAAGAATCCCGTGTTTAGTTTTCTCCGTGCTCGATCTCTTCTCGTTGGCGGCCCTTTTTCGTTTTTTTTTTGCGAAGGGAATAAGGGATACGAGCTGGAAATAGCACAGGGAGGAGAATAAAGGGGAAAGGAAAAAAGGCAAAAAAAAAAAACGGGTGGAGGAGGTGCGGGAAAAGTCACGAGGCGTGTATACGAATGTGATGGGAAGTGGCAGGCTCCCCGACTCGACTGGCAATGGGGCTGGAGCGGGGCACTTCTCCGCCTGGGGTATACGAACGGATGATTTAATTAGTTAATTGTGCGTCATTCATCCGTCTATTCATCCCCTGTGGATTTTTTTCTCTCGTTTTTCCGCACGTGATGGGTTGGGAAATCGTGGCTGTTCTCAACGTTACCATGACGACCTTAGCATACGTGTATCAGACACAGACTTGATCGGAGGCAAAGGTATTTTGAAAAAATTACATGGATAATAAAAACACAAAAGGAATCTAAAATCATCTTGACTGGCAAGATTATCACGTTGGGCAACTCAACCCTCAAATGAACCAAAGTCATCTCAATGATAGATCGGGTCTTGTCCGATTCTTTGAGATCATGATTGTAGCTTACTGACAAATATTGGAGTAAGCGGTGTGCTTGATCAATGTCAATGAGAAAAGGACGGAGGTTGGCTTAGTGGAGGTTAAAAGAATGAATAGAATTGGTAGTACTGAATATATCGTTAGGGGTGGCTCGAACACGTCGTATAGGTAAATCCGGTAGTATGCAGGTAGGTGGTAATGGTGTTTCTGAATTAGCTGGCATCGGCATCAGCTAGTTTGGCCGCCCGCAAGCAAACAGATCTTGGTTACCCGATGTGTAACGTTCCACGTTTCGCGAAACCGTCGAATCCAACCCCATTTGCCCACCCGGCCCTATTATACGGTCTGTGCGCGCACACACACATAGACCCGGTGGCTAGCGTGTGGGCTGGATGGCTCGATCAGTACGCGTGTAACTGATACGCGAGCGTTATCGTCCGCTCGCCGAAACACATTATACAGAGGCGCCTGTTATTCCACCGGCAACAATAATGACATTATATACCCCGGCACGGAGTAACGCAATAATCTGCAACGACCGATGATCAATATACGGGACCTGCTTACAGCCTGCGATTACAGGCAGAGTGTATTTGATGTTGCCGTGCGATCAAACGAAGTTTTAAAGAAGCAGACTGAACTACTAAACCCAAATGAATGAAAATCTATTAGAAACGCCTGACGTGCGAAATCTAAACGATGCTGAAGTATTGCTTAGAGCCGATAGGGACACAAGGCTGACGTGGAATGTCCTGCAGAACTATACGAGGCGTCTATTGCACGAATCCTCCGAATCCTAGCAGGGGATAGAGGAGAGGGTACGAGGAAAATGAGAAAAGCGTCTGCGGGATGGCTTTTACGACGTGATTTGTGGTGTACCCGGGGATCCGAGAGTTTCGGATTAAATTCGGCCATTGCGGGGTTAAGGAAGATGGCGCGATAAAAGTTGGACCCAAAGTTCCTTAACAGCCAGGGTGGAGTTTAGTGGTGTGTTCTGCCAACGCTAAAAGAGTCTAGTTGGGTTGGGTTGCTTCGGTGTGCGTGTAATAGCCGAAGGTTCGAAAGAATTAGAATTACGATCATACACACCGCGTTCCTGTAGGAAAGGGTTCCCCTTTCGGAGCCTGGTATAGGCTCGGAGCGCAAGCAGACTATGGTAGAATCGCCTTAGCTTCTGGAATCAACTTCTCCCGAGGGGGTATATATAGATAATGGAAAGGCGTGGCGTAACGTCGCTGGGGTGCTTCATCCACAGGGCGGAGCTTGCTCCCCGCACCCCGGCAAAATGCCGCAAGAGCCGAGTAACCGCTGCAATGTAAAGGACACCAAGCACGGGGATACGCGGATGCTGTATTCTACCAGGGTGCATGGAATTAAAAAAATGATTTGTCGGCTGTTTTAAAGCTGTGGATACCGAGCGCGTTTGATGACAGGACACTGGCGAAGAGTTCTAAAGTTCCGCATGACAGGCTGCAAGTCCATGCAGCTCTTTTATGGGTGGCTACACTGACAACAAAAATCTATTGACATCAACCAGATGCGTCGATTTGATTTTATTTTAAATGTAAATTAACTAGATTTTTCGTGAAATCAAATTTTTCAAATTGCATTCCATTTTTTGAATTATTTATTATAAATATATTTATTTATTCAAATCGAGATCTATTTAATATCATCTAATAAATAAATATTTTATTTATCTCTAATAAATATGTGGTTCGTTTTTGTCTATTCAAAAAACAATTTAGTTGAATCCACTAAATGAATCGATCAAATTTTTTTTAAATGTCATTAAATAGAATTTTTGGAGAGTCAAACATTTTTCTATTCAGTGGAATGAATGGTCCGTCTATATTGCAACACACGCAGCAAAGGGGATGGGTAGAGGGGGCGACAGAGAAATTATACATATATAGGTTACGTTTGAAAAATCTATAGCATGATATTCAATAAAATTCTCTAATTATCACAGTGATCTTAACTAATTGATATAGTTGCTGTGATAGAACAAATAATTATAAAACTTTATTTGGTCTCTTGTGCCATATCTGCGATTACGATGCTACAAACATTCGGTAGCGTAGGGGCAGCGCGGTAGGTTGTGGGTTCGAGATTCCATGTGTAGGCGAAATATTTTCTTTAATTGAAATCATTCCACAATGCCAGAGAATGACGCATTATGATACAAAATCATTTAGATAATATTCTCTCTTGACTATTGCATTTTATTTTGGATTTATGAAATATTCTCTATGCATATACCCTATTCCAAAAAATCAAAGGAATAGAACATTTCTGAACTTTTAAAAGTGTTTTTGTAACCGCTGTATCTGTGTGAAATATGCTCGTATCGAGATGTAACAAAAGCATTTTAAAGCTTCACATTTCCAGTTATCCCAAAATTTCCCGAGCGCGTGGGACCTTAGAAAAATGAAAAAATTTGAAAAATGTTTGTCTCGCGCTATTTCTTATGATAGCGCGATAACCGTAGCTCACAATTTTTTTTGCCGAAATATCTCAAAACTAGAATCTTGAAGCTTCAAAATGCTTTATATCATCTCGATACGACCATTTTTCACACAGATACAGCGCTTCAAAAAAACACTAAAAATTGTTGAGAATTTGGAGCAGTCTAGTACACTTGGATTTACAGTGTATATAATTAGGCAATAAAGATTTATCCAAATCGTATCTTTATTTATTTACTTTGAATATATTCAATATTTAAAAAGGAATAGCTGAAACAAATAAAAAATATATATTTGAAACAAAATGGATCGTAGTAGGCCGTGACAAATGGAAAAAACCTGTATGATTTCAATGGATTCTGTTAAAAAAAAATGTTGGCGGTCTAGTGCTGCGTGTGTGAACTTTTTGAAAGCAAATCGGTAATCGGCCTCTTATACAGGCATCCTTTATGCACATCTTCAGACTCCAATTGCAATGGATTAGAAAACTGTAGGTGATTGAAAGTCGCTCGTAAAAGTGAGGATCGGACGAGCGTGAATTAGTAGGACGTGATTGTCCACACGATAAAATCCGAACGTGCGCGCCTACAAATTTTGCTACGAGCTATGGAGAGAAGCGTCAGGATCCACCGGCCCGCCACTTTTACTCTTCGACCCCTTGTTTACCGACATCTGTCATCGAGCATTTATTATATGAGCTGCACGCGCGTCCGCTCCTAGCTCCGCGCGCAGTGATCCCGGAGTCCCTCGACTCAACAACCCCTCATCATAAGCGACAAGTTCTGATACCCAAAATCGACCAAACCCCGGATAGAGGAGAACATTTTATTTTTCGGGTATATTATTACTTTTATCAGTTATCATCTTTTTCGATATAACGGATTTTTTGTCACTAATCATACAATGGCATTTTTGCATTCAATGGGACAAAAATCCCATCGGATCGACTCGTAAAATAGGTTAGAAGGGGCAAAAAATGTTTTCCACGTTTTGGGTCACTTTACCGAAATCCCCAAAATCGCCAATTTCAAACAACCGTAGCGTCAGTTGTATTTTAGCAACATAAATTTATCGGAGGGTTTTTGAGAAGGTTTTTGATTGATTTACGGGGAATGCCGCTCAATTCATGCCGATTTCTCAAATAGTTTTTTTTAGGAAAGTGCATATGAAAAATGGCCGAAAAAGAGGCAAAGGCAAAAACGTGGCAAACATTAATGGTCCGACTTTGAAATTCTGCCAAAAGTGGAAAAATAATCATAACTCGATTAATCAAACGACATTTCAAAGAATACAGGATAACGAAGAGATATTGAGCACGAAAAGGCGATCCAAATCGAAACAAAAAAGAACTGATCGGCAACTGCATAAAAGAACCATTTTTTGGCCAAGGTGCGAAATAAATTTGAATTTTTAACAATATTTTCCGTGATCTATACCGATGTATTTTTATCCTCTGAATACTAATCCGACACTTATCGCTATGAAAGCTTGAAAAAATTTATTGAAAAAAAGTCGAAAAATAGTATTTTTTTGCTCACTCGTCTACGGGACAATTTCCACAAACGATAAATTGCCTCTCGTTTTTTTCTAACGACCAAGGACCACCCACCGAGTTACTGATATTATTAGTGTGCCACTTGGCTAAAGTGCCCGTCCCCTCCCCCTCTCTCCCTCACATCGGGAGTATAAAGTGTGCAGATTGAAAAATATTCGAGCAATAAGTATAAATCAGCCGCAACACACACTCCGGCTTCGAGGGGTAAATTAGCGACATACTATTAGTATGTATTGGTCGATAGGATCTAGGGGTGGAGAAGCATATACGCGTGACCTGAACAATTTGACAATGCAACACGAGCCAGGCGGTCGAGGAGAGCGATTATCATCGGCGTTAGGGCGAGGTAGTGGGACGGGGGGTGCCCATATGGCCTGCACCACGGGGGTTAACCAACACCCCGATCCGCGACGACAAATAGCCCGCTAAACGCTGCAATCCTAAATAATAACAAGTCCCATAAAAGCCCGTTATTCGACGAAACCTGCCTGTCTTCATCCAACATGCATGCATATATATCGGAGTTCTTATTGTTATTATTATTATTTTATAAGGAGGGTTCGCAACGCCATCGACAAGCCAGACTTTTATTTATATTCCTTTTTTTTTTTTTTTTTTTTTTTTTTTCATCTCGACACGTCTGGTTATACTTCTTTGGATCGGCTGGTGACACTTTGGTCGATTCGCTTCTATAGTGCGATCGCATGCATCTCGGGGAAGATGATAGTGGTGTTGACATCAAATTTCAACGTTTTGGGAGACGCTTTGTCTGGTTAGTTTCTAGAGTTCGCAGTCCTGTAGTTCAGCCTCTCCGAATGTGCGATACGATTAATTGAGTTCCAAGCTCACGTTCACTGGGCGAGAAGATCCTTAGGCCCGCAATTGGAAGGGGAAAAACCTAGGACGCCTAACAATAATCATTGGGCTATGCAGCCAATTTGGCAGGCCATGTGTACAAACACCGACAGCCGGTGGGCCACTTGCGCTTTGGCTATACAGTTAAAACCAATGAGCCAGTGTGGAGGAAAAGACGCGTCAACAAACGGGAACGAGATGGCGAGGAGTTGAGGGTTGCGTCAGAGGATTTGGATGATCAGGGGATGCTGGTGTTTCGAGGGAGCTAAATGTTTCGTGCCACGATGGCACAAGGATATCGAGTGACGAGAGTCATTCGCAGCGCTAATTGTAGGGGCGTCGGGGTGTGCCCCCACTTGTCGTCTTTCTCCCGCAATCGACGATTCAAGCCTACCCCTCGTTGATGCCCGACTAGGAGATCACCGGGCTTCTTTAACCCCCGAATCGTTTCGGCTCTCATCCCCCATTTGTACGCAACGGGGGATTCTCTCTCTCTCTCTCTCTCCCTCCGCTTGAGCACATCTATCCGTAACCCACAGGGATTTAGGCGAGCGATAATTACATTAGCATCCAATGATTTTTATTGGATCATCCGGGGGTATGTGCGGCTGGGGGCCACGCGCGGATGGACAGACTCGGAGTTAGCCTAGCCGGATAAATAATACGTATGCACGAAGCCCAAGGAATCTTAGCTGTTATATGTGTCATCATAAGTCACACACGAATGTGGCCGCAAGTTCCGCGGGTCAGCCTAGGTGGACAATGTTTAAGGGGGGTGCGATGCCTTTAGGCGAAGAAAAATTTGCTGAGTTTCAGAAATTTTTTTCAACCAAAGTTTTCTTCGCTGTTTCTGAGGCTTAGGCTATGTTTTATTGATACTTTTGACTGTTACATGGTATTTTTTTTATAAACCTTTTTATTATGAAAAAAGCAACGGAGATTTTTCTTTGACTGACACTTATACGGAGAATATGAACCAAGGTAGAGTAAGAAATGTGGAAAATCGATCAAATGGTACGCTCCGAAATAAAACGATTGAATTTTCCGAAAAAAAAAACACGGCGACACTTTGGAGTAAAACAAAAAATACTTCTTTAAACTTTTTAAAAACATTTCGGATCATGTTTTGGACAATAAGCTTAGAAAACTTTACACGAAATATCGTCGGAATCGGTTGATAATTTTTTATTAGGTTATTTAGGTATTGGCGTGCCGCCATACCTCCGACATTTTTAAAGATTAATACTGATTTTTAATAATAGCATGTAAGAGCCAAAAGTAGTAACAAAACATACCCTGAGTCTCAAAAATGGTGAAGAAAGTTTTGAAAAAATATCATGAAAATGAGGAGATATTTGCCTCGCCTAAATCTGTCCCGTCAATGTAGATAGCGATTTCGCAGTACGTCTCCCCCATTGAGAACCTTTGGTCTGTCATTTTACGGGCAGCAAGAAGAATCAGAGCCTATTTCACCGTATGGCCACTTGGTCGCTGCGTTTTTTAATTCGCTACTTTTCATTGATCGAAGGTTGCGCCGCGCAGCACGCACTACTCGGAAAAACGAGGCGACCCAGGACCGCCTTCACCTCCCAACAGCTGCTGGAGTTGGAGAAGCAATTCCGGCAGAACAAGTACCTCAGCAGACCTAAGAGATTCGAGGTGGCGACTTCTCTGATGCTCACCGAGACTCAGGTATCGACCGCTATCCTGGTTTTTATTGATATTCCCTGTCCTGCCGCATACTCCTGTCGATCAACATGGCCCTGGGGCGGCTGAGTCGGCGCGGAATTTCCCGCGTGTGGTATCGAATACTCGCCTATGGATAATGAACGCTCCGCGTTGAAATAAATAAAAAAACATGATGCATCGTAGACCGCGACACGGGGGCATAGACGGAACGTGTGTACGTACACGAGGAACGTCGCGGAGCTAAATCCTCGAATAATCCGGGCGCCCCTCTCGTTCCTGCGCGAATCCCTCTCGCCTCTATACTTCAACAACTTAAACATAACTCTCGCGCGAAAGCTTTGCCCGAGAGTGCTCTGACGGATTGCTCGGGCAAACACACGCGTGGAAAGTCTGAGTTATATTTCGTCGCGTGTGCTTGATCTCAGTTTCTCATTTCATTCGATGTCTAAGCGATTTAAGGAATTTTTAGCCATTATACTTATATAATATTGAGCATCCATCCAAACATTTACACATGGTTTCTTTTAATATATCTTGATTGTGTATTTACAAAGGGACTTTGAAAGTTCAAATTCGACCAAAATTGCAGACGCCCTAATACAAGACACCCCAAACAAACCCAAACACCCCCAACCAAACACATTACAAGACAAGTCAAGACAAATTTTGAGTCTGGATTGTACATGTCAAATTTTGATTTTTTCCACGTAACTGATCAAATAACAACTATATGTACCAGATAAAGTTTGCTTTTCTACAAACCAGAACGATATGTTCGTTCATTGTGAACAACAATCGTACAAACTTTCGTTTCGCATGTAAATCACATTTATTTAAAAATAATAATTAATAATAAACTGCTAATGTGAAAGAATTGATAAACAAAATTCAAAAATGAATATTTTTCGTACTTCTATGGTTTGTATGTACTTTCTCGTATCAAGCCCGAAATGTAATCTGCCATCATGTTCTCATTATACTGTCCCTGATAACGTCGTTCAAAATCCACCGCATCTTGGTAAAAACGTTTCGCTTGTTCTTCTGAATATGCACCCATATTATTCTTTAACTTTGTCCAAGTGAGCATGTAACATATGCACTTGACTCGGAATAGGAAATTTAAAATAGGCTTCAAAGGCTTCACAACGCTTTGAATCAGTTGCCACAGAAAATGTGTTGCATCCTGTTTGAATGAATTCACCACAAATAAAATAAGAAGAGTGGTCGTCGTGTTTACAATGTCTCGAGGCCATTTTGGACCCAGCGTCACACAACATCGGCTATACCACTGCAAAGTGCAAGCGTGCACTGACTACTATGTACCGCGTGAATGATATCCTACCACCCCTCCCCCCACCCCCGCCCCGCCATCTTTTTATTCAAACCTGCTGCTATCTGCTGCTTATACTATCAACCAAAAACTTCGACGCTTATTTATCAACGTAAAAAAGACAAAAGCGAACTTTATAAGTAACATATTAAGATTTTGTTTATTATTCGACGTATAGAATCAAAATATGTTAATTAAAATATTAAAAAAAAAAAAAAAATGTTGACCTGTTTCTCCATAGCTGGAAAGACGGGAAATGGACTTTTCAAACGCGTCAACATCGCAAGTCCATAAGTTGTAGCTTTTTATTTATTTTCGAAGGGGAACTTCTCTGCAGGTGGAATCCTCAACATTTGTACAGTCAGAGACGGGAGTGTTCCGTTCCCGCGTTTCTAGAGATGCGCGAGACGAGAGAAGGGTGGTTTCGAGAGCGGCGATGCGTATAACACGGCAGAGGGAGTCGCGCGCGCGCGCGCGTACGAGGCGCGATGAGTTATGGGGACAGGGTCTTCGTACGTGTTCAGGGGAAAGCGATAGAGGGAAAGAAAGAGAGACAGAGGCATATACCTTCATCCCCGTACTAATACGACGCGAACGGATTGTATAACGCACATGCATATCTGTGCACACGTGTGTAGAGCCATATGTATTTCGGGTTACGTGTGCGTGTTGGCAAAAGCCATAAGGAGGGAGAAAAGTACGCCGTCGGTTCGTATATGATATGTTGTCCGACAGATTTACATTCAACTCATGAAAAACGGGTAGAGCAGAGGGAAATCGAGTCTCTCCTCCGTGCTTTCTCCTCCTCCTGCTCGTTCTTTCGCTGCCTCGATTTTTCCTCCTTGTTCCCAGCCCTCTCATAAATTTATCACGGTGGTGGAGAGGCAAAAGTTCTTTTTTTTTTTTATCCTTGCTACGGTCATCCACCCTCGGCAATGCCCTGTTGAAACGTAAAATCCAGGAGGCCCCCGATGACCACGACGGGCGGGGGGACACGTTAAGCGTATTTGCTAGCGATGACAGCTCAAAAGCGATTTGTTCCTCAGAGCTACTTTCCTTTGTTCATCAGGTAAAGATATGGTTCCAAAATCGTCGAATGAAATGGAAGAGAAGCAAAAAGGCACAACAGGAAGCAAGGAGCTCCGGGAGCAACGCCGGTAAGAGCACCGATGACAATAACGCCGGTGTTTCCGGGATTCGTCGGAGCACGGAAAGTGACGGGGGAATGGTGGAGAACGAGAATCGCGGCAACAACGGCACGACGATACTACTAAACGAGGAGTCACGCGACACCTCTCACGTGGACAGCTCGAGCAGAAGTATGAGCGAACTGCAGGAACCTCTCTATCGTCCATACGTGGTTTAATTAATTAATTTATTTTTTTTTTCGTCCCGTTCATCAGCGCGTTGTACATAAGAGAACACGAATAAAATCGGCAAATAAGTAACCGCGAGTTTGAGGGAGACTGGCGAGCCAGCAATAATCCGTCTGACAAGCCAGCGTTTGTAAATAGTACCTTAGATATATTATTATTGAGGCTCTCTCTCGTGTTAATTTAGAAGGTTACCGCGAAGCGTGTAGAGGTATATAAAAACAATGTGTATCGCAACAAGTTCCTATATAATAAAATATTTAACGAGAAAAATTATTCGGCGGACGAGGTTGAATTTTTTTCTCGGGAATTCAATATGGCGGTGGCACGCGATAACTCGCTCATTGGGCTCGTCGCGAGTTGTTTCCGGTTGGGAAATACGAACTTTTTTGTCGTTGACGGATGTACGGGGCTTACAGCGGAACGAATGTTGTTTTCAAGCATCATCACTGAAGAGATTCGGACTCGTGCGCGCTCTGCGGTCTCGCCGTGTTATCAACGAGGCCTCGATTTTTCGACAAACGATGCGGAAAGTGTGAATTGATATGTGGCAGGGTAACGTGCATGCACATGCACACAAGCGCATATACGGATCCGCAGAGTGGATCCACATCGGTATTTATGACATGCTAATCCCCCGTTAGAGATTCCATCCGGGGGGTGACCGAGGATGTCACGCTTGAAAATGTGACGAGCGACCGCGATCGCGCGCACCCTCGACGAGTTCCAACGTTACATAGCCGCGGAATAAAGGTAGGAGGCTTGGATCAAATTAAAAAAAAAATGGTTTTTTCGGCTCTTGGGCCATTTTCTACCACATTCAAATCAGCGTCGGAATAACGGGGCTACAAAAAATGTCTATTTCTTGACTCGACAATGTGTCAGTCAAACGAGTAGTGGAAAGGCCAATTATTAGTAGCAGGGAGGGAGATTATATACGTAGTAGATTACGGAAATGCGATTATTAATTAGTGCGTTGACTGGTAACGGCTGGAGCGGCCCCCCGGTAATGGCTAACGATCGTTAGCCATTAACGATCGGGGTAATAGTTGTGCGATCAATTGGCCGTTTAGCGGTACTGGCCGATGAAGAAAAGTACGAGCGCACGAGCCCGATGCAGCTTCCTCCATAAATCCATTTTTTTCAATCGTCATCGTCTCGCGCTTTTATTTCGTTATTTTTTCATTCAGCCGCAAGTTCTACTTGGCTGCGGATAAAATCGAACGAACGAAATGATTTGGCGTCTATTGCTCATCGTGCTCGCCGACTGCGAGATGTCGTCGAGGCAAGTGTCTCCTCCAGTTCTACCTTTTGCACACGCGTCGTCCCCGCTCTCGCTCTACGTATTTCTAATTCTACTTTTCTCGCTCTTAACTTCTTTCGCGTTTAGGCGACGCGTCTGGCCCCGAAATACAAACGCGCTGACGAGCGCGATGTGAGTAACGGAATTAGGCCACCGCGTGAAACAAACGAAGGAAAGCAAGAAAGGAAACTTACGCAAAAAAAGATGTCAAAACACGGGGCAACAAAAGTATTTGCGCTATTAAAAAAAATGTTAAAGTCCGAAGAACATTGAACTATGCTAAAAAATTGGCATGAAAAGAAAAAACGAAAAACAAATAGAATAATTAAAATGCAAGTTGGAGGAAAAATTCTTTTACATACAAAAACGACATTTGACTCAAGATAAATTCAAGAAAATTGACTCACAATGTAATCCAAATGAACGGAACCAAAAATTGAATAAATACAAAGTTGAGAAAAAAGTCGGGGAAAAAATTGAATCGCATCTTACATCCCATCGTAACCCACACAAACTCAAACGAAAATTGAATAAATACAAATTTGAGAGAAAAAAAGTCGAAGAAACCCAAGTCACAAAGTAAATCAAATGAACCCAATGAAAGGAGGGTTGCAATCAATCAGTTTATTTTTCAACCGAAAAAATGCAGTTTTTACCGGTTTAGGGGACTAGAAAGAGGCGCTTTAAACAATTGCATGAAAAATTTCGAAAGAGTTTAAAGTTGAAATTCAAAAAAAAAAAAGAAAAACACTTGATATTACGGTTTTTTTACATGTCGAACGCAGCCGACGCAACGGTAAGTAACTCTTATCATCGTGGACATTTTCGGACAAATAACTTTGTGTTTTTTTATACTTTCCTTCCCGAATTTCTTGGTGGAAAGATAGAAATAATGAACGCACTCAGTTCTGGAATTAATTACGATTTTATTGAACTTTCTAAGCGCAATGATAACGAAAAAAAAGTTAAAGCAAAAAAGAAAATGAAATATCGAAGCGTCGGGAGGAGGGTTGAGTTTTATGTTGTTGTTTTCCTCGATCTCATCGGGACTGAGTAGCTCGTAATCTTTGCGATCATGGCTCAGAAGAGATGGGTCGCGGTGCAGAAATGGGCACGTGGAAGCCAGGAATTTCTGAGTGATACGGCGATACTCGTAGGCGAGGAATGTTTTTCTGATTTTCATGATTTTTTTTAAATGAAAAGATTACTTCACCTTTTTTGAGGCTTAGGGTATTTTTTTGTTACTACGTTTGGCTATTGCATAGTATTTTTTATTGATCCTTAAAAATGGCGGAGTTAACGGCACGATGTCCCCAACATCTTCCAAAGTGGCGTGACGTCCAGGTCAAAAACTAATCGACCGATTCTGATGAAATGCGGTATAAGTCTTTCTAACCTTATTGTCTAAAAAATGACCCTAAATCTTTTCGTAAATAAGCAAAAGTATTTGTTTATTGCAAAATGTAATGTAACGATGTGTTTTCGGCACATTCAGTGTTTTTGTTCCAGAGTGTAGCATCGATTTTTAACATTTCTCACTTTTTCTTCGTTCATATACTCCATATGAGTGTTAATGAAAGAAAAAACCGCCGCAACCCATTGAGAAGACCGTGTCATATCTATCTACACCATCTTCAAAGATTAACAAAGACAATTTACGCAACAGTCAAAAGTAGTAATAAAACGTGGGCTAAGTCTCAAAAATGCTGAAAACATCTTTCGTTTAAAAAAAATCATGAAATTGAGCAATTTTTTCCTCGCCAAAGGTATCTGCCCCCTTAACACATGTAACAGTAATAGTGAAGGTATATGGCGTATAAACGATACACCATATTGACACAACACACCATTGAACGATCTATTGTGTATTGTTGTCGTACGACATTAAAATACGTACCGAAATTGTGTCACGCGAGTATATAGCGCACACGGATCTTCTAACGCGCTCGCTTACGCCCAAACGGTCTACAAAAGACGTCTTTATACATGTACGATGAAAAAAAATACGAATAAAAAATATAAAAAGAAAAACATCGGATTGTCACACTTTCCATGCATGCCCGCCCATTGTATCAGTATTATCACATCATTTACGAAATCTGTAAATGCGCGCTTATCGAAAATAGATTCCCGTCGCTTTGTCAATTGAAAAGGTATGCGGGACCCGTTTCGGGACCGTTCGATTTTATCAGGCGTACGAAACGATCGGTCCCTTGGCGTACTTTTATTTTGTCCTTGTATTTTTCAATGATTTTTTCACTATTTTCTTCGGAGAGACACACGTGTTTTTCATTCGGGTGGAAGTTTTCTATCCGAGGACGTAATCATCTAGTACTTCGTATGTTCTCTCTCTCTCCCTCTCTCCCTCTCTCTCTCTCTCTCTCTCTCTCTCTCTCTCTCTCTCTCTCTCTCTCTCTCGGGCACTGATGCCTTGTACCAACACTTGAATAGCACACCAAATACGCATATGGCGGATCGTATCTTACAATATGGTACAAATCGTTATAAATATCGTCGTAAATAACAGGCAACATTCTTAATCAATGTTTATATATTTTAATTCATTGTTAGAATATTGGGGAAGTGAATTTTCCATAGTATAAGGGACTATCCATTTATGAAAACCTACTGTATTATATAGCATTGAAAAATAAACGTATGTTCGTGAGATTGGTGGTTGCGGTTAACGTATGTGCATAATTAATGCAACTGCTAAAATATCAAGAAGCAGCTCTATACTTTTGGCAGTAACTATGGCTATCAAATATTTTTGTCCCCTCAGGGAAATATAAAGTACAGTTGAAATATGGTTAAGCACAGCATACGTTTCTCTCGGCGTAGTTGAATGAAAATAAATGCGCAATTTATATACTTGACGCGTTATGCCTGGTTGGAACAGTCGAGAACAGCTCATATTGTAAATCTGTTAATTTCGATCCCATCATCTTGAAATTTTCGGGGAACATTAATAAGATTATATACTGTCAAAGCGTATTGATTAAAAAAAAGTGATTTTTCGACTTTGCAACTAGGCCTAACCGATTTAATGTTCTTTGCCCTTCAATCCTTTTTTTCTACCTTCTTCCCGTACGTGTAGGGTGCTGTCTGAAGTACATAACAATAACAACGGCAACAAGGATAGTAAAAATAATAAAAACAATAATAAATACATAAATAAAAAAACACACTTTCTTTTACCGATTAAAGCCATTCTAAAAAATGCTCTCTAAACCAGATAATAATAACGATCATAACAATAGCAATGATCAAAATTAGCGACAAATATAAATAATAATGATAACTGAGAATTCGAAGCTTGCGCTACGTTTGAGTTTCCCTCCTCGAAGAGAAGCAAAAAAGCTCCTCGACGTCGCAAAGCTGCAAGTATTGGGTGGATGACATTAAGGGGAGGGTAGGGGTTTCAGCGTAAAAAAAAAACACTTTTGCGAATTTTTTTCATCCATATGGATAGAGTAAGCATATTGAAACCTTTTGTACATTGTTGAGTGTCATTTCAAGAACATTCCGTGAAATTTGTACGCGGAAATATCCACCAACAAGCCAGTGACAAAGCTTTTTCACGAACGCCTTTGGAAACACACGATTTGTGGTGTTCACTGTATCTCAGCTAGAAATTATCTGGAATCAAGTACCATTAAAATTCCGTCAAAGTATCATCAAATCCTCCCCCCAACGGTCTTTGATTATTTTTTTTCATTTATAAATTTTTGGTGGTCATGTAAAGTGAAAAGTGCTATTTTTCACGAAAAATTCCGCCATTTTGGGGGTGGAAAACCCCTAAATGTAAAAAAAAACCTCAAACTAACCGTTGGGGGGAGGTATTTTATATGTAGAAAGTGTGTACCAAGTTTGAAATAAATCGGTCATGTAGTTTTCAAATGGCAGTGAACACGGACTTTGAAAAAGTGGTTTCGAGCAAAACGCGTTTGAAGTTATCGCGGTCGGAGCTACAGTGTTAGAAAAGCGGGACTAAATAGTCAATAACTTCGAGACTTTTGCCCTGATTTACTTGAAATTTTGGGATTATATTCTTGAAATGTTTAACTATAAGAAAAGACAAAAAAAATCGATTTTTCAAAAGTGCAAACCCCTACCCTCCCTACGTTATGATATACATTATACGATATGATACATTACGATAACATTAATAATAAGTTGGAGTTGACCGAAACGGCCCTCCGATCGAAATCAGCCACCGTTCGATCGCTTTATACGCCCATGCGTACGTAAATGTATATGATTGTGTAAGAAAGAGAGAATGGGGGGAAGGGCAACGGGAGTTACGCGTTAAATACGTAGATAGCTTAGCTGCACAGGTGGCGAGTATTTGTCGCCCTCGATTGAATAAGGCATTGCTAAGTGGGCAAAACAAATTCAAGGCTGCTGATGCACCAGAAAAAGGTCGGAAAAAGAGGGGAAAAAATAACGGAGTACAGAACGAACGGTGCTCCGTTCATTCTGATAAACTTTTCATGAACAAATGAAAAGAAAAGAAGACAAAAAAAGTCTCGCTTTTTACTATCAAATCGTATCTAGTCTCCCTCCCTCTCTCCCTCTCTCTCTCTCTCTCTCTCTCTCTCTCTCTCTCTCTCTCTCTTCTGTACCAATGTTTGACGTTTACATATTGCGCAAAAGATTCACATTCGACGCCCATGAGACCAAATTTTCGTAATTTCCTTATTTTCTGTTGGTAGGACGGCGTTGAAATAAAAGGGCCACGATCTAGCAGTATCGGCATATTCAAACCCAGCCGGTCGCTGTACTTCGTCTGCAAGAGTAGTTTTTCAATACTCGTACCTTTTTCGTGGATTTTTCCGGCGGACCGTCAGTGGGGTAAGTGTAGGACGCGGAAGGCCCGGATCGGCTATATTGGCTGTTGCCGCGTCAAAGACGAGTTTTGCAAACGTGAATAATGATTTGTTACCGCGGTAATGGATTTATGGAAATGCGAATATGGAAGCCCGCAACTAATTAGCTATTACCACGTGAGTGTCTAAAGCGAATACATTTTCCAATGAATAGCTGGGCCAATGAGTAGCGGTGATGCTAATTATTGATGATTAGCGATAACGGTTAGTGCGACTCGTTAGCAATTGCCGACTACTAATCGACTGTTTAGCGTTAAGGGCAGATGGATGAGTAAACGATTATCGATTGCTGCTCTTATTCTTCTTTCATGTTCATTTGTTCGTTTGGAATTCGGGCCGTGGCAGAATTATTAATAGTGTGGACACACCGAGCTGACGAAATGTTGGCGCGTTTATTGCTGATCGCGCTCGTCGGCTGCGCCCTCGTACAGGCAAGTTTCTTCCCGCTATTTAACCTTTTCTCTCTCCTACGCGCAAAAACGTCCAAAATATTGTTCAACATCGACCATTTCTCTATCTACCTTTTTCTCTTTCACTTTCAGGCGACGCCTTCGGCCAACAGGAGCAGACGAGCAGAGACGACTTATTCTGCCGACATTGTGAGTTGCAAACTACAAAAAATATTAATAAGAGGGAGCTGGGGGGGGGGGGTCGGTAATGGAAACGAAGAAACGCAAATTCAAGATTTATCCTGCAGGAGGGAGAAAAAGTTTGTCGATCGACCGTAACACTGGATGTATTCCTTCCTCTGCCGCGTTGCCCTCCTCGCCGGTCCGCGTTAGCGGGATTTACGTGATTGACTTGTTTCTAGGTGGTGGACGGTATCGGAAATTCAGCCTCCGGGGGACTCAATATCGTAAGCGTATACCCGCATAAATACATTATGAATCGAAGGGTGCCATCGCGAAACAAAGCGACGATGAAAAATGCAAACGACACGAACAAAGAAGAGGGTTGGTCTTTTATTTAAAAAAATTTTGTTCCATCGCTACATTGTAGTTGAGAACGGGTATTCGAGGTGTGGTCAACGCTGGCGCATCGGTAAGTCGTGATATATTCCGAACCTCAAATTCGAGGTAAACGCAAACAAATTAACCTAAAGCGAAGAAAAGGAAGAGTAGAAAACAAAGAACGCCCCGAGCAGGAGTAAACGGTTGTTTCTTTTGAAGGGGTAAAAAAACAAAAATATCCTTTCCTTTTGATTCGTAGGTGTTGAACGGAGCAGCGAACATCGCGGGCATCGGCACCGATTTGGTAAGCTTTTCTTTCTTTTTTGCCGTAAATTTTGCGAGCAAGTGTCGTCCGGATAAGGGCATTTAAAAACAATATAACTGTAAGGTTTTCAAGGAGCATGCAATATTTCAATTTTGAGGGTGAAGCAAAAAAAAGATACAGAAGAAAAATATTACTATAAAAGAAAGAAAATATTCGAACGCAATTCGCGTCAGAATTGCGAATTGACAGTTGACGAAAGTTATTAGAGGCAGAATTAACGTTCGAAGAGGGGCTCGTGTAACGTTACATATGAGCACGTGTACACATAAACCGATACTAGAGATTGCCATATATTGACCATGTTCACTCTTATTGTTGGAAAGATCGGAAATGCAGCGAACAACTTGGCGAACGGTGTCCGTAGCTTTGTGAGTATACAAACAAATAAATAAATTATATATATATATATATACGAGTCATTTTTTGTCAAAACAATGTACAAGTGGTCTCGAAATGGTTTTTTAAAATTAATTTTCTTTTCGAAATCTCCGTAAAATTATTCTAAATAAATGTTCCTATCGCTGACACGTGAAACTTTGTTTTTTTAAGGTTCAACATTTTTCAAATGTCATCTCGTCAGTTTTGTTCTCCAAAATAGTTTTTTCCTTTGAAATATGTCTCTCGAAAGTTGTAAGTAGAGGAGAGAGAGAGAGATTGATTGATACTTTATTTATGCCTTGGCTGGAACCTTTAGGCAAAAGAGAGAGACAGAGAGAGAGAGAGAGAGAGAGAGAGAAAAGGAATAATGATCAATATCGAGTATCGCTCATCCCCTTTCAGTTCGGGCGATTCAGGCCATCGAGAAGGTGGGGTCAGCAGAATGTAAACGAAAAGTCGCAAGTGGCGATGGCAGCCGTTAAGAAAGCGGCCGACGCGCAGGCGGAGATAGCGAGGGCGAGAGCAATCGCGATGCAGGCGTTTGCGAAGGCTATAAAGATCGAGAGGGCGCTGGCAGCCGCGGATAGGGTGAAGGCGGCTGAGGAGATTCAGCAGGGGGCGCACCAGAGGCATTCAGCGACGGCCGATGCGCGGGCAGCGGCCGAGATGGAAACGGCTGATGTCAAGAAAGAGGCAACCGCGAAAAGAAACGCCGATGTAGCCGCAGCGAACTCAACGGATTGGATAAAACAGGCTGCGAGAGATGCGGCGGACGTCACGAAGGCGGAAGTCTCGGCGCTCTTGTCAGCGAAACGGAAGGCAAAGGACGCGGCCGAGGGGCTAAATGTGGCCAACGAAGCCTATAGGCACAGCGCCGCGGTGGATAACGCGAAGAAGGCCGAGGAAAATTTGAATACGGCCAAGACCGCGAGGGTGACAGCCACGAATATCAAAGCCGAGAAAGACGAGACCGCGAGGAAGCTCGCCGACGAATAATTGAAGCTCAGGGAGGCGAAGACCGCGGCCGACAGAGCCGCGGTGGTGACCGAAGCCGCTAAAGAATCGTGCCGCAAAACGGCCGACGCCGCGTGGCTTGCGGCTGAGCGGGAAAAGGCCCTCGTCGCCGAATTACGCCAAGAAGAAGGCCAACGTTGTCGGCCTTGTCGGCCGTCGTCGACAAGGAGAAACAGTTGGAAATCGCCATCGCGGAGAAAACTACCTACTTGAGGAAAGCGATAAACGCTATACCGAAGGCCGCCGAGAAGAATGCGGCCGCGAGGATCGCCCGGAGTATTCAATCGGGCTTTCGTGGACGAGCCTAGACGAGGATGAAACCGCGGCCGCTGCGAACCGTTCTCCCTCATATCCGGTTAATATATTGTTAATGATAACGAAGCAAAGAGAGAAAAATAATCATGCTCCGTCAAAGTTGCCTCTTCTATCGATTACTACGTTTCTCAGGTCACTTTTTCCTTTTACTTTTTTTTTATCCGGTCGGGTCAAACGGAGGGATACCTAGTGATTTTGTTACGCAATAAAATGGCTGAGAATCGTTTTTCCATTTCTTTTATTTGTCATCTGGTGTCAACCTTTTTTGGTATTACTTTTCTTCCATACATTTCCCTACATTCGATATTCCATACATACATTAGGTTTCCATACATATGTATATAGATCATTATCGGAACAATTTGTTTTTGTTTTTCTCTCATATGCAGTTTTTCTAGGCAAATGTATGCAGGCTTTCGAGTTTTTTCGTTTCTACATTGAAGATTATGGTTTGAAGCATCTTCTATAATTTTTGTACCGAAAAATATTTATAAATGTGGTAGATACATTCGTTTGGGCAGAGCGCGCTGTTTGAAAGACGTCCTTCGCGGTGGCCGTTACTGCTCGGAATTAAATCAGCCAGAATAAAAAAATCAAACGCATTTGGTTTTTGCATGAAATTATCTAGAGCTTGAACGAAGGATTTGATAAGGTCATTGATTTTTTTTCAAATGGTCGCAAGCCAGATTAAAAATACCAAGTTTTGGTGAAAAAAAACTCTCTATTTTCGATAATAGAAAAACACTATGCATCGAAATAAAAATTCTCCCATTCGAGCACTGCTTTTTGATATGTAAACGAAGTTTGTAAAATTTCACGTTGATCGGTGACGGTAATTTTTTACAAGCTTTTATTGAACTTTACTTTCTGTGAGATGCAAAACGGAAAATCGATATTTCAACCACTCCACGATTACTTAGAGCTCGGAAATTCTGCAAACATGCATCTAAAAGGTGACAATGCTTGATTCGACTGAACAAAAAGAAATATCCATACAATTTTCAACTTTTCATGTAAAATTAGCTATATCATGCTTATAAAATCGCACCAACACATACAAACAAATTCGTAGCGAACTGTGTTCGTACGTGAAAAGTTTATATGCAGCAATTATTCGTAAGTTCAATCTCAATGACAGTCTTTGTTATCTTTTACGAGCATTCCATGTTCCTGAAGTACAAACTCGTAAACTAGTAAACTACAAGTAACAGCTAACTAGTAAAATCAATTAAAGACTAGAAAGTCGAAAATTATGTACGTGTAAAAGAATATATTTAAAAAACAAGCTTTTATTTAATGTACTAAAACGTAGAAAATATTTTTTTTGTACTGAGCCACCTCGGCGTGGGTATAAATAAAAGATCGGTGCGCTCACAATTTAGACATGTAATCTTTAATTTACACAAATCCGTTGACATACGAACTGTATTTAATTTACTGTAAAACAACCGTACATTCTTTAAATAAAAATCCTGAAACTGAGTAGAAACGTGTAATAATAATTTCTTTAATCACTATTGTGTCAAATTAATTAATGGAACTGAATCGATCAAATGTATTAAACATTTTAAAAGTTGAGCGGCCCAAGCTTTATTTATAGCCACATATTGGTGAGTTGGGGGAAAAAAATTACTTTCTACCTTTTGGTACATTATATAAAAGTTTGTTTTTTGAAAATATTTTTTTCACATATTAAAATATCGTGATCACTGATTTTGACAGTCATTTTTAGAAAAACGCTTCTCAAGTTCGCCGGTTTGCGAAACATACCTATAAGTGCGAAAAATAGCCTGAATTTTGAACAAATCGACTAGAAACTTTTAGAAAACAATTTTGAAAAGTGATATTTTCCGAATTCGTCGAAAACCCAAAATCGATATTATTGTAACTTTCAACTAGGTGTAAGCCCTTGAGACGAACGGAGATATTTTTAAAAGCCAGTTGTTAGCTTTGGACTCGGTTGTAAATGGTGGCTTCAATCTTGTATCGCATACTGGCCGAGCTATCCAAGCTTGTGCGCGGTGGATTGTGTTAGTCGGTCGGTTCAGTCGGTGAGGTTGGTTGCCGACTTCCGCGGGGCGTAGGGACAAGCCAGGGATGGAAGAGCCGCACACGAGAGAACAAGATGGTTGGCAAAGGAGAGAGGGGACAGACGGAGAGAGAGAGAGAGAGAGAGAGAGAGAGGGAGGGAGGGAGAGAAAGAGAGAAAGAGATTGAGCAGCAAACCACCGGCATCTAGAGCGAAGACGGCACTCATGTTTATATGCATTGTATTGCTAAAACCCTTTTAACCGAATTACATTTAGCCATTCCGGAGTGGTACAAAAGCGGGGGTGTTCCTCTTCATCCATTCGACTCCGCGACGTTTCGGTGCACATACACGCAAAGGGCGCGACAGATGCGCCCTACCAGACTGTCCAAACGCGCATACATATCGGAGGGGCTGGTGGTGGTGGTGGTGGATATGAGAGTTGATACGACACTGCTAGACGTAGAGCTGCAGGATGAATATGAGGATCGGAGAGATGAGGAGAAAGAGTGCCTGGAGAAGGGATAGGTGGATGGAGAGCAAGGCTTCATTCTCCGCGAAGCTGTAGGGGTTCAAGCGAGGGTGATGGCGGAAGGGAGGTTTTAGATTCCGGTACTTGGAACGGCACACGGGCCATCCCTGAATCCTGATTCCCTTGGTAAACAAGTGCTTGGGTGATTCACTGCTTGTTCACTCGCTATCGGGCGTCGTTTGTTTCTAGACGCCCGACGCCATTGCTCTCTCTCTCTCTCTCTTTATCTGTCTTTATTTCTCTCTCGCTTTGGCTATTCCTCTTCCATGATTCTACCTCGTTTTCCGGTCTAATGGTCATTTTCCTACCGTCGCGATTTCCACCCCTGCTCTATGCAAGTACACTATACCTATGTAGATATCCATATATATATATATATATCTATGGACAACGTCGCTTATGGTATAGCTACACAGATCGTCTAGCTCACCCCTACATATATTGTTGCGAACGAATAACAACGTTACGTACGAACGGATTCGTGAGTGAGTACATACGGGTATTCTTATATCGCTAGGAATCACTTTTCCCCCTTGGGCGCCCATATATCGCGCCCTTGATCACGCGATAGCACAAGCGTTTTTTCGCTATCCCTGAGAGGGATGAAAAAATCCGTCCGACACCAAGGCTACCGACGCATCGACGTTTTGCAATTCTAAAAAACTGCCTTTGTAGCACTTGGCATCGAGTATTAGTGCTCCAGCGATTTCCCTCTATCGTGCACTCGAAACTCAAGAACTTCAAACGGGTGTGCACTTTATCAACGTGAGTTCTCAGCACCTACCGGCTCGCTCACCACCCTATTCACCAAATACTGTAGACTACCAGGCGACGGGAGGACTGACAATGTGGGAACCAAGCACGTTTTTTTTGTGGCCTCCTGGAATACGTGACCCAAGATGGAGGAGGGGGCGCGGAAGATGTTGAAGGCTGCGTACGCGAGATGGTGGCATCTCGCGGATCGAAACCCCGTCATTAGCGCTAACAAGTTTAGCCTCGGGCTGTGACTCTACCCGGTGTGCGAGCGGCCGCGGCACAAGTTGATGTTACAGGGTGGGTGGTGAAGGGACCGCTTCTATATTCAGCATCTTCATATACCCTCAGGGGCTAAACCCAAACACGGTGATGTACCTATGCGTGTGTATGTACCATACCGGTGCAGTTCAAGAAATGGATGATGGTACATCTGCAGGAAATGTAGGTGTACCATACACAGCCTCAGCAACTCGTTGGGCTGTGAGGGCAGGGATAATAAGATCTGCGACAATCAAGTCGAGAACGTTGCGGAAGCTGGCACGAGAAGAGGGATTTTAAGGAGAAGGCACAGAAGCGTGTATACCTGTACAATGTATGTATGTAGGTATATGCCGACGAACCCTTGGGCGAGCGTCTCGTCCGCGCCACGTTACGTCCAACTTTACACACAGCAGCTTCCCCCCCCCCCTCACTCTTTCTCTCTATCCGCTAGCCTCTATCATTCTTCTCCGTCTCATTTGTTACGACTGTGGACCTTTGTCTCCTGGTCCATGTTTGAGTCACCATCCGGCTCGGGAGGCTTTTAGGACCGAAAGTTGACCCAACTTATATTCGAGAGGCTCCGCGCTGGTGATGTGTGCGCTTCGCGTATTCCGTACACGCGGCACACACCTCTTCATCGTGATTTCTCCGCCGTAACGATCCGACCTACCGCTGATATACGCGCGTCTCAAACTTGGCAAATCACCGTAATGGACGAGTTCCGCCCCTCCTGGATCCGGCCCTCCTCAACCGTACGGGGTAGCAGAGGGGAGTACGAGGGAGAGGGGCGAATGATAACGGTTGGAAAATTTGTTTTGGTCGTCTGCTAATGTTACGGATCGCTGCGAATAATCTTGGGGGCATTTTTATAATGGAGGCTCTCCGCGATTATCGTACCGCGCAGATACATCGGGCTCGTTAAACTTCTCCGATCTCCGGAAGCCATAGGAGGATCGGGTATGGGTATACGCGCAGTTTCGGTGGTGGTGATTTCTACTCGAGTGTAGCGGACCGCCGAGGACTGAAGAGATACTCGGCCTCCCCCCTCTTGGTCGCCCTCGCGAGCGTTCGTAACGCGGAGGAAGAGGTTAGGTGCTATGACGAAGAAGGGATGATGCTGACTCGCTTGGCGCGCGAGATAGGGTGGAAGGAGCTAACCGCATCGTAATCAACGTAAAATGGCGTCGGATAAGTGAGGGAGAGAAAGAGGGGGGGGGGGGGAGAGAGAGAAGGCGCAGGGGAGCAAGACTCGTTGGGACTAGAGGGTGGGAGTAACGAGGGTACGGATCGAGACCACGACTGCGCGGAAGGGTGTCGTGAATTAGAGAGGGAGAGGGAGAGAGAGAGAGAGAGGAACGAGGTGCTTTGTTGTCTCGATTCGTGATCAGACTTCTGGTCACCCTTGATGCAACGTATTTTGACGTACTTTTTATTCTCACTACTTTTTACGCAAAACTGCGTTCAGTCATGAGTTTATCGATAAGGTATTCTCATAACGAAGCATTGTTGGTGAACTCGTCCATTTTTGCGATCATATCGGGAAACGGACAGATATAGAGCGTATTGCAATTTGTTATTTTTCGGCGGGCTGAAAGGCGGGGGGGAAGATGCAAACAAAACAAGTCCATTCTCCATTACGTGACCTGAATATTCGATAGCGAATCTCGATCCTACATCTGAGCACCCAGCTTGTATTCGGCAAGGTGCAACTTTCAAGTATGCCTATAGTCTACCTGCTGAAAAACAACTTCCGCTTCCTCGAATGCATCATCGTCGGGAACTTTTTCCGCAAGTGTTGGAGAAAAACAATCGACGCAATCTTTAGCCAGCTAACCACGTAGCACAGATTTACGGCTCACGTGGAGTGCTGCGCCGTTTCGGTACTGTGACCACCACGTGTGTGCATACGATACTGATACGTCAGCGGTATGCCGCACGGTAGGCTGTACCACAAATGTACCAGTACGCTTGGCTAACTGGGCATATAGTTGAAATTTGTTATGATGCTAAGGAAACTACATTTTCGACACGCAGCTTTAGTAGGGTCTACGGGCGTGAAAGCGTGCCCACCACATGTACCCGTAATGTAGAGATTCGCCGGTAGTGTTGGTCTCTGACGTCGTCGGTCACTGTCCAGGTCCTATAGGTCGGTAAGGTAGGAAGGCAGAAAAAGAAAGTTTGCGTTTCGTCTCGGGTATAATGACAGACTCGCATTAATAGAGCTGCAGCACTGTAAGTTGCTGTTTTTTTCTTTTCGTTTAGAGGTTTCTATTAATCTAGGATTGCCGTATAGAGTATATTGGGTGTGTTGCGTGTAGAAAACTTAATAAACTACTCGCAGATGATGCAGTATAGTTGGTAAACTTTAGGCTGGTTTCGTTCAGCGCCGGTTACTTTACAGTTGTATTAAGAGGGAACGATACCTTATCGCGGTCGGTTCCCACGAATCTCTGAAACGGCTCTTCAGATCCCGTCGAAATTTTGCCAAACGACGTCAAATAGATAGACGAACGGCTGTCTTCTCAAATTTTCCGAATTTGAGAAAAAAAAATGTAGATTGGGTTATCATAAGCCAATGTGCATGTCAGCGTATCTAATCCTAAAAATTACAACCTTTTTTGAATAAATATTTTTTCCCAAATCCGAGAGTTTTCGAAGCGCGACAACCAACTGACGACGATTCTCCGAGTTCCACCGATTTTCTTTCGAAACTAAAAAAATCAAGTTCTTTTTTTTTTTTAACGCGATCGGTATGGCAGATACCGACCGCGTTTATCTGCCATACCAATCGCGTTTTTTTTTTTCGTCCGCGGTCGGTACTGCAAACACCGGCCACGCTTTCGTGCGCGCTCGGTTTGTGCAGCTACCGGCTATATGAACTGCGTTTATTGTGCGCACTCGGTGTACAGATCGCGGGGAAAGAGTCAAATCACGTCAAAACTGCGCCACCGACGAAGCACAAGGAGATTCCACGAGAGTACAACATACTCGACACGCTCTCGCGATCTTCGCGATAGCGCTGTCGAGCCATTTCTCCTCACAGTTCCTCAGTTTACTGGCAAACAATTTCTCGATCGATGCCGAAGCACGTTAAACGTCAAAACAATCAACTGTTCCACGACTGAGAATAATTTTACAAAAATTGTACTATCTCCCGCAGCCCCGTGACGCTGTTTATCCCCAAGCTGAGGCCTTTTCCGACATTTTTTAAGCGGCAAGAACTTTTATTATGCGATTGCCACGGGCGAGTGTACGGTGAAGTGGTGGGGCGGACAAGGGGGGGGGGCGAAACAATATGAAAATCGTGGAAGGAAAGGTCGTCGTTTTAGGTTCCCAAGGTAAGCGTTGCTTTTTTAAATTCTATTTACACATCGCTTTCGATTGATCACACGCACACACACACACATACACAGTCTCGTATAAGGAAACACGATATATTTACATCGACAATACGGAAACGCTCGCAAACACAGTAGACGTGCGTTGAAAAGTTGATGGAAAAAAATTAGTCACTCGCGCGGTTCAATCGATGATTGATTTGGCCGAAAGTTTAGAATTTTCTTGCATGAAAATTAAAACCAAAAACGTACCTCTGAAATACGTTTTTCTTCTTTTTCATCAATACATTTGTAATTAATTTTTTTAAACACTGTAATGAATTAAAAAAACCATCGATAAATCAGAGATTTGCTATTTTTCCCTTCTAATTACGAGGAACAAGTGCTTGGATGCAAGACGGAGGGATTATCGGAGATAATCCAACCAAGAATTTTTCTCGTGCTGAAATTTGTTACGGCTATTATCGTAATTCTTGTTTAGTCGTAAAATAAAAAATAATAACTCTATATCAACATCTCCGCGGAGATTTTTCGCTCCCGCGTACTATTTAAATCAATTTGCGAATTTGAAACGACCTCTTTTCTCCATGTAGGGAAAAATGGTTACTCTGTAGTGAAATTATTAATGCGTAATTGATGTTGAATCAGGCGTCGGGAAAACGAGTTTGATAAGTCGCTACGCCGGAAATACTTTTAGCAATCATGCCAACCCAACTATAGGGGCCTCCTTCTTCACGTGCAAGGTCAACCTCGAAAACGAGAGGATCAAACTTCAGGTATTTTTTTTTTCTATTTAATTACGTGAAAATTGGAAACTAAGGAAAAAAATGATTGCCTTATACAATTAAATTAAGTATTCGTATAATTTAAGTGATAATTATAACTGAATTTATATATCTTAAGATAATGTTTCAAAAATACAAACGCGATTGCAACAACAAATGTAGCTATAATAATAATAATAATAATAATAATAATAATAATAATAATAATAATAACAACAACAACAACAACAATAATAATAATACTTGTAATTAAACAAATACGGGAGAATTGCAGACGAGTGAACCGAAACCCAAAAAAAAAATGGTTTTTCGATATACGCAGATATGGGACACGGCTGGCCAAGAGAGATTTCGTTCGATGGCCCCTATGTATTACAGAAACGCGAACGCGGCGATTCTCGTCTTCGACCTGACACAGTACAAAACATTCGTGGAGATAAAAACTTGGGTGACGGAACTGAAGCGTAACATCGACGAGGCGCTCGTTCTCGTCTTAGTCGGCAACAAGAACGATCTCGAGATTGAGCGCAGCGTCGGTCCGGAGGAGGGTAGAAAATACGCGGAGATGATAGGGGCCAGTTACCACGAGACATCGGCACTTCACGACGAGGGCATCGAACGAGTTTTTCTATCGGCGGCCCTTGGACTTGCGAGGTTATCGGCTACTTATTTTTTTCTCTAAGCTTCTAATTAATATTTCATGAATATAATCAAAAATATTAATTAATTAATGAAACAATTATAATCATATTTGTATTAATTAACCACGTTACTTTGTTTGATTAATCAATTGATAGCAATAATTCGTCATTGTAATTATTAATTCAACTACACTACTCCAAAATAACATAAAGACGAGGAAATTTCTTGAACGTTTTTTAGTGTTTTTCGAAGCGCTGTGTCTATGTGAAAAACTCGGTTGATCTTTGAGACATTTTTTTTTCACCCTCAACATTAATGTGAAAAAAAGTACGAAAAAATGACTTTTTATAGTTTTTCGGTAAATCTACCAGTATACAAATATTGATGGAAAGATTAATGTTGCCAGGTTTTTTCAGCCTAACGTACCCCGAATATCCCTGTAAATGTTCAAATTGATCCGCCGAAGTGTTTTTCCGGGCCGATCAATCCAAGCGTACTTATCGATATTTTATGAAAAATTTTATTCAACGAATATTTAAGGCTGTGCACGGGGAATGAGGATGCGACGACGAGCCTTCGTATTTACGATTCGACGACGAGTTCCGGTCTCAGTAATTCGGAAATTCTTCAACACTCGCCATCGAGCGAGGAGAGCCTGGGGAACACATCGATAGCGCACGGAATTCACGAAAAGCCACCTGCCTGCTGTTAACATTTAGCGCCTACGTGTCCGCCACGAGGACGATATGGACCGTCGTGACGAAAAAAAAAAATGGTGCTCGATTATCTCTCGATGAAAAAAAAAAAACGAAAAAACGAACGATAAACAAAAAACAAGTAGCCATTCATCTTATTCTCATCTTCTCCGGTTCGATTCCCCCTATGATCGTTGATTACTCATCGCAAGTGCTACTAAAATTACACTCGGCGAAGGTTCGTTGACGCGTCGCGTGTCGAATTGAAACACGTTAGCGTGAGCTCGCCCGGATAGAATCGCGAATCGCAAAATCGAAATATAAAAGAGATTTTTTTTTTCACGTCGATTGTGTGAATGAAAATTAGAATTGTATGAAAACGCAATCTACATGTCTCATGAAATGTACGTAAGGAAAAAGGACTGACGATAATCACTAACGTATTTTTTTAAAGTGTGAAAAAAAAATCGTTTCCTAAGTCTAGGAATATGTATCGATAAGAATCAATAAATACGTACAAACGCATAAACATTTGCTGTTGTTTTTTTTTCAACCACTCAAATAAGCTTCCTCGGAGAACTATTTTTTTTATACTGAACCTTCCGCGCCTGTTAAAAAAGATAATATGAAATTAAGACGAGCCGAAATATGGTTCTGCAAATGTGCCGTAATGCGAGGATAATACGTATCATTTTCGCGTGGACGCTCTATGTGCACGGTGAAATCGCACACGGTGGGACAATTATTTTGCAAAAGGCGTTGAAATCGAGAAAGAGGGGGAGCGAGAGAGAGAGAAAGAAAAGTACTTGGGAACGTAAAAAATCCGAGTGCGAGGTTGCCCCGGCCATTAAGAAAATTCATACCAACACGCGGTGGAATAAATTTCTAGTCGTGCGAATATTTATGACTCTCGTTATTGTGTTCGTAGGAAAGAAGAAAAAAACACAAACAGCCTGCAACATCACAGTCCGCAGCTCCGGTGAATCTCTAATTTTTTTTTGTTCTCTCGTGTCAGTCGTCTAAAATCCACGAATATGAGTGAATATGTGCCTGGATGACGACGACGTTTTTTTTTTTCATTATTTTTTATTCTTTCGTAGATTCAGCCAGAAGATTATCGCCGCTCGTTGAGCATGACTCTCTTTATACGATTTTTCTCATCCACCGGATGTGAATTAATGAAATCCACTCGCTGCGATTCACGTGGATATAAAAAAAGAAACCGCAAAATCGAGTAAGGAAAATGTAGAAATGCCTTGACACACCACTCTCTCCTCGCCCTGTTGTGTTTGTCATCTATTGATTTTTCATCCCTCTTCCAGCATCAATTTGAACCTGTTGGAGTTGGTCGTTCATCGGAGCGACAAATTGTGCTGTGTTACAAAATATTACACACGCGCGACGAGACAATGGAAGAGAGAGAGAGAGAGAGAGGGAGAGTGTGTGCGTGAGAGAGATGGTGACGTCGTTTGCACTCTCCCTCATTATTATTTTTATTATCATTCATTTATTATAACCTTTTTCTTATTGAATTATTTTTTTATGTTAACGCGTTATTTATTTTTATCATTGTAGTTATCGTTAATATTATCCTAATATTAAATTATATTAAATTAATACATTTTTATTTAATAATTTAATATTTAATTTATTTAATAAATATTTAATCAAGATAATATTAAATTTAATTTAATTTAATACTATCCTTTTATATTATTAAAATTAATATTATCCTTCATTGTTTCTATAATTATTATAATGTAGCACGCTTCTAAAGTTTTATCTATTCGAAAATGATATCTAAATAATACGCATTTCAATAATAATAACAACATACTAACAATGATAATGAGGATATTTTTTATACATTTTTTACCTTGATAAATGTTGATTTTTTCAAATAATCATTATTATTATTGTCTCTATTTTACTAGTTTATCATGACTACGTTTACTGTTTTGCTTTTATTATGCTTATATAGGTATTATTGTTCTCTCTATTTGATTAGTTATCGTTGCATGTACGGTTGCTGTTATACTAATGATTATTGCTATTTTTCACTATTACTCAGCCTCTCTCTCCCTCCCTCTCTCTCTGAATTTCGTTCTGACGGAGAAAAAATGCGTCGTAAGAGTAAGCCGAAGTTCTTTTGCAACAGCGAGACCGCAAGTGATGAAAAAGAAACGATTGCGCGGGACCGCACCCTCATACGAAGTGGTCAATCGGCAAAGAGGAAAGGCCGTTATATCTCATTGCACCGAGAGTATAACGGATGTGGGTGTATCGAAGAGTGTTGCGAGTCCGAAGTCGAATTACGAGATGGCGACGAGGAGGAATAGAATAATAATATAAGGAAGAAGAGACGAAAGTGGAGGCACGAGATTGCTCCGGTATAAAGAGTCGTTAGAATTTTCCCGGCCTTCCAGTGCACCGGTGTGTACTACACAATGCGAAAGACGGGAGGGACCGCCATTGAAGTGCGACGAATTCCTTAGTCGCGGATTACTTTTGTTCCAAGCTCGATTAAAAAACATCTCGATTTTGTTCTACTTCGTTTCTTCATTCGCCGAATAAATACGTCGAAAAGAGGGGAAAAAATGGAGTATCGTTATTCCGGAAGCGAGGGTACACTGTACGCGGTGGCCATCGCCCCGATCTTAATCGCGATCTCAAGGATCGCGACGGGACAGGATCTGAGAATCGACAGTCAGCTGAGAATTCGCGCGAATGGTAATTTTGCTACTCCGCGAGTTTGTGTACGTGTCGAGTGCGAGAATGTGACGCCAGCGGTGAACGCGATCTCGTCTTCTATTTTTCTCTTATTCTTATTGCTCATGCCGCGCAGGAATTTCGGTCAAGTTTGAATTGATTTTATGCTCGAACGGCCAAGAATTTTTTAAATCGTGCCAATTATTCTCTATATATTAAAAGAAAAATAGTCGAATAATTGCAATAATAATAATCGCGATGAATATGATGATACCAATAAAAATGGCATTGATAATTGAATAACAATGGGGCACCGGATTACGTGAGAAACAGGAAGTGGGATAATATCTAAAGAAGCGAAACGATATATGGAAAAGTGGGTAAAGGGGAAAAGGTAGTAAAATATATGTGAATAGGGCTGCTGAGAGGGGAGATAGATACAAACATGTGTAACGTTTTTTAGCGAAATAGAAAGAGAGTGTAAGAAAAGAGAAACGTCGCTAATGGAGACCGAGAACTCGGGGGGTGTGACGAAAATTAAGAATAATCAAAGAGCAAAGATATAAGTTAGATCAAAAGCGCGATGTTAAAGAGTGTAACAACTTTGTGAAATTCCGAAAAGGCGATGCAAATAAAACTTTTTACTACCAACTACTAATTGAATAATAATGATAACAACAACAACAACAACAATTTTACAATAATAATAACAATAATAACAGTAGCATTGGTAACACGCCACTATTATTAATGATAACAATAAATTCGCAGATTGCTATACGAGGATCGCGATCGGTTGGCGTTTGCCGAACGAGATAACGACGCTATCGGTGGGTTCGTTGGCCGATTGCGAGACGGCATGTTCGACCAACCGAACGCGCTGCAACGCGTTCAGTTTCGGGTAAGCCGATCAATTGTTAAAAATGGCTGTTGGCGAAAAATATATATAAACGAACGAGAGGGCGTATATGAGCGAAGGTTCGGTTGTTTGGAAAGCGCAGTGTGGATTCCCGGGGAAACGGTAGTTGCGCGATCGGCCACGCGAACGTGCCCTACACGAGATCGAAAGAGCTCAGGATCGATCCGGACTACGACGTGTACGAGAGACGCGCGAGAACGGCGTGGGGTTGCGCGCACGATCGGCTATCGAGGATCGGTTATGTCGGTGGTGTTCCAGGCGTCGACGCAACCGATCGAAAAGTACGGCCGAGGTTCGGCAATCGTTTGAGGGGGGGGGAGAGCCCGATCGCGAACGCGAGCACCACCGATCGCGCGCCATCTTTCTCTCGTGGCGGATGGTATTGGCCGATCGGCGACGACGAGGACACGCGGCTTCACGACATACTGAACGCTCGTCGTCATCGCGATCCTCCGCCACCGGCGGCGAGCCTTGCCACCGATCTATGCGTCGAATGGGCCGTCGTCGCGCCGATTTTTTGCCGATCGTACGGCCCTACGGAATCCCCACGACCATACTCGCAACGAAATCTCGTGGCGACGAAAGGCACGCCGCCGCCGCCGCCGCCGCCGCCGAGCCTATACCGATTCGGGCCCGAATCGTTTAATCTGAGAAAAACTCGAGTCGGCGTCGAAACGGATCGGATACCCGACCAATCGAGGGGTGAGTTCGAGGGGCTATTCACGTGTGAAATCATTGAAGCACTTCCGTCCGAAATCGAATGCAAAATCACAAGAAATCGCGAATCGTCTTACTAAATCAACATTATCCGAATGTGGTTAAAATCCCCTGAAATCGGCTTTACATTTTTTCAACTCGTCTGAAATCACCATGAAATTACTTAATCCAGGAAATCGCTAGAAATCATTGGATTCTCGAAACAAAGAAATTTTATCATGATTTTTGATAGCATAGTCCATTGTACGTGCGTTCGAGCGGTTCATACAGTCAATTGACAAGTCGATTGACATGACTCTGTATGAAAAAAATTTAACGTTTCTTTTAATATCTATATCTGTGTCTTTTTTAATCACATTTTTCATTTGAAAAATTCGCCAGTTCATACAGTCAATACACAAGTCAATTGACATTACTATGTATGAAAAAAAATTAACATTTCTTTTAATATCTATATCTGTGTGTTTTTTAATCACATTTTTCATTTTAAAAAATTCTTAATTCAAATTTGAGTCACAAGGTTAGTCAATAAAAAAGAAATTTAACCATTTTAGGACTTTTTTTCTCCCTCCAATGATTTCAGCAATCGCCTGAAAACGAGTCGACGAATTCAAATGAAATCAATTGAAATCAACTGAAATTACGGAAAATCACATGACTTTAAAAATTGCTCGAGTCAGTTATGAAATCACAAAAATCTTATGAAATCGACTTCACAGAGAAATCTCTTCCGCACCTCATTTGATAGTGAACGGCCCCTTGGGTGAGTTCGTTTTTTTTTGTCATTCGATCGTATCGGTATGGAATTGAAAAGAAAAATGTGCCATATAGCGCAAGAGAAAAAGAATATATGAATTTTTGCGAAACGTTAGGGCGAAACGTTAGCGAAACTCGTCTATATGCGTATGCGCGTAGGTGTGTGCATGCGTGTGGATGGGCGAGTGCAGAGGGACGGACAGGCTTATCGAATAGCGACGATCTTGGTGAATTGCGCTAATAGTCCGCTGGTGCTCGGGTAATCCGTACGTTGCCGTTGTGTATACGTATGTATTTGTAAAGCGAATGTTCTTACGGGTGGCAAAGCGCTGTGTCCCGGCTAACGCGGCATTGACACGATTTTTCGACTAATCTGCATCGACTTCCGTTGCAAACGACATCCGCAACGGCGCTCTTACAATAGAGCACTCCACCCGAAGGTACGCACACGCACACACGAATGAGTGCACGAATATGATCGTAGTACGCTCGTACAACAGGCTCGAGTAATTATTCCTATTCGCGTATTATTATTTTTTTAATTCATTTACTTGTTGATTTTTCATTTGTTTTTTTCGGCCACACTTCACTGTGATGTGCCCAATTAGCGTGCATTAGTTGTCGCGAAAGTACAGGGATGCGCCGCTTATGTACGATAGGATGCTGCGTTTTTCTTGCGAGAAAGCCTCCGCTGTTGCGCCACCTACCGGCGCTTTTCCGAATTACAGCAGTTTTGCCGTCACAGCGCTCGGACATTTTCGAATCTGTGGTATTCATCGGGCTATCGTTGGGCTCCGTGGGAATACGTAACGAACAATCGAAGATATAATTGGACCGTTTATCGCGCGAGGTTGGAGAACGGAAACGGGGCGGGGGGGGCTCTCGGAAATCTCAGTGTCGTGGGGAATCTCACGGGCGCGCGTTAATAAGAGTCGATGAGCATTCAAACGCGCGCGCGCGCGCGCGACGAGAAAGAGGCTACCCGAAATAATTGGGACAGCAGGCAGTCTTCAAGGTCGCCCGTGAGGTTATGCCTTCGGGAAGGCTTGTCGGGAGAGACTCGCGCGGGCATTCGTGCGCTCGCGGATGGTTGAGGCGGAGGAGGCGAAGGTCGTAAAAAATTCTGCCAGAGTTACCCAACTTCCTCACGATATTGTCTAAAGATTCCAAGGTCTGCTTCGTGGAAGGTACCGCGCGCGGTATGCGAGTGACACGAGGCGAGTTCGCGCGAGGAGGAAAAATGTAGAGGGAGGCGGTACACGTCCGAAGGACGAGAGTTTAGTCAGCGCTTTGATCCCTTCTTCGCGGACTTGGACCCACAATGGAAGCCCTCGCCTATCCATCGCTCCCACTGTTTTCCCCGAGAAACGCGAGGTGGATCGAAGGAAGCCGCCTCGCGGTGACTGCTGCAGGCCTATGCTCTCACCGGTATAAAAAGGACTCGGGGCCGCCAACGGTCTTCCATTTTTTCCCGAGAAAGCCATCCTACCTCGCGTATGCGGTGAAACGCGTTTTCGTGAGAAAACAAAAAAACTCCCCCACGCGATGATAACCGACAACATCGTGCGTTCGTAATTATTTTTTTCCCTTGTTCTCGTGATTTGTCCAATGGGAGCGTGTTGAGCTAGTGATACTTGCGATCTTACAGCGTTGGATCGGAACAATGATGCGTACGGAGGGTATCGCGAGTGGTGTTGGTAAAATTGGCTCGAGTGAAATTTGGATTTATCGGTGCTTGCGCGTTGTTTGGATAATGGCGATTCTCGGATCGGGGGAGAGCCGGCAGAGCTCGGTTATTATCGTTCGAGACAACAGCTGCGATCGTAAGCTCCTCCGAGAAAATTCCTGGCCCAAGATTTCACGCGGGCCTGAAAAAGTAACGTTCACGAATTGCCGGTTGTGGCGAGCTTTGGTCGTTGAATAACTTTTTAAAAAATCCTACTTTACGGCAAGTTGAATCGCCGGAAAGATCGCGAGAAAGTTACACTACAATGGGGGAGCTTTGGTATGTTTGAGTTTGGAGATTTCGAATGACCGAAAATCGATCTGAGATACTGAAGAAAAGCTTAACAATCGCCTATTCTGAACGGTGGTTCCATAAAAAGTCTTCGGTGTCTAGTCTTCAGCCAGAATTGCAGTCGGTTCGTTTGCTTTTTAAATTCTCAGCTTGTTATCGGAAATTGTTGACGGCCAAGAGACTGTTGGATAATCACGTGAGGCGGAGCGTGACTTGCAATAGAATCGAGGAGTGTCGCAGGGTTTGCGAGTACGAGAGCACGTTCGTTTGCGAGGGCTTCAACTATGGGTACGTATCGAGATGATGGAATCGTTTTATGGAACAAAACGATTTATTCCGTACGAGTACGTTTTCTGGATTCTAACGCCAATATAGAAAAATAGTATTGAATTGTTGCGTTTCCCTTGCATGAACAATGAGTTCGGTACGAATTGGCAAACTTTTTGAAAGTAATCAACACTCGATCCAACGTTGAAACGTCAACGAGCTACGGAATCCTGCTTTGGCGTAACCCTATTTGTTTTCTCGCTTTTTGCAACAACACGTGTCGAGGACAGTGGCGTCGAGGACAGCACGAGTTACGGGAGATCGATCGGTGGGGGGGGACTCGGATACGTGTGTCAATTAACGTCAGTCTCGGGGGCCAGGATGGATCCGCGTCGTGATTTCGTGGACGATGCACGCTACGACTATTACGCGAGAGATTGGACATGTCCGGCAGGGAAAGTTGATCCGTTCGAAAGGGGCTGGTCGGGTGGCTCACCTGTCCAACGACCCGACGACTACAACAAATGGACACCGATCTCGCTTTCTTCAGCTTTGCCTTCCAGGGTGCCGCCCTCCTTCCAACCCCCTTCGCTGGTTGCTCGAGCCAACCCGCGACCACCCTATTATTATCCGCCGGAGAGGTCTGTCCCGTTGGAAAATTGGCCTGGGCACTTTGACTATTACGGGACTGGGGGCGATCGTCGCCCACCTTGGGGTTCTTACTTGCCCCAAGGACCGACGTTCGACCGGGCGATCCGTCGACGCCCCTCCCGCCCTCCCATCCAACGTATTCCATCACCACCGAACGATCGTTACAGTCGCTATTACGATCGGGAACCGGTTGATTTTCCGACGAACCGAAGACGCGATGACTCGCGCGATGACTGGCGCCACCAATCGCCCAACGGACCAAATGACATAATAACGCGGACTGGAAAACCCCTTGAAGATTATGGATCTTACGGATACGGGCCAAATTACTATGCAGATGAGAGTTCGAAAGATGCGCGCGAGTACTACGATCCTTGGATGAAAACGAGGCTACCGCCGAGAAAAACATCGCCCGGTGATCAGCGTGATCGTCATTACGATGAAAACTATGGTCCGGCGTACGGTTACCAATCGGGACAAAGATCCATTGATTATCCCGATCGAACGAAAACGGGCGAAGAACGGCCCTCGATTGGAGCACGTATCGCCAATACTTGCTCGGCTAGGTCCTTAATGGGCTTCAAGATCACGCGAAAGATCGTCGCCGCTAGTCACGTTACGGCCAATGTGGAACAGTGCGAAATCCTTTGCAGAGCTCGTACGGATTGTTTTAGTTACGCTTACAGGTGGGTTTTGCGCTTCGGAAAAATTCACCTCGATAAAGTGGCCGTGAGCGCGATAGAGAGAAAGTCCAAGCACTTGCCACTTTCGTTCGGCAAATTGTTCTCTTTGTCTCCTCAATGGTGTGCGCCCCCTTGGATTTTCTGCAAACGTGTATCGGGCCTTTCGAGAGGCACCGCGAGGGGCCTTGATCTTGAAATAATTATTCATACGCAGGTATACACTGGTGGCTACCGCTCCAACCGACAATTGCCTTCTCAGCGACGTCCCTCTCGAGAAACTCAATTTTTACATGGATCTCGAGCCCGATCGGGACTACGACGTCTACGCAATGCTCGGGGATCCGAGATATTGTTACGGGGAGTCCGGAAAGCCTGGCGCGCTACAGATCGGGACGCCTCGACGTTCGTCAGAAGGTGAAACCGTCATGGCAATACAGTACCAGAAAACTACGTTCCTAGACGGGGCAAAGCTTTCGACTCTCCCTCGCGGTTTTACGACGCAGCTTGAAGAAGACACGGGAGGGAAAGTCTGGCAAACCACCAATGCCTCAATTTTCAATTGCAGAATGTTTCTGGAGAGTGCGGAGTGGTTGCGGCATGCCTTCGGAACTCGCGCGAAAGAAAATACGCATCGAGAACGGTCTCGGGGAGTGTCAGATAGCCTGCATCGGTGCTCGGCACTTTACCTGCAGGAGTTTCGTCTACAGGTCGGCCGAGTTACTTCGGCTCGTTTTATTACAAGTTTGAATAAATTCTCGCTATTTTCCGAAAAAATGCCCTTACCAGAACTTCGTCCGTGTACTTTAAGATGGTAACGCATCTATAAAGAAGTACCATAAGCAGCCAGCTTAAAATTCAGTGTATGTCATTTCGCCGATGAGTATGAACAACTTTAAGAATCGCTAGGACTTGATCGCACAACAGTTTCAAAACGAATTGAAAAAGCATTAGGAATGATTTTTTAAAACGGAACACTAATTTTCGCGAAAAAATAGCGAGAACTCATTCGACGTCCCAATAGTTTTGAAAGCTTTCACTGATTCGTAAAAGTTTTCGGCCCATGTAGATACGAGACTTACGATGTCAGGGAGGCGAATTGTTTCCTCAGCGATTGTTCGACCCACGAGATAATATCAGCGATGGACTCCGAAGGTTATTCGTCAATTGGTCTTCGTGACGCGGAGCTCTACGAGCGTGGAAGTTACGGTCGCGGTTGCGAGGCTTATCCTTTCGCGCCCGTCTACAACTCGGCGAGTCTAGGAGACAAGCCGAGACCAACCGGGCAAGCTGTTAAGCCGGAAGGTAGATTTGAGGTTCCCTCAATATTTCAATCTTTCGGATTTTTTCACGATAATGGCGTATTTATAGGCTGCTGGTCGGATCATCAAACTGGCTGCAAGCTGAGCCCTTCCGCGGTTGCCTCGATTACCACGGTCGACTCGGAAAACGAGTGTCGTCAACAGTGCTCTAGGATGCGACACAATCCACATTCGCCGCCTTGCATGTCCTTCAGTTTCAGGTAGGTGGTAGGTTTAATCCATGCACGTGCTCAGCATCAATTCCAATCGCACTCCCTCGTCGCCTTTTCCAATTGCACTTCCGTCATTGCGCTCACATTAGATTTTGGCCACATGAGCGTGGGGCGCGCATCGCCAAGCCACGAAATAACGGAATTTGTCTAAATGGAAATTAATAAGACACCGTTAATGGCTTGTGAATTTAACTTAAAAGTTCAATCGTTATGCAATATAATTGAACTTCGTTAATTAACGCGATCAACGGATTAACGTTTTTCCGGCCAGCTTTGAAAATTTGACAATAACCGTTCATAGTTCCGTAAATGGTAATTTTTTGGCAGAATTGGCGACGGCACACACGGTGACAATTGTTACCTGAGTGACGTGCCACAGCGCGATCTACGTCCGGGTCACGACTACACCCGCGACGATGACTACGTCATGTACGCCTGGAAGGAATTGGAGGCCCAATGTTCGCCAGCTTACGGACACGAAAATTCCAATGATGGAAGATTCGATTATTCTACGGGAGGCGAGGATTATCGTCCTGGCTCTTCACCGGGTGGTTCGTTAGTTCCGCTGGATTATCCGGGCACCAGTTTCTACGGCTACAACACCCTGTACATGGGGCTGCGGCCCCTCGATTCCGATGGACCCGATCATCCGAAGCTCCCGGACTACCCCACCGCGCCGTCCGATCACGAGACCAACGGCCACGGCCACTCCTCGGGGCCAGATTATCGTGAGTATTGCACCGGGTGCGTGTCCTCTCGTTGGCAACTCTTTCCACGCAAGCTAAATCCATTAATCCGACGCAGTCAACGGATACGGGAGTTTCAATCGTCACTACACGGTCAACGGTTACCCTTGCAAACGTGGCACCAAATGCGAGATCAACAAGATCGCTGGTTTTTGGTCTTGCGAGCCAGAGGGCGCGGAATTCGCTTCCTGGGACTATTGCTGCGAGCCTGAACACCACTGCGGCTTTTCTCGGGGCTACAGTTACCCTTGGTAAGTAAACACGACTGCCATTACCACTTTATCGTTGACTGGATGATTTTAAAAAATCGAGCATCGCCCGAAATTGCCACCTATGGGAACAGCAACTGTTTCGATCAAATGCTGTACCTATAGAAATGCTATGGTAAAAATATTTTTTAAACTGAACGGTCTTTGATTGAATTGAAAAATGTGCTGTAGGTACATTTTAAACATTTATCGGGCATTGAAAGTTCAATGGACAAATTTTATCCACTGGTAACAATAAATGTGGGAATGCAATTGGACAAGTTAAATAGATTCTTAGCGATATATACTACTCCAAAAATGTAATGCAACGGGAAAAAATCGTAAGGTTTTTTCAACCTAATGTACCCCCAATAGTCTTGTAAATTTTCGAATTGATCCATGAAACCTATTTTTCGGAACGATTGATCCAAGTTTTACAAAACAATTAAAGGAACAAGTGTATTGTTCCTAAACATCGTCTAATCATCATCAAGATAAAAAGACCATTTTTTTTTTACTTTTTTACAACTTTACACTAGATAATTGTAAAATTTGTAAAAAAAAATTCCGAAGTGTTTTTTAATTTGATTTATTTTGTTCTGAATTTGTAAAACATTTCAGGAAACAATACTGACTCGTATAAAGCACGATCCGTCCTTTGCGTACCATCATTTCGCTCATCTTCAATTGCATTAATTACAATAAAAGTTGATACCCCCAAGCTGTATTCACTACTCGATCTGAGGACATTTATGAGATTAATTATCGATATTTTCTGCGAAGGTTATTAGGGATACAAAAAACAGTTTTTTTTGTTCGAAACTAATGTTTTTTTTGGTAAAACTTTTCTAAGTGTTGGTAAAAAGAATTAATCAAAGTTTGTGTAAACTTTAACTTATTTTTTTCAATTTTTGATCTGCCTAGTTTCGAAAAAAAAAAAAACATGTTTGTAACCCTAATAACCTTCGCAGAAAATATTGAAAATTAATAGCATAAATGTTCTCAGATCGAGTAGTGAATGCTGCTCGGAGGTATCGACTTTCAATTAACACAATTAAAGTAAGTGAAATTATTGTTTCCTGAAATGTTTTACAAATTTTCGAACAAAAGAAAAGCGACATTTAAAAAAAATTCCCAAAATTAACAAGTAACTAGTGCAAAGTTGTGAAAGAAGTCAACAAGAAATCGGTCTTCTTATTTTCATGATAATTACACGATGTTTAGGAACGACACACTTGTTCCATTGAGTATTTTATAAAACTTTGATCACACGGCTCGCAAAAAATCTTCGATCGATCAATTCGAATTTTTATAGGCCTATTAGGGGTACAATAAGCTGAAAAAAAACTGGCAGCATTAGTCTTTCCATCGATATCTATAAAGTAGTGGTAGATTTACTGAAAAATCATAAAAAGTCAATTTTGCGTCCTTTTTTCAAATAATTTTTTCAATGATAGAGTCTTGTAGGATATTTTTTCAAGCTTTCGAAGCCGCCCTTCAATTGCCTTCAAAACACCCAAACAAAAACCAAATTGAAGCTGACTGAAGAAGCTAACTGACCTAGATATTGATTTAACTGAAAGAAAGTCCTGAGCTTCCGGACGCTTGAAAAAAAACAATGGAACATTTTTACCTCGCGCTATTTCTTATGATTGCCCGATAACCGTAGCTGACAAATTTCTTTTGCCAAAATATCTCAAAACTCGAAAATGGAAGCTGCAAAATGTTTTTTTTTCTCATCTCCATATAACCATTTTTCACACACATACAACGCTTCAAAAAACACTTAAAAAAATGTAAGAAATTTTGGGTTCCTTTAGTTTTTTGGAGTAGTGTATAAAAAGTTCCATTTACTTCTTATTGCCGTGGAACTCTATAAAGTAACCATTTGAAAACACAAAATCGACATACCAAAAATATTTCGTTAGCTCTGACTACTTTGATGCGATTATTTCTATTCTTCGAACACATGTGTTTCTTTGTAAATAATAATAATAATAAGAATTAATAATCAAATCGATAATAATGAATGAATAATAATAAGCTGACAATAATAATAAATAATTAATAATTAAATAATTAATTTCTATCTGGTAATTTTATGTATAATTTGAAAAGCAAAAACTAATTGCTCAAATGCAAAGAACGTTTTTTTTTCTCGTAAATATCGCGTTTGGATGTTAGATAGAAGAAAAACGTAGACCTTTTTCTAAGTATGCTAAAAGCGGAACAAAAGAGGGGAAAATAATATGTTTTCGAATTAACAGTTTGTAGCGAATAGAAGCTACAGAGATTAAAATTTTGTTTCAATCTTGAGCTCTCAGAGATGAATAATGATTTCCCAATGATTCTTCAAGATATTCAGGGTGTCCTGTTATAAATGGATAATCCTATGCAACTGTCGATAGGTCAGATCATATCTTGCATATGCTTTTATTTCAGTCTAGTAAAAGTCCCACGGTTTTCGACATTATGAACTTGTTGATGTTATTTTTTGAAAAAAATCGTCTGCTTTTGGATTTTCGCGTGCTTTTTTTTACAAATGATATGAATCGACAGTAACTAGGTAACGTTTTTAAGTAAATCGGCACGATATTCTGCATAAAATCCTGCATAAAATCCTTTTTCGACGAACATCCAAGAGTATTTTTAAGAAACCGGGTAAAAAAAGCTTTTCGTTTGTAGAAATGGCATGCGAAGCACCAAAAGCGGATAATTTTTATCTCGAAAACCGTGGGACTTTTACTGAACTGAAATTCCAGCATACGGTAGGCCATGACCCGACCTATCGACAGTTGCCGGATAATCCATTCGTAACGGGACACCCTGTGTAATATATTAATGGCTCGGCGCGAAAAATGTTAAAACGTGTCAGGTGTTACGTCGGAGCGTCGGAGGCACAATGGCGTCCGTGCAGCGAAAAATATTATCCGTACTCGGCGAGCCCCCGAGCGGGCAACGAACGTCGTCCCGCCGAGAAGGACGGATATCGTGAAAACACGGCTTGCCGGGATAGATGCGAAGGGCGCCACTGGCCGATAGCTTTCCTGCATCCCGTGGCACCCCCGAACGCTTCGACGATCGCGAACGCGCGTCGCGACTCGAACGACCTCGTCGATGTAAACAACGAAGGAGAGAGTCGCGCGAGTCTCGCTCGCGTCGATCCACCCGAGACGGTCAATTCCTCCGCACAAACGCCCAAGAGTCACTTGAAAAGGCGCGGCCTTCTAACGCCCGGAAAAAATCTCTACAAAAAGTCTCGTCGCCTGGCCATTATTCCCGCGTATCCGACGAACGCGACAATGTCAATGACGATTTATGCCGAAGGATCGACGCACCCCCCAATTATTGGCAAAAACGAAACGAGCACGAGAGCCGCCGGCGAAACTGACTTCGCCTGGGTGAAAAATCGCGGCCCAAACGTGACACGCGATGATACGAGACGAGCACGAATCGAGAGAGTCACCGTCGAACGCAAAGGAAAAATTCATCTCTGAGATATTGTGGATTCGTACATTTTTCTAATAATAATAATAATAATGTTTCGAGACTCGTCAAATTTTTTCTTCGATACCTCCACATCGCCCCTATGCTCATTTATATTCTTCCTAGGATTAATTATTTTTATATTCGTTTTTTTTCGTATTTTTGGACAAAAGTTGTGTAACAATGGAAGAAAACGCGAATATACGAGTGTACGTTAGAATTCGACAGTTCGAGCCGGTGGCCATATTGCTAGAGGCTTTTCGCGACCGTTGAATTAGATCGATGAAAAAACGTTGTCGAACGCGTCTTTACGCTCAAAGTCGTTGTAGTGGAGACAAAATCGCCGGGAATATACATAAAATTAATATTCCGGATCGGAATAATTGAAGTTTTGAAACGTCCAGATGGCAGAACAACGGGAGAGCAGGTAAGAATGCAATTTTACATGCGGCGAACGTATCGATGAAAAAAAAAAAAACGTTTTGCGAACCTCGAGACGCGGCGATACAGTGCAAGATCCACTCAAAGCGGGGTCAATTTCATTTCGGATGGCGGCCCGAGACCGTCGGGTGGCGAGGATGCAGTTTCTTCGGGTTCGAAATCGCGGGAACGGGTACATGTGCTCCTCAGGGAGGTCCACGACGCCGACTCTCGCGCTGGCGGAGTTTTGCGGCGGCGGCAAACTGCGCGGGGCGGCGGAGCTGCGCATCGGCGCGCGTGTTCCGGTCCATGCTTCCGGGGGGCTCAATTATCGATATTAGAATTAACATTCTAATTCCAACGTTTTAATATTCGCATCCAAATTATTGGATGCGAATAGACATCGTGATGTAAAAGCGCAAATGTATTGGCCGTTTCCTTAACTTAATGCCCGACCGAAAAATAACGTTTATGAAATTATGAAACACAACGGGCACGTTTTTTGAATTCCTAGCTGCTTAGTTTTGGGCTTGAGGCGGTTGGAGCGTCCATTTGAGTCAAACGCCGGATTAAACGATTTTATCCATGAACCTCAAAAAAATGTTTGCGAGGTAGAAATTTATTTTGTGGATGTCAATTTTTCATAAAATATATAATTAAAGAGCAAAATTATGCATTTTTATATATGTATTAAGTAGATGAGAAAAACTTTGGTGTTACTACCAACTTGAAAAAGTATAATATTATCGATGATTATTATGAAAAACTGCGTCGACGAATGTTTTATACAAATCAGAATGAAATTTTGAGTAATTTATAATGTTGCCTGTTTATATTTACCTCACGAGATTATTTATTATCACCATTAATGAATATTAAGTGTTGCCGAAATAGGGCAACTTTGCAGATATTGAGGTTGGCAGCAATGCTCTTCATTTGCCAGCCAAGATTCGTAATCTTTCGCCTTGATGGTTCAATATCGCACATATATAATATGTTTTCCGGTGAGCAAGATGGGTTTTCTTTTCTCTGAATGTTCACGAAGATTTAGTTTGCGTTAATCTGTTGTTAGAAATAGTTCATTTTGGTCCTTAAGGCCATGTGTCACACCGACCGAGCGGCCACGAGAGCGAGAGAGATAGCTGATTTTCAGATTCCCAGTGTTCTCCTGAATGGTTGATTTTTCGAAAAAAAATAAAAGAACCACCTTTCGCTCTGTTGAACGACGAAGAACGTCTTTCTCTTTGTTTGTCCGAAAAGTGATTCGCCTCGGAGAGAACTTGGCACTAGATTTTTTACCGACCGGACGTGTGACCCATGCCCTTAATAGCCAAAAAAAATTACATTACCCGTGGCGTGAGAACGTCTTACCCATCTAGCCGCACGTAAAATTACATAAATTCAACCATTTCTTATCTCTGATGTTTTGTGGTGAAAAAACTTCAAAAAATTCGTAACGACTCAGTATGGTCTAGAAAATAACCTATATTGTTTATCAAACTTAATATCAGATTGTGGCTATTGCTCTAACTTCCGCGAGCTGCTTTAAAATGTCGAGGTGATGAGAAGGTAAAAAAATTATGGACAAAAAAAATTGGACAAAAAATTACGGTAAGAATTCCCGAGTGCAGAAGTTTCGCGTCGAGATGGCGCCACCGACTGCCCGCACGGTGGCGTCCCGTCACGGTGCGTTGGCGAACCCGCCGCGACGCAAGATTCCCACGAAAACCTAACCTCGAAAAAAAAAGCTCTCAATCTCCACCCGAGATATTCGCTGTATTCTTTCCGATCGCGCGCTGTGTGTGTTTTTTTTTATCCGTCCGTCCGCGCCTCGTCCCGCAAATACGGGGCTCGGTGAAAACGCGGTCAAATCCACCGGGGTGCCGTTTTTTTTTCATTTTCCCTTAATTTGAATAATAAAAATGATTTTCCCGACGTCAAGGCTGTGAAGCTCGGCAGCGAGGGGCAACGAAGCGAGAAAAAGAACGGAGTTTCCGCGCGAGACGCGCTCTTTAGTTACGTGCGTGCGTGCGCGCGCGCGCGCGTTTGCCGCGTACGTGTGTGCACTCGAGGGGCCTCGTAAAACGTTCACCGGTTTCAAGAAAAATCGGTAAACAAAATAAATAAATTAATGTTAACGAGAACAAATCGTACAAGGTAAGAAATTGAGGTTATGTTCGGCGCTTTTTTTACCCTCTCCCGAATTCCTACACTTTTGTCATCGCATAAACAAATCGAAATTTGTATTTTCGTCCCAATTTGAAAATAATGAATATCACATACATCAAAGACGGGAAAAACAAAAATCGTAAACGTTAATTCGCAAGAGAGCACAAAGATGTCGAAAGGAAGGCTGATAACGCGTTCGGTGAGCAGTCGCATGGTAGAAATGACTCTGAGTCTGGATTGCATGGAGGATTCACTCAGCGAAGCGCAGCAAATGACGAGGAAAAAGAACAAGGAAAATTATGACAAGGTGGGTAACGCTTGAGAAGGAAGGGCTACCGCTCCTCAGATCTGGAGGACAAAAAAACTTTTGACGGCAAAAAACAATTGATACCCTAAACAGGTGGTGGCCAAGCTGGAGGAGCTGGTCAAGGAGCAAGGGGCGCAGAAAGTTTGCCAGGCTGGAATGGTCAGCGGCTACCACTACGTCCTGTAAGAATTTTGTTTTGCTGGCAAACAAAAAATTTCCTCGATACGAATTGAAAGAATTTTTAATAACATAATATTCGTTTGGATCGCAGGCCAGGCACCAAGAAGACCCTCCTGCCCATGCCGCATCAGCAGGGCGTTCCGCTTAACATCGTCAATAATGTAAAAAAGTGGAATAAATAGGATTGTAGAAAAAAAGGGCCAACCGATCCTTTTGTTTTTTCCTTTCAATTGTAGCCAAATCAAGGGAAGAATCAGGCGATAAAGGTGAACGTCGTGAACAATGCGCAGAACAGCGGCGGCCAGGGAAACATTCAGCTGCTCATGAATCCGAGAATTTTACTGGGGACCGTCGCTTCCTCACCGGCGCAAGGTTTGCCATTTATTATCGTTATTATTTCATTGTTATCGATCGCCAATTATACGTATCTGGTTGTTGCACAGCCGGAGTGACGACAACAACGACCTCCTCAACGATACCGACGGCCCAAGTGACCAACGTCATCAACCAATCGGAAAATGTATGGGCCCTACACATAGAATAATCAATGGTCGAAAGTAGAGCGAGGGACAAATTTTAGTTTTCAAATTATAATAAAATATAAATAAAATAGAAAAAATGTAGTTCTCAAACGGAAAAAAATTTAATTGCTTCGGCTTTTTTCAGTATCAACACGGGAGGCCGGTGCGAAGAGTGAAAACTGTACCTGTGCAACAACCGCCACAGCAACAAAAAAGTGACGCCACGGATGAGGTACAGAGCGACGAGAGACTGGCACTTAAAATACGGACCGAAATTTAATTTCGCGTTGTCGATGCCTAATTTTTTCATCAATATTGACATTTACTTTCATTAATATTTTAATTTGCCATTGATGACTAATATACCAAATAAATGTCAATATAAATAAATTTATAATTATATAGTATGTTTTTACAGATATCTCCAGGCATGAAAAATAGACCCGCGAAGGGAAATAGCGGAACTACGACTCACGTCGTCACTGCGGCCAAGGGTGAGCTTTATTTTCGTTGCAAAAAAATAAATCCTGGTCTTTCAGGAGTTTGTTATATTCTGTTGAGTCACTGAAACCACTCCGGGTTAAAAAAAAAGGCTGACTCGACAAGGGCAGCCTGAGAGTCCAAGTCCTCAGACGACCTCCCGAGCAGAATGGTCCGCGGCCGGAAAAAAATGTCCCGTGCAGTTTTCAATCTAGAACAAAACCACAAGAGTCTGTAAAATATATACAAAAAGAAATTCGGAAATACCCTTTTCGAAAAAAGTAGTGCAGATTTAAACAAAGAACTGTAATTTTCGAGCCAAAAATCGCACGAGTAATTGTTTTAAAAAAAAGTTAACCAATCACAAATTGCAGATCCATAAAGAATACATCTGAGACGATACATTCGAAATTTCAAGTAAAATAGTGCATATTTGGCCGAGCTACACTTCTGGCCAGTTAGAAAAAATTTAGCAAGAGAAATGTGCAATTTACCTCTAAGGGATCATGACAGTGCAACGGGTCGAAAAATAGCTGATTGTCGCGATTTTTTTTCGATGCTTAAAATACGCTAGTCAGTCTGATTTTTTAATGAAAAATCAAAGCACTCGTGAAGAACAGAAACGAAATTTGTAAAAAGATTATTAATCGGTATGAAAGCCGCTATCTTGCTATAGAGGTTTTTTTCTTATCAAAATAGACAAAATGGCGGCGCTTTGAAGAAAAAGTATCGTATTTAGCGCATTTTTCGACAGTTTTTCGTTAAAAAACATACTAAGACAAAAAACGCTTCCACAACAAGATAAAGAATGGCGTTTTCTGATGTTTTTCGGGTTGATTTTCGCAAAGGAAGAAAAGCTATAGTCGCGAGTATTGATAGTCGCGCGATTTCAGCGAGCCCGAGTCCCCAGACGACCGGAAACGTGAGGGTGCAGACCGTGAGGAAGGGGTCACTACAGGGACAAGGGAGGATATGGCCGACTGAGCAAACGAGCATCGGCGGCATCGCAGTTGGCAGTACAAACGCGATAGGTAAAAAAAAAGTAAAAAATAATCCATAATAAAGTGAAAATAAGCGTCAACACCCCATGGAGTGTTACAAGTTGTCATCTCCAAACGCACTTCAATAAGATGCTTCAAATGAAAGAGTCCGGTAAGCCTTCACGAGAACAAGACTTGGCAAGATGTCGGCCTGTAACACTTCAAATGGACCGCCCATTAAACGTGAAATCCTTCCCACCGCGGAATTTCGATCGCTATAGAAAAAATGAACACTGTTGTTTTTTTTTTGTCCATTTTTTTTTTTTTTTCGTTCAGCCGCCGACCAAATCGAAGAGTCGAAGAAAAATTTGCCGGACGGTCGTGAAATAACGTTCAACAAGTTGAACGGTGGTAGGACGTTTCCCTCGTTGGTCGTGGTCGCGAGGCCTCACTTGCGTACCAAGGACATTTCGATGCAGGTCTCCCAAAAGGAACGCTCCGACTTGGGTACTCGATTAATACCAAATAAACGATACTCTTTCTCGCGTTATTAACGTGGCCTCGTTCAGGGTTGTTTGGGTTTCTCTTTAAGCTGCTTGTTTTACACTTTTTTTCAAATACAGCAAAGATAATGCATAAAAATGCATAATATTATAATGTAATTAATCTTCAGATCTACGAGTAAAGAGCGTGCTGATGTATTCGCCGACAAAGTTCGCCGAATGGCTGATTCAGCGGGGTCTGGTGAGATCCGAGCAGTACTGCACGCTGCACAGCACGGGTGGCCAAAAGACGAAGCTGAAGCTGGGCATGTACAGCGACTCGTCGGGGACGTTCCCGTACTCGGGTGGTTACGTTTGGATCTCGGGCTGTTGCCCGGAGCGTTTCGTCTCGGTTTTCAACGGCTCGATTTTCCGGGGTTCGCCCCACGTGCCAACCATTATACTGAAGTTGATATATCATTGGGCGTGCCAGACGAACGTCCAAAACGTAATATCCTGGGTCAGAGTGTCGAACGTGTACGTGAAAAATTTTTACACTCATTTACGAAGCGTTTGCACGGCCGCGGTTTCGGACAAGGCGACGATGATGGGTGGCAAGGGGTCCATGATACAGGTCGGCGTTATCAGCCTGGGTACGACCTCGCAGGATGGAAATTTGCGGCAGGTGAGCAAAACCGTAGGTCGCTTTTCTTTTCTCTTTATCCAAGCTTACCCTCCCGGGGGAATTCATCTGCCCGATTTTGCGTCATTTTTTTCTTTTTTCAGGTAAAAGTCGAAGTTCTCGGCGTTTTGAATCCGGAAACATCGGAGATAAGATTGCGCGCCTGCGAGCCTCTCTACGATGGCGATCGCTCATTCAAGCGTCGTTTCAACAACATACTTCATCCGCTGAAAGAGTGGGTGCACAAGGACTCGAAGATCGTGACCGATTATACCGTCGACCGTAGCACCCTTCAGGAGATGGGCTTCAATCAGATAATACAGTCGGCTTTCAGCGATCAGAATCCCCGAAACATGAAGAGCAATTATCACATGATGGAGTATCTCCGCAAAATTGTCCCGAGAATGTTTCAGAATACTCTCAGCTTGCTCAGCAGGCAAATGATACAGCAATTCTTGGACGAACTGGTGTGGCGCGAGATGTTTGGCGCTACCGCGACACGAGCATTCGATAATATTATACTTCACATTGCCGAACAGACGAGAATCGATTCACGTAAGTGTCCTGAGATCCGACCGCTTCATTCCTTGAGCTTGGGTTTTTCGGCTACCGTATCAACCATTATCATAACAATATTCAGAGTCGTTATAATTAGAAGGGAAAAAATAATGATGATAATAAAAACTATAATAATAACAATTCATCATGATCATAATTGTTGCTGTTATTAGTGGGTTCGCAGTTTTTTGCGTCCATGGTGAACCCCTTAAGGGTCTTTATCCACAGTAATTACCCCCGCTTACACCCTGATTTAATAGGTTGCAGACGTTTGTCCGTTGCTTTGTCGCCAAATTATCATCTGTGAAAGCAAAAATGCCATTTTTCACTTTGATGACGGTGGAACACAAACAAACTCACGGACTAACGATGTTATATCGTTTTTCAACGAAATAACTTTCATGGTATCGGATGATTTAAAAAAAGCTAAAAAATGTCACATTTCCCTTTTTTTTTTGTTACTTAACTCATGATGAACTTGGCAGAACATCGTTGCAACAAGGGTCTGTTCGGTTTTTTTAAAGATCCAAGTATCCTTAATAAGCCTAGAAAAACCTGAAATATTTGCAATTTTTCACATACTATCCCCCTTTACATTTTTTTTTCTTAGAAATTATGTGCGTGAGCTTCCATGACATTTTATACACTGGAATTGCCTTTTCTTTGCACTACATGTTTCATCAACACCTCAAATTTGTCCACATATGCACATAGCGCTTTAACGGGATTTTTATTAACCAGTCCCAATATTTTTTGCCGTAGTTCGTCCCTCTCTATGTATTCCCGCTACTTTTTCCACTACTTCCGTTCTAATTCAGAATTTACGAAAAACGACACGCGGCATAACTCCACCAATTTTCATTCTTTGCACTCTAAATTTTGAGCACATCTTTAAAATACCATTCCAGAGAGGAATACGTACGTGGTTTTCCATTTATTCGTTACAATGATAGTTGTTAACAAATGATTGTCGTTTTTTCCGTCATTGAGTTTTTACTTTAAATGCTTTCTGATTACACAAAAATTCATAATTTCAAAAACCTTTACGTGTTTCTCTAGCCATACTCATGCAAATGAATAGAATTTTTTAAATTTTTTCCATATTCAAATTTGCGTCGGTTATACTGCGTCCCGCAGAGCGTCTCAATTCCAACATGTCTTGCGAGAATCGCTCCAGCGTTACCATTTTGTATATTTTTTTCCGTTCGCTTGAAGATCTTAATAAGCAGTTAAAAAGAAAATCGTAAAGTGACTCGAAAATATGCGATAACGGGATACGTGAAGAATAACGAACGAATAAACGCTCTTTCTATATCGCAGCCGAGGGTCTGCTCGATCGTTTGGCCAAAATCTCGGCGAATCCGTTCAAGGATTGGTCGTACTCGAGGCAAACGAGTAACACGGGTGGGGGAGTCATAAGCGCTGCCTCGTCGTTATCGCCATCGTCGTCGTCGTCGTCGTCGTCAACGTCGGCGGCGACGCTTCCCCAGGGGGTCGGTCAGCAAGTTGTCCGCGCTACAATACCCGAGGCAAGCGCCGCGAGACGTCAAACCGTCAGTCCTATAGCCTCGCAATTTAAGCCCGGACCGAGGCGCGGAAAGAAGCGCGGCGTCAACTCCACCGCGAGCCCCGAACCCGACCCTAAGCGCTCGGTCCAAGAGGCCAAGGCTGCCAAGGAGCGCGATGACCTCGAATCCATCAAATTTGAGGGACAGATACACCTTGAGAAATATTACTACGCGACGATGGACGGCGACAAGAATTTATTGAACAAGGAGACCAAGTCGTGTTGCGCTTTTAAGGTAACTACTCGGGAATATATTTTAGATCGTAAGAAAAAATGCAATAGTGAACACATATTTTCGCCAGCAGCGAGATTACATTTTTTTACCTTCATTGCTATTATTATAAAACATTATTACTATTAAGGGGGTACATATATTCGGAGTGCCGAGAAAAATGTCCAAATTCCGAGAGAAAAAATCTGAAAAACGGCTTGAATTTCGAACAATTCCGTCTTAGCCGATGCTTAGTCCACAAAAGTAATCCAAATTTCATATTATTAGCTTCAGAGGTTTTGGCTCGGCGTTGACGAATCCGTCAGGACATATTCTTTTATATGTATAGATTTCTTTGTTTAGTTTTCCCTTAACTTCCGTACACTCGTAAATATGTCGCGAAATTTCAATTGCCTGCTTGTAATATATTTTATATTTGTCATCTACATACCCTTTGATCCCCATCGATCTTGCTCCATTCCTATTGAATTAATAAAGTCATAACTTTTTCTTATTCTTACTGGTAAATATATTTAATAATAAATAATTTACCAATAATAAATCGATTGAATAATAATAATGAATTAATTCGATAATACATTATATACATTTACAGATACAGTACGGATATATACATCCATGGTTATTATTGAGAAACATGTTCATCATTAAACATAGAATAGAATAGTAACTCTTTATAATTCGTAAGAGGAAAAGTGTTTGATAACAATAAATGAACTTAATAATAATATAAATTTGTAGCGTATTTTGGCCTTGTGGAATTCTATGGGTTACTACAGTTCCAAAAGATGAGTAAAATGATTTTTCGTTTTTTTTAACTTTCTTAGTGCTTCCTCTGTCCAACGATAATGCGCTGCAACACCGAAGTAATGGCCCACATGATAAGCCACGTGCCGGCTCGTGTACCGGGCCAACAGGAATCACCGGTTTGCCAATACTGTTGCGCCGCGTTCTCGTCGAAACACCAAATGGTGACACACGTGTCCGAGGCCCACACGAAGTTCGGGAAGAACGACGGCGACGCAATGGTCGTGTGCGCCATATGCGAGGAGAAATTCTTCGGTGATTTGACAATTAATAATTATTGCTTCTTTACAATAATAATATATATAAATTTTTATTGTATCGTGTTTAAAAATGAGACTTGGAGACTTTGCAACAACAATAACGTATAATCATGTTTGAAATGTACTGTTATATTGTTTTGCGTACTTTGAGATGATAAATTGCAAGTGTTGGAAATTATTGGAAAATAGGGAACGACGGAGCCCTGCTGGTTAATCATCTGGGCACGATGCACTGTCAGTCCGAGATGCCTTATCGCTGCGAGAGCTGCAACTATCGCACCTCCAGTCACAAGGACGTCATCGATCACTTTTACAAAGTTCACGAGAAGGGCGAGGGCCTCCAGTGCCCTTATTGTCTCAAGGTAAAGGATCATTTTTCTTTTATTGAAGAAAAAAACAGCGTTGTTACGCATATGGAAAACTCGGGGATTTTCTTTCCTCCTGTAATAATCAGGGAAAGGTCGGCGAATTTTGGAAATTCTCGGAAATTTTCTCAGATTTTACTTCTTGCAAAATTACAAAACATGAAACCGACAAGACAAAAAACTAAACAGTATCAAAATAAATATGTTTGTATATTTTTAATTATATTATTCTTCATTGTATACAAAAAAAAGTTCTGGCAGTGCAAAACATTGAAAGCTTGAAAAACTGAAAACTAATTTACCGTAAAGATCTATACATTTGCATTCGATCTGTCAATACACAATCACATCATTATTCTTATAGATAAATGTTTATATTTTTTTAAATTTATTGTCACCGGAATAAAAATGTCGGCTTACAATTTAACTGTATTTGCTTCTGTATTTGCTTTTAACGTTTTTTTTGTTTGTTTACTTTACGATGTTTAAACCATTTTGCGAATTTCAGTTAAAGTTTATTTTTTCAATTTTTATCTATTCCATTAATTTGATCTGAAAAATGATGTTATCCAGTTGAACATAATTTTCCAATAGAAGAACGAATTGAGAATTTAAAAATGTTTTTTTTCTCACAAAAAATGATTAATTGCTATTTCTAAGTATAAAACTTTTCCCGTATAGTTTGTAACGTTTACAAATACTAGTGTGGTTGAACCGAGGCTTAACTTGTGGTCTTTAGGTAAAAAAAAATATTTGATGAAAACAAAATACTCTTTATTTTACCCTAATCTGGGTCATTTGGGAAACCTGGAAAAGTCGAGGAATTTCCGAGTCAATAATCCGTAACAACACTAAAGAAGCGAAAAAGGGAACACAAAATTACGTTCAATATAATAAACCTGATGTAATATTAATAATAGTCACAACAATTGTTGCTCTTCTTTTACTCAGTATTAATCCAACTCGGCTAATTATTCGTTAGTGTTAAATAATAATTAGCACGAGAATCACAAGAAACCGAATAATCATACTTTCGTCAATAATTGAGTAAAAAATGATCGTAAAAAATGCCGAGTTTCGAAATAAAAATCGAATTATAAAAAAATTACAATGAAATTGACTAAAGGTAAATAAAATTTCAAATAAATAAAAACTAAATAATAAAACTCAGTCATAAAAAAATGAAAAATATTCGAATGGTTCACCAGGTGATACAATTTATCGTGGACGGGCGTGCAAGCTCGTCCAACGTGCACGCGTATCTCTTGCACATGCAACGACACATCGTAAGACGGGAACAGGGTCGCGGCAACAAGTGTTCGAGGTGCTGCCTGTGGTTCAATCAGAGAAGTTCGCTCAAGAATCATCTCGAGGAGCTTCATCGAAGTGTCAGCTTATCGAGCAAGTGTTATTTTCAATTTTTTTGTCTTTCACTGTAACGAACGAACCACGTCCTTTCCCAATTTGTTCGAAGAAAACGTGTGGTTCCGGACGTACACGTTTTGATATAACATATTGGTAATTTTGCGCTATTGATATTTGTTGTAATTTCTCGCAGGGGCAACACCTTATCTCGCCGGGTTGACACCTTATCAGAAGACGAGCACCGGCATAATGATATCGCGACAGAGGCTCGTGAGCACGAGGCGCATGGAGATCGAGAGCCCACCACCGGAGCTGCCCGAGGAGGATAAGTTCAATAAATGGAACGATGGACCGATTTCCGTTATCGTCACCGACGATAATTTCGGCTGCCAGGAGTGCGAGGAGGACATCAATGAACCCGATCATTATCCGTACGAGAGCTTTGCATTTTTCTTCTCTATCTTTTGGCTTACTATAGTGGAATTTTCGATTACGGGATTGAAAAAATGTATCGAGGAAAATGGAAATGTTTTTGCCATTACTCGCAGAGGAGAGCAGCGTTGTCAACAGTGTCGCTACGTTACTTGCTGCTGGCGAGCCTTCAAGGAGCATCAACGGCAAATTCATAACGAACGTCCAATGACAAGCCTAGTCGTACCCTCGCCCCTTATCAATATTCCGCTTGAAAAGAGGATGCGATGCTCGTGCGGCGAATTCTCCACAAACGATGGCAACTTGTTAGGTACGCTGTTTGGCAAATAGCTAATAATTAATTGTGATAAATATTATCACTGTTGACGTGCCATCTTGTTGTACTATTAAAATAATAGTATTACGGGCTTACACCACTGTAAACGTCCAAAATTACGCAACCTTTCGCAATTTTTTTGGTGGCAGGAAGGGAGGATAATAATATTCAAGGATGTTACTAGTCATATCGTTGAGTGAACAAAAAAAAATTATATTAATAAAGTATAGAATATGGCGACGCTGGAGCCATTGTCGCGAGGCATGTTGAATTCGAAACGCTCTGCGATCCGCGGTATAACTGACGCAAATTTGAATACGGAAAAAATGTATAAATTTCTATCAATTTATACGAGTATAACTAGAGAAACACGTAGACGATTTAGAAAAAATTAATTTTTGTGTAATTGGCAAGCATTTGAAGTAAAAACTCACTTTTCGACCAAAAAAAAGGAGAATCATTTGTGAATAAATAATGTTTAATTAACTTATGAAAAATGCCGTACGTATTTCTCTCCAGAATGTTATTTTGAAGGTGTTTAAAATTTTGAGTGAATAGAATGAAAATTGTTGGAGTTATACTGCATGCCGTTTTGAAAAAAGTGTTTCCGAAAGAAAAAAAAACGGTCACACACGGGTCAGCCACTGTCAGTGCAGACTCACAAGGGCCTGCGGGCCTTTTTTTTACAGGTGCCGAACTTTTTTCCCCTTATTTTAAATGGATCAAAGCATCTTTTAAGTCAATTTAATAATATCTATTTTTTGGAAATTCCAGTGGTGTTACCCCTAAAAATAAGTAAAATAACTATGGCCTTGATAATGATATGATCATTATTTACTAGTTATATTCAGACGGAATATACATTTAGAGGGGGAGAAATTGCGCAATTTCGGGATTTTTTTAACGAAGAAATAATTATTTAACGTTTATCAAACTGCAGGTATACTTTAACAGTATATTTGAGTATACAAAACAATTTTTTAAATTCATTTATCAAAATGCCAGAGTGTTACAGCAAGGTTTCCGCGGGAATGCAGTCTTGTAAACGGGCGTAAACAGTGGTTTACGCCAGCTCCGAATCCGAGCGGTGAGGCACAGCGTTGAAGGGCTGTAACGTTTGAAGTTTTTCAAATTTCGCTTTTAAACTGTGGAAAAATATTCTACATATATAGTTCTATCGTTTAAAGAGAAAAAAAAGAAAGCGATTTTTCGATCGCTTTAAATGTATATTCCGCCTTAAAATTCCAGCATTAAAAGAAAGAAAAAAAAATAACTTGATCCCAATTGGGTGTCAAGAGAATATAAACCCAAACATTTTATAGAGCGGCTTTTTTTCATGTAATTTTTCCGTTTCAGCTGCTCATCTAATAAAGTGCGAGCGAGGTTCGGCTTATCCGAGCGAAGAGCAGCAGTCCGGGATGCTGGACAGCCTGGGCCTCGTGCCCAAGAGCACATAACAAAGAGTGCGTTAGAATTTACGTACGTCGAAGAATAACAATAAAACAAGCGGAGACACGAAACGGGAAAGGAAAGACATTTCCGACGCTGGAGGCGGCAAATCGTGCATTACTTTACATTATGATGTGCGTAAGAGAAAACAAAAGAGTAAAAAAAACCCAGGTGAAGCGACGACGACGACGATGACAACTGGAAAGTGATCTGTACGATCGTTTGGAAAAGAAAACGTATCCGTTATTTCTTTTCCTTGTTGCTGCAGCCAATCCCTTCCCCGACTCCCCTTCTGTCCACAAAGTCCCCCGAATTTTCCCACTTCCGGACGCAACGATGAATTTTCTTGTATTTTTTTTTAATCTAGCAATCACGTCTTTATTACGGAGAAAATAATAATAATAATAAATGTAGCGTTCAAAATGATCGATGTGTTTTCTTTTCGCTGATTTTCCTCTCGTTTTGCGGTCCTCCTCCGGAACTTCCGGTACGGCGCGGGTTCTTCCGCTTTGCGATTTGCGACAAAATACGATGTTATCTCGAATCAGTTTTTGTGTTCACTCTTCATTTCTTTACGACTATCGTTCATAATTAACTGATACACCGAAGTGGTCGGTCGGATTGTTCGCTTAATTAGTAATGATAATTCTACGTAAGTATTGTGTATTGTGTGTGTGTGTGTTACGTGTTTCTGCGTAACTTCGTATCTCGTGACGTACTACGATTTTTTGTTTGTTTTTTTTCGCCATTTTTTACACGTTCTTTCAATATATTTTTATTATTACTTATTTTGCTGTATCATACGCAATTAACGCAGAGGGTCGCAATTTATATTTCCAATAACTCTCCGGGGGCCTATCAATCGGACGTTAACCTCACCGTTTTCTTTTTTTTTGTCTCGTAAGTCTAAATTGCGAAATAAACGATATTGTGAGAAATATACATATATGTTTAAAGTGCAATATAGTATACTATGAAGCAACGACCTAGATACTGGAAAAAACCGAAAATTCGCTTTTCGTGGACGTGAGAAAAAAATCAGACTATGCAAATGTAAAAAAAAGTTTGTTAAGAAACAAGAGACATTATTTCGTTAAATCGATTAGAAGGATAATACTCAATTTATGGAAAACAGTTGGAAATTGGGTTTCGGGGCAAAGGGTGCGATTTCTTGTTAATTTTTTTGTTTTTTTTTTCTTCTTTTTTTTTTGTGGTGATATTTGGTTAACCGGAGACTTGTCGTTAATAAATGTATACGCGAATATTTACGTGAGGGGGAGGGCTTGGAATTAGAAAAGCGCGGGCGACTCTTTTAGCGATTAAGGAGAGTGTCATTGACACTTCGTACAAGAGAATAAATCGTTATTAGCCGTCTTTCGTCTTTCTTTTCTTTGAAGCATAATAATGAGCCCTACTTTACTCGACTATGTGTTCTTGTCAACGCGATCGCCTCTCGGAAGGCGGAAGGGGGGGGGGGGGGGGTAGACGCTACGTCGAACGAAAATTTTCTTTGATCTTGGCACCTTGGCCAAAAAGCGCGATTCTCCTTCCCTTTTAGCTCGATATTTTTTTTTCTTTTGCCTTTCGACTATAATTCGAGGCGGAGATGTTCGTGGATTAAAAAGTGACGATGAAACGAAGGAAAATTGCTGCTTGGCAGTTTTCACAAATAAAATCGCGTTATGAAAACCGCAGCTTATGGCGCGTGCAGCAAAATGAAAACAAAATAAGAACAAGAACAAAAACGGACGCCTTTTTTCTTCTTATATCACGTTTCTTCCTTTTTGGGTCCTGATCTGTTATTTTTCCTTGGGAATTTCGGGGCTGCGTGGGGGTGGTGTGTCGACGATGGAAAATCTGAAAAATTGGAGAGATATAAAGATATATATAAAAGGAGAGTGAGGTAGAATTCGAATCGTCAACCTTCATTGAGGTATTTCAATTTCACGAACCCGAATTTTTAATAATTCACTGATTTTCGCTTACGATGATCTGATTTAATCGATTTAAGGCTGATTTTGTGATTTCCAATTCGGCTTTGACAAGCCTGAAACGGTTTACTTTCTATCAGCGCTGAATTTAACGAAAAAAAATATTTCGAATAAAAAACCATTTTTATTTTCGTTAAATTCAGCAATAATTAAACCGTTTCAGGCCTGCCGAAGCCCAATGATTTTGCCAAGTTGGAAAAGACAAAATCATTAATAGCATTATTAGGATTGAAATGATAAAAATCTTCTTAAAAAATAGAAGGAAAAACGGGCCCACGATGAGACTAGTCTTTAAAATCACGGAATGGGTCACTATTTTAATGAATATTTTTAACAAAATAAAAAAGACCCTCGTCTTTGAAAAATTTAGTCTTCACTTTAGAAGCCAAATAACGTCGACATGATAATTGATCATTTTTTAAATATTTTTTGAAGAGAGTATGCTTCAAAATAAATACATTCGTCGATATGTTAATTAATCCAGGAGTTGTCAGCGTTTAAACGTTTCCAAAACTTCCGAAATCGCAATTCTGCAGGAAAATTTCAACTCCTAAAAGGGAAGAGGTAAAAATTTAAAAAAATGGTGTGGATATTCCTTAGTTGCGGTACAATTAAAAAAAAAAAAAAACAGGCATATAACAAATGGTCGGGGCCACGGGCTAGGTGTAATGGCGTGGAATGCCTCATATATATGTATAGAAGAATCAGTCGAAAATTATAATCGAATACAGTGATCAGCAGGGCTTGAGAAAAAAAGAAAAAAAGAAAAATGAAACATTCGTACCTGTTGCTGTGAATCCCGAGAGGGCGACCTCGCACAGTTGAGCAATTACTCAACAGCGTAGAGCATGTAGATATTGCCTGAATCGCAGCCCGGTGGTACGAGGGCGTGATTCGGCGGCAGGATCGAGAATCCCAGGAACATGAAGGTACGTACGAGCATGGCTGTAAAAAACAAACGTTTTTTTTCCTCCAACGAGTAAAAATGTACTTCGGGACGAGCTAAATGGGCTGTGACTGTCGAACTTTCGGTCAAGAGGAAAAAATTGAATTTCCGGAGGGAAAAAAATTAATTTTTTTTTCTGTCAGCGAACCTCGATCGGTACGATCCTTCCTGAGGCAAATGACGATGTTGTTGCATTGCAGAGTCTCCTCCGCATACTCGAGGAGCGATATGAATCCCTCCTTCGATCCCTCGGGCAATAGGCAGCTGGGAACCCGTATGTAGAGTGTGCCGCGCCATATCAACGTTTCCCACTCTACGGACGTGCTCTCGGTCAGATGTAGCGTGAAAAGTAAACGTAGCGACTCGTTGCTTCTTACGGCTTTTAACAATTCATCCTCCTGCGCGGGTCCGATTATTAAATATTTTCATACGTTGTTTCTTTTTTTTCTATCATTATTTCCGCGTCTTGGATTCAAGACGATCGGAAAGTTTCTTCGTCACCTGTACAATGTGTGAGCTCACAGAGAGCTGACTCTGCTTAATCCCCACGCCGCGGCTCTCTGCGTTGACTGCGGATACAGACAATGCGGCATGGGGCGCATCAGGACCACCACAGAGGCCCCACACCCAGCGTTATGGAATAGCACTGCTGCTCGGACGTTCCTTCCTCCAAGGACTCCTCCATGCTCTTGTTGTACAGCATTTCACTTGAGCGACAAACGAACGAACGATTAGTCGATATAAAAATAAGAAACACTATTGAAAAGTCTCTCGATCATTTTCAGATATGAAAAATGAACAAAGAATTTCATTAATTCGCGAACAATTAAGGGATCATTGTAAAATTTTCGAAAAAAAAACGATTTTCTTCGCATTCTCCGATAGTATGAGCGGTTATGAATTCGAATTATTCTGGTTGCCACAGCCATTCTCAGGAAAAGGAAATCGAAAAAAAAAATCGCGAAAATCAGCTATTTTTTAACCCGTTACACTGTGATGATCGCTTGAAGGTGAATTTTATATTGAGAAAAAATATTTTCGAGGGGAATGTACCGAGCTCGGGGACTCATGGTGGCTTAGTTCTTCTGCGATTTCCGGCGATCAAGCAACGCTCCCGGGATAAATAATAATGATTATGACGATAGATAACAGCAAGGATAATAATAACAACGCGGATAACAATAGCAGAACGTAATAATAGTAATAAAAAATCGACTGGTTGGTCAAAATAAAGCCGGGGATAAATTTCGTCGTGGCTGACGGAAAAGGCGCAAAAATGATAGTGGCACCGATGTACGATCTAAGGAAACTTTCCGCGGCACAATCGTCTTCGAGTAGGCCAAATATCAAACTGTCGAATCTACGTGTAGAGCCAGGTCTTTTTATACGAGGAACACAGAGTACGAAGAAGAGATTGAGTAAGAGAAAGAGGTTTGAAAGTGCGCAGGGAAGAAATGAGATAATTGTCAGATTCTTGGGACTCGATCCAAACAAACATTGGAGCGGGCGTCCGGCCAAACACAAAACTTATTCTCTCTCTTCCCTTTTCGTCTTTCGTTTTTATATTATTATTTAACTCGCGACTCTTGCGCTTTTTTCGCATACGCCATGTTCGATGAAACGCTTGGCCGGTGCCGAAACGTCAAAGATTATTTAACCAATGTTTACCCGCGTTTTTGCGTTACTTTGGGTTTTTAGTACAATCATAATAATTATTATCATAAGAATGAAGTGTAAAATAATAATTGTTTGAATAAATAAACCCAAAACAAAGCCTAGCAAAGGTTTGTGTTTAGGTTTTTACATCGTTGAAACGCAACGATATCTTTGTTATTTCTTAGCGTCTATTATCATTTTGAACCTTTCGTTTGGAACTCGAGGTCGTAAATTTGTAATAAAAATACGAAAAAACTTTCGAATGATTTTCATAGCTTCAATCGGCCGAAAAAGAAATGTTATTAATGAAGAAGAATTCATTCTCGTTGCGTCCCAACGATGCAAACTTCAAGATCATTCAGTTGTCTACTCGCTATACAATGGGGCGTTTGAATGTTTTTCCCGTATAACGAATAATAAATATTAATCAATGCAACGAAGAAGTGTTCAAACATACAAAAAACGACGTCAACAGTATTATAATTATTGAAACGTATAAAAAAATAATTGTTTAAATTAGTAAATAAAACACAAAGCCAAACAAAGGATCAAATATTAATTTGCCGTTTAATCGTTACGAGCAATAAAAAAAGAGGGAAAACAAACATTCAACACTTTTTACATAACATTGAAAACAAAATGTATCGATAAATCGGGGTCGAATCAATTTGTAAGTTCACACGGGTTATCAACTACTTCAAACGAATTGTCATGCTCTTTCCCGTTTTTTTTTTTTTTTTTTTTTTTTCGTTTTCTTCGTTTGTACATCACAGTAGGTCGCGACGTGGGCGTTTCAATTAGCTGAAAGTCATCGTTTTATTGGTCTCGAGGTCGCAACTGTGATAAGCGAGAAAAAGTGCAGCGGAAACGAAATATTGCCCGTTTCTTTGTTTTTTTTTCTTGTAATTTAACTCTTCGCGAGTTTGCCTATTTTTCACGGAAATGTGATAATATAATGATTAATATTCTGGTAATTATATTATTCCAATTGACATCGATAAAAATAAAAATAATAGGTTATTTATTGTTATTATTATTATCATATTGTTCTAATAGGCGACATTGATAACAACAACAATAATAATAAGAGCAACAGGTTGTTGATAATTATTATATTAAATATATATAATGAAATTGATAATATATAATTATCACCATATTATTATTATCGTTAACGGTTGTGGTATGCGGTTCCAACTTTAATAATGATAACAATAATCATATTATGTGACTCGACAACTTCTCGATTAGCGTGTCAAATTCTTATCAATGGGTCTAACTCGTAATCAAAGATAATATAGTTTCTTTTCAATGTTTCAAGCTACGATAAGAGGGCAGAGATAACGTTCTCGGAAAACGGATGCCGAGGGGCGCGATACCTGCACAATCTGACTAAACGATCGCATGGAATGAGAAAAAACGAAAACAGGAGAGTGGGGAGACAAATATGTCGCGTTTAATCTTTCGACGTTTGTATTTGAGGCTCGAGACTATTCACAATCCGATTTGATATCGTGTCACGATTTTTTTGGGCTTGCTTATCGATAATGTGCCGAGGATACAGCGCGTTATTATCATTTGGCTTTGTCGTCAATTATTGATTATGATACTATAATAAACTAAACTAAACTAATGTAAAAAAGATACTAAACAAATGTATTATTGCTATTTCTATTATTGTTGTTGTTATTATTATTATATTTGTTTCTATTACGTTTAAGTTGCTGTCATCGATTTTTTAGGTATCGTGATTATTGTCATTATCAGCGGGATGTAGGTTAGAGATCGACGTAAATAAATAATGGCGCGAGACTACGTGACGAAAACACGTTACTACGCGAGCGTATCCCTCGTATGTCGAAATGATCGAAGAGCTCTTTGTTCCCCTCTTCGAAAGGTGCGCGGCCCACAAGTATCGACGTTTGTTTGTTTTTTTTTCGTCTGTTCTTTTTCTCGAGTTATTTTCCGCGGACGCGGAGGTCAATTGACGAACGTGCCCGAGTTAAGTTGCCATTACGTGTGTCACGAATCGATTGATTTAACCTTCGTAAATGTTTTTTTACGCGTCGCCTCTGTGGATTTAAAAAAAGAATGTTTTTTTTTCAGGATTGTGAGATTGGAGCCCATTGGGTCAATCGGTAAAAAATTGCGAAGGGAAAAAAAGATGCGGGCTCCACTTCCGGTTCGCGTTTTCCCCGTTTCGGGCGAAGCGGTAACGAATTATTTGCGGTGCGAAAATAATTATTGTGAAGAAAATGCAGAAACAGCGGGATGGACAGTTGGCGAAGTGACAAGATGGCGTCGTGGAGGAGTTAAGACAAAAATGGCGCAGCACTCTTGGTGAGTCCCGACTTTTCTTCCCCCTCCTCGGGAAGGTTCTTTCACTTACCAATTACTCGATATTAAGCCAGGCATGATTTCGTCGTTTTTACTAATCTTCCAATTACTCAGCATGCGACTAATACTCATACTTCTTCTTTCGTAAAATCTTGACGATTGTGTAAACGTGTTTCGTGATGAAACCTTTCGCTCGCGAGCGCTAATTCAAGTCGTGATATCGTGGGACGACGCGAGAAGTAAAAACGAACTGTGGCAAAAGTTCTCGTGTATACGACAAAGCTGTTCGTGATAGACTGAAGCTGCGGCGGATGTTCTCGGGCTTTCGATGCGCTCGAGACGCCGGAAATGACACCGAGCGTTACGTGCCGGCTCCGTACGGAAGCTGGTGTTACCAACTGAGCCGCGCGGTTCGAAGAACGACCGACAGATAGCCCTACCGACGTATTATTTTCCCGGCAAAAAAAAACTTCAAAATATAATTTTTGAGATCCGGTGCGGGAAGGCTGTTTTTTCGTATTCTCGTCTGCTTCTTCGGTTCCTTGTTATTCTCGGCATAATTATAGCTGCTGCTTCGTCTGCCGGGTGGATGTCAACGTTTTAGAATTTTACGAATTTGCCCCGAGGCACGGAGGTTCGACATGGAGCCCGGAAGTGGAAGAAAGGTTAGGTTATGTTTTCGTTTACGCGACCCGGCAAGTTTTCTTCTATCAAGCGAGAAAAATTGTTGAGACATAGATGAAATTACCAGTACCGATATTTCCGTCGAAAAAAAAAACTTAGAGTAGTCGCGAATAGTTTGGGTTTTGTCATTACAGGTTGGTGAGATATTTGCAGCGGCCGGCGCAGCCTTCAACAAGCTCGGAGAGCTCACGATGCAACTGCACCCGACCGCGGATTCTCCGGCTGGGTAAGCTCGCTTCCACTGTATCAGTGGCATCAAAAATATCGCGCTGCCCTGTATTCTACTCTTATGATTGTCTAAACGCACGTGAATCACCGTGGAGCGTCATAGACTGGATCGTTTTCTGCGTAACTTACAAATTAGAGAAACGGATCATCCGAATAGGCAGTGACGCTCCAGGGTTCGAGTTAGACCACTCGGAAGGCCGCCGCAGTGTTAGAAATCTTTAAGAAGCGTTTGTCATAACTCGGCGTATATGTTTTTGCGCCTTATCGGCAGCAAATGGACGGACGAGGAAATTGAGATGCTGCGACGCTCGGTGAAGACTTTTGGCGAGGATTTGAACAAAATAAGCGAGCACATCAAGGGAAGAACGGTGTAAGTTTTCGTATTCGTGATCTCTCGCTCTGGCTGACATTGGTCTCTACGCGAACGGCTGCTCAATTTCCGCGTCGGGGCATCCAGGAATAAGGAGATTGACACGAAGTTGGATATCCTTGTTGCAGATCGCAAATCCGTACGACCTTGAAAAAGAAGGCTTTCGAGGAGGCGGGAGTGCCGATCGGCAGGGGCCAGCAACAGGCGACACCGCAGAAGCAGGTGCAGCAGCAGCAAAGTGTACCAGCGGGGAATCAGGGCTTGATGGGAAAGTCGGCGGAGGTGACGTTAAACATGCTCAACGCTCCTGAGTCTGAGGTTGACGTGGAAGGTTTGCCGGACGAGTGTCAGGTGAAGCTCGAGTTCGAGGGCGCCACGGAGGAGGTAGCCTCATAGTGACGGGTCTCTCCGGAGGGACGAAATATTGCCGGTCGAATAACTTGTAAATGTATCACTGTATTTTAATACTTCAATAATACGCCGTAAGAAAACTAATGCAAGTGTGAGGAATCAACTATAGTGCCTGTCGATCGTTGTCCTGTTAAGATGCAGTCACGAGCATTTACGACGCGTTACTGACTAGGTTATTTACCAGCAGTCGGCAATTTACCGACAGTCGGTATTGCAGACGAGCGCTTGGAGCGTTGGGTTCCTCAGGCGTCAATTCTCCCCGTTCTACGACGGTCTGAAAGAAAATACCCTCGAAACCGAGTTGTTTTTTTTATCAGCCCTGAATCTTTCTCGTAAGCTTTTGAACGCGTCGTCAAGTGACGCAATTCTCAAAAAATCGAAGGAGTGTAAAAGACCAAGGCGTCCTGAGTGACAATCTTCGAAAGGAACAAGTTTCTTGTGTTGTTTTATTCCGCACCTCTGCCCACGGTATTGATCGGGCAAAATGGCGACCGTCGGCGAACCTCTGAATCTGGCGCGAGGTAATAGGCGATTTGTTTATTTTCATTCTCGTTACAATATTCACTGCTTGGCCATCGACCAAAACGAATAACCCAAACAATTTCGGACGAATAAAAAATATTCACGTAACAGTATGATTTTATCCATTGAGTTCTTTCAATCGATACATTCTCCTTCGCTATTCGTAGCAAAAAAATACAATTGAAACTCGCGTTTCAGATGTGAAACGTTCCATCGAACTTTTGGACAAACTGCAGAAAGGTCAGTGCGAAAAGAAAATGCAAACAAAAAGTTTTTATTATCATTTGAGGATTAAAATGTCTATTATTCATTCTATGCATTATTTAAATTTAAATATATTTATTTGAGGATGCTAAGCGATTATTAATATTACAACTACAGGCGGAGAAATTCCCAGCACGAAACTGGCTACCCTACAAAAAGTGTTGCAGAGCGACTTTTTGAATGCTGTGCGTGAGGTGTACGAACATGTTTATGAAACAGTGGACATACAGGTGTGTTTGTTGCAAACTTTGTCATTTGAATAATAATAATGCACAGAAATAATGTGCAATAATAATAATACATTGACACAATATATCATAATGATACGCCAAAGCACAGAACATAATTTTGTGTGCAATACTTCTTGTAAACTAGCTTGGCTAGTTTAAAGATGTTATCGCGCGTTCTTTCTACATTTGATTAATTTTCAAAATAGATTCAAACCATTGATTGAATTAACCCTTAATCCGTGAACTTGGGTCATTTTCGTCCTGCCCAAAATCAATTTCTTCGCCGGTTGCTCGATATTTAATGTAATGTAATAAAAAATAATTATAAGGTTCATCAGAATGTTTTTAAAAGTCAAAATAAACGATAATGTTTTTGAGGAGGTTTAACAATAATACGCCATCTCACAGAACATAATGTCAATGGTAGGAAATGTGACGAATAAACAATTAAAGGGTTCCCAAGACGTGAGAGCTTCCGCCACGGCTAAGGCGACCGTTGCTGCATTCGCTGCTAGCGAGGGCCATGCTCATCCCCGAGTAGTCGAATTGCCCAAGACGGAGGAGGGTCTCGGTTTCAACGTGATGGGCGGCAAGGAGCAAAACTCGCCGATCTACATTTCGAGAATAATACCGGGTGGCGTGGCTGATAGGCACGGCGGCTTGAAACGTGGCGATCAGCTTTTATCCGTCAACGGCGTGGTTCGATATTTTTCTTACCTTACCGATTGCAACGTTATCACGTATAAATTTTAAAGAATTCACAAATTTGCGTTTATTCCTAAAAAATTGTAGGACAATTATATTCGTTTTTGAAAAACCGTAAGTGTTTAGTTAATATTTTGTTTCTTTTTTTCACATTTGACATTGGATTCATTTTGGAGAAATAATATTTATTCCTTTTTCTCACTCAAACAATGAGATACGATAATTATGGTTTTTGTTCAGTGCGTCGAGGGTGAGAACCACGAGAAGGCGGTCGAACTTCTGAAGCAGGCACAAAATTCCGTAAAACTCGTGGTACGCTACACGCCGAGAGTTCTCGAGGAGATGGAGCTGCGTTTTGACAAGCAGCGAGCCGCTCGTAGACGTCAGCACATGCAGTGAAGGAATAAATATTGCAGGAAAGAATCCAAACAAAATATTCTCTCGACTCAACACTTCTCCTCTCCGCTAAAAATCATCCTTTAACTTGGCCCGATCATTTTCAGCCTCCTTCGACTGCATTTACAAGCTTTTCTGTCTGTTCACATACATATAGATATATCCTTTAACAAATACTTTACGGTGTATCATATTATAAGCGTACGAGCATAATTGTGTATTAAAGTGTCGAAAGAGACGAAAATAAAATGATGTACGATAACCGGACGTCTCGTAAACGAGCTTGAAATTGTTCATTTTTTTACAAGTTTTTATTTAACTTGACTTCCTGTGACACGCAAAGCGGGAAATTGATATTTCACCCAATTCCCGACTACTTAGAGTATCCATAAAACTCAACTTTTAACTCGTAAACTACTAGTAACAACTAACTAGTGAAATCAATTAAAGACTGAAAAGTAGCAAATAATATATATGCAAAAAAAAATATTTTGAAAAAAAAAGCTTTTATTTGATGTTCTAAAGAGAGGAGGAAAATAATTTTTTTTAGCAAGTCACCTATAAGTGACTAAATTAATACTTGGGGTGCACAACATTTAGACATTTAATCTTTAATTTTCGTAAATCCATTAAGATATCAACTCCGTTGAATGTATCGTAAAACAACCTTAGATTTCTTAAATGAAAATCCTGAAACTGAGTATTAATGAAATTGTATTGATCAAATTTATTGAACCTTTAAAAAGTTGAGCGCCACAAGCTTTTATGTATAGTCACATATATATGACTTGGTAAACAAAAAATATTCTACACTTTTTGATACATTAGATGAAAGCTTGTTTAGAAAAGAAAATCTTATTTAAATTTATGTACTTCCCGGCCGAACGGGAAAAGCTTCGGCGCGCCGGCGCACCGCTCGCACTCGCGGCCTTTGTTTTGTCGATAAATCACGCGAATATTTCACGGCTCGATTTTTGCCCACATACGTGTCGAGATCTCGCCCTCGGGGGAAAACAACCCCGATCATGGTGCTGAACGAGGTTGAGAAGTTGCTGGGCGAGCTAGAAAAGGCCGAATTGGAAGTTAGTAATGTCGACGAACATTCGATACGCCTAACCTACAAATCAAACCAACTTACCAATTTGGGTTTCTATGCGTTTGTTCGAGTCTTACACGAACGACGCAATTTCGTCGAACGTTTGGCGATTCTCGCGAACATTCGATACGCCTAACCTAAAAATGAAAGCAATCGACTGACGTAAATCCCGTAAATGTTACTCATGACGTTCTTTCGCCGACAGGCGTCAGGCGGAAGTCCAGCAGTGCAAACGTACACGCGCCTTTTAGCCATTTACCTCTACCAGAATGATCTGTGAGTCGTTCGGTCTTCTCGTCGCTCCATTAGCTCCATCTTGCTGCTCGCCGATAACCGTGTATCTTTGTCCTCTGCAGCTGCAACGCCAAATTCCTCTGGAAGAGAATACCATCCGTCACGAAGAACGCCTTGCCCGAATTGTCTAGGATATGGCAAGTGGGCCAGAAGATGTGGCAGCGCGACTGGCAGGCTGTCCACGTCGCTCTGATCGTCGACTGGAGCGAGGACGTCGCCAATATCATGAACGCGCTCAAAGGTAAGATCCGTCGGTTGACGCTGATCTCCGTACTCGACTTTCCTCACGAATGTACGAACTTTGCGCAGAAAACGTGCGAGAGAGAGCTGTCTCCCTCATCTCTGACGCGTACTCGTCTGTCGACCTGTCCGTGGTCGCGCGCATGACAGGCCTGAGCCCGGAGGAGGCGCGTAGCCTGGTGATCCAAAGAGGCTGGGCCGTGGACGAGACAACAGTGAAGCCGTGCAAGTGCGACAAGGAGCGCTCCATACCCGGGGACGCCAGCCTCACGGAGGATCAGCTCTACAAGCTCACCCAATTCGTTTCCTTTCTTGAGAATTGAGCGAATTCTCGATCATCCAAGTACTCTTATCCATTCTTTTTTTTTTCACCTCCACACAAAAACGATGCATTGGTAAATAAAACAAATAAATTTACAAAGCGAAAAAAAAGGGCGAGAAATTGCAGAGGTGAAAAAGGACGTACGACGTCGCGATTTTTCTTCCACATATCCAACTTTAGGTGTCTTAGTTTTAGCCTGAAAAAAAAACGAACAGTAGCGGACGTTTTTTTCCATGATCGTGTCGAAAAATTTCCACACGTGAGAATACACCGAGATTCAAAGTTGGAGAGGAGGAGGATGGTCACGCACCTTCGATTGTTTCTCTCGCGATGATTCGCCAGCGCTCACCTATAGTCACGTCGTATCTCTTCGGGCAATCCTTGCGCAGCCTTTATTGTTTTCCATTACCCGAGGCTCCCTACATGCCTTTTTCTCTTTCATTTTGTATCATTTTTTTTCTCTCTTCTATTCGTCTTGTTCTCAAGCCTCGCGGGACTTTCTTCGCAGAACATGGGTGTGCGCTGGTACAGGGTGTTTTAGAAGTTTTAACAAACTGTTACATATGTACGTTCGTTAAGGTGATGCGCGTAAATCGAGTTCTTTTTTATTCGTTTCCACAACTAACAAGCTTGTGCACAAGGGTGGCACAATTTTGAGGTCTATGTTTTCCTTTTTCTCACCATCTAATTATCTTTTGAAAAAAATCGAAGCTGCAAGCGGTCAAAAAACAATTGGCAGTTGCTCAAGCCTGCCAAAAAATCGAATTTTCATTTGAAAGACGATTCTTTTTTTCGTCCACTTTTCACCCATGAATGTTACGCTTTATAATGGTGGAATTAACCTCGCGAAAGCTCTGGCCGGCCAATGAATATTTAGTGGTCGCACAAGAGCTTTGAAATTTCAAATTTTCGCCAATTTTTTTTCACTTTTCGCTCATAAATTTGATGCCTTGTAAAATTTTCAAAAAATTTAATCCTTTTTTCTTTAGAAGCAGATTTTTCAAATTTACCTCACACTAACCCAATAATTATAATCTTTGTTCTCATAAATTCATTTTTAAAGCTCTTATCCGTAAACAAAATTAGAGATCGTTTTATTGGTAAAACTGAAATGGTAGCTGTTCCCCGCGCATCGGAATGCGTCATACAGTTGGTCTCGTTAGTCAAACTGGGGACCAATTGTAGTCGTACTTTGACGAGCGACGCCATAATACAATAATACATAATAACACATATCGTCTAATAAATGTTTGTTACAAATGATTATAATAATTTATTCAGAAAATGTAACACTTCGCTGTTTATTTTGTTTTTATGCTACAAGGAATGCGAGATTTATTTCGTGGTGAAAATTCTGAATTTCCAAAAACCTTGACCGACCGCTAAATATTCATTGCCTGGCTAGAGCTTGATTTGAAAATGAGCTTGATTAAAAAGTCGGCGAGATTAATTTAAAAATTATAAAGTGTGAAATTGACGGGTGAGAGGTTGACGGAAAATACAATCGATTTTTTAATGAAAAATCGAGATTTTGGAAGGCTCGAGCGACCTCTAAATATTTATTAACCACTCGCAGTGGTCAATAGATATTACCGCGACAATATTTTTTTAAGATCTTTTAAGATCATTGGATGGTGAGAAAAAGGAGAAAAAAAGACCGCAAAATTGTGCCACCCTATTGTGTGTGGTAACGAAAAAAGGCAAATCTTGCGAGGAAGAAGACTTTCTCGCGGAAATCAAATTGGCTTTCTTGGGCATATTTTGTATTATTTTTGTCTGGGATTTTAGAAAGAATGAATTTTTAGGCAAAGTACGAAATGCTTTCGCGCGATTTCTTTTTTTTATCTACCATATGCTAGCTTTTTTTATGGTCTCCAAGAGAAAAAACGATTTTTTGTGCGTCACCCTTTATACATATGTAAAGTTAAATCTATGCACCTCGTCATCATATTTTGCCCCTGGGCAATGTAGAATGCTTCCCCCCTCTCTCTCTCTCTCTCTTTCTCTTTATTTCCCGCCCTCGTCCTTTTTTCTCGATACCTCCGTATGTTCTCTCTCTCTCTCTCTCTCTCTCTCTCTCTCTCTCTCTCTCTCTCTCTCTCTCTCGTTGTATTGAGGCGGATACGATGACAGTGCGCGCTGAACGCTCGTGGAGCACAACTCTGTCCGCGTACATTCCTCTTCCCTCTGTCCCGCCCGTGTCCCCGTACAGACTCGCGATCTGCGCTCAGACCCCTTTCTTCTTTTACTTTCGATCGATCCATGATCTCGCACTATTTCATACAAATATACACATACAGTGGGTGAAAAAAAGTATTTGTACATCTAACACGAAACTGTTGTCCATTTGGCTTTGTTTGTTCGTTCGTGTTGTCCCAAGATTTTTGTACACAAACACCATGTATATTTAGCGATCGAACACAGAAACCTAAGCATTTAACTTTTTTCGTAGGATAATTTGAAGAAAAAAAAACCACGTGTACAATGACTTTTTTAACCCACCGTATATATTTTTCGATTTCGTTTTTTTTTCTCCGTTTAGACCGAAAAACAAAGTAGAGCAAGACTACGATTTCCGTGGCGAGACAATTTGTGGAGTGGTAAAAGTTGATATTTCGATTATTTTGCTTCAAAATTTGAAATTGTTTTTTTCTCAAAAATGATGACGATTTTTTCGAATTTGAAAATGTCTTTGTTTATCGCAGAGGTACCGTCATGTTATCACTAATAATGAAAACCAGACAAGGTAACTTGGAGGTAGCTTAAGCAGTGTCTGAAAAGTACAAAATGTGTTTTATATATCACTACCGTGTTTTCCTAGATTATAGGCGCGTCTAGACTGGGAGCAAATTAGTACCTTCAGTGGCTAGGAGTCCAAAGAGGGTTTAAAAGTTCATCCCTCTTCGAACTCATAAGGTTCCATAGTGACGCCTACACTTTAAGGAGCTGGGGTCAATTAGAAGACCTAAAACGCCTTTTTTTGATTATTTTACTGCTGGTTTATTTAATTTCCTATCAGTATTTTTTCAACAAAAGAATTCATGCTTGAAGCAGTAACTTTTTCATGACAACATATTGATTTGCAGCCGAGTTATGAGCCAACTCCAAATGTCGAAAAAAGGCGTTTGTTGGTGTACACAGTTGTTCAGGCCTGGATCATGTGTAGTCGAAAATTTTTATGAGATCATTAGTTAACAGCACTGGCTTCCAGGTGGACGAAGAGATTAGGCTCGTTTGATTTTTTACAAAATGGCGGATGTGCGAGACATCTTTTTTTCCCCCTAAAAACAGTCTCTCATTTTTTGGCTATAAAAAAAAATCACCGTATTAAAAAAAGCCTTCGTCCATCCACGAGATTATAGTATCTTAAATAAATGATCACGATAGTGACGATCAATATAGTATCTTAAATAAATGATCCACGAGATTATAGTATCTTAAATAAATGATCAACTTTAACACACGCATAGAGTACAATGACTTACATGTATATCTGAGTATTTAACAATAGATTCACCTCAAGTAGGCCGATAGACCCTTATAATACCTGCCGGCGTCGAGCGCAGTCTACCGTTTTTATACCCGCCTGAGACCGCTTCACTTGAAATCGTATATCTCTATAAATTACGGTCGGATCTTTATGAAATTTACAGAGAATCCTTTCAAGATGTACTTTCGAATGTTGAAGTTTAAAAAATCAATTTTTTGTAGTTGCTGGTTGACCCTAACCCCTTAAGAGTTCATCTCGAAGTAACCCCAAACGAGCTCGCCCGATCGGATTCCATTATTGGTGATGATTATACTAAAGATATAATTATGATTGAAGGTATTATACTCATAAGCAAAAAAATCGTGGAATTTTGGCGTATTTTCAATTACCGCTAAAAGCGCTGATATTTCCTTAAGGAAGCCGAAACGGCTATTTTTCTAATCTCGAAATTCTCATTATTTCGGTTGGAATATCAGGAATCAATGCTCCAATAGAACAATATGTCCTTTGACTATCAAATGTACAAGGAAGTCAAGCCCCACCGACACCCCTACAATTTTACATATATATTTTTTTTAACTTGAGGTTACTTTTTTTAAAAAGTAATATATAAATTATATAAAAAATCAAGGGCTTTCATGACATTTTGATCAAATAAAATTCATATTTTATGCATTGTACATGGAATTAAATGAAAAACAACGATTTTTTACAATCAAATTGTCATCTTTATTGAGGAAACTTACTATCATTGAGATAACAATCAACTCGAGCAACATTGTAATAAACTTGAACAACAAATTTCAGCAGCAATGGAAAAAAAACAAATTAGTCAAATCCGTATTTCGACGGTTTGTTAAAGTAGCTCCAAAAACTGGCAAAGTTACTCTCGATGTCAATTTAACCCCGTTTCACGGTACTATCCTCCGAAATAGTGTTAGAGAGACTCAATATTCACTTTATTCATCGTGCTTTACAACGACCTCCGGGACAAATAAAAATACGGAAAACATTGCAAGAAAATACGAGAAGTCAAGAGAATATCGATCGTGATGCGGATACGCAGTTAAAAAGTCAACATTAGACAGTCCAACGGCATTAGAACAAAAAGGAGCAGAGAAAATTAAAATATCATGAAAAATAAAAATCGTTAGTCAGAGAGAGAGAGAGAGAGAGAGAGAGAGAGAGAGAGAGAGAGAGGAGGGTAGGCTAAAGTCTCAAAATTCCTTCAGGCATCAAATCATCGGAATCGCGTAATTTATTCACGCCGGTGTGCGCCGCTCTACGATCGAGAATCCCATTGTTTCTCGCGTTGCGTCGATCTCACGCGAGTAAGCACAAGAGAGAGAGAGAGAGAGAGAGACTTTTGTAATATGTAGTTATATAGCTCCTCCTCCCCTCGTCTGCCCCGGGGCGGGGGGTGGTGCAGATAAAGGGGTTAGGCGGGTTCCTCGTATAGTGTCAATGACTGGGACACCTTACGTACTTTGGCTCGCGGCGCGGGGGTTGTCGAAGAACGCCGTAGAGGTTTTTTTTTCATGCCCCCCCCCCCCCCCTTCTCGACTTTTTTCTCTCATTCCATTTTGTTTTTTTTTTAAATCTTTTTCTCATTTTTCTTCTCGTTGCATTTCACAACCCGGTAACGCTCGATCTGTGAAAGGTGCGCGCAGGTTACGGGAGGTGAAGTGTGGGTATGTGTGTGTGACCGATAGGCACCTCTTAACATAGTCGCAATATGCAACAGGCTAGGCAGCCTCCGGCATCTCTTCACGTATATCCCGTGTGTGTGTGTGCGTGTGTGTGTGTGTGGACTTCGAGCCGCGGTGATGTTCCAGGAGGAGCGCTGGAGAACGGGGTTGTGCCAGTACAGCGAGGAAGAGAGGGAGCGAGAGAGAGAGAGAGAGAGAGGTTATGTACGCGTGCTAGCGGAGCAACTGTACACGGAGGACGAGCGAAGAAGCCGAGGAGGCGAAGGGTAGCACGGAGGAGATCGCCTCGCGAGGAGAACGGGATACGGGATCAGCTGGGGTTAGGGTTCGCGATATGGCTTGCAAGCGCGCCCACGCGCTCCATTGTCTATTTTCTTCTTTCCTCTACTGGAATCCTTTGTTTGCCTTTTTTGCTGTTTGCATCTACATGTATCGGGCTTACACGGGAATCTTGTTTTTACCGCGTAACACGTTTTTTTTTCCTTGGAACGGAAGACATTTTTTTTTCGCTTTAGTTTCCTTCATATGCGTATAGCTGTATTGGCCTCGCAGCTTGGAAAAGCTTATCTTTACAGTTGACACATTTTTAAATTTTTTAATGACAATCGATTTCGGGAAAGATTGAGACGAATTTTCGAAAACGCGATAAATCAATTTGTAGAAAAATTAAATGGAAATGAAAAATCAATCGAGATGAGAAATCAAATTGAAATGGCAATTCAAATATCAATAATACGTTTAATGAAAATTAAAAATTAACTGAAGATAAACATGAAATTGAAAGTAAAAATTGAATTTAAATATAAAAAAATTAATAAAAAATAAGTATTAAATTAAAATGACAAATTAAATAAAAAATATTGTATGAATAATTCTTATGGAACATTTATCTTGTCTACATTTATACCGTTTAAATTAATCAATACAATTTCGTATGTGTGTGTGGGTGTGTGTGTAGCCTCAAGGTCGTCCAGTGACCACTCTCACGGATGTGTCCTTCCGAAGAATCCCAAGAGAGAGAGAGAGAGAGAGAGAGAATGCGAGTGAGTTTGTTTTATTTCATTTAACTTGGTATTTTTGTCTTCGCTTTTTTTTCAATCATCTCATTTTGCATTTTACACTATTTGGCTCGTGTCCGCACGTTCTTTTTTTATTTTTCCTCCTGATATCTTGTTCCTTACCGCCCCTCCCATGGAACCGTTACTCACGTTATTATGTGTATTTTTTTTTCCGCTCGTCTAGCACACGGCGGAAGAGCGAAAGTCCTTGGTCGTACAGGCAGCGGAGAAAGGGGGGCGGGGGAGGGATCGGAGCACGGGCGGGAGGAGCTCTCCGATTCGGCCGCGAAATCATCGCCACAGCATCACGATACGCACCAAGTTGCACGTATTTCAAGCTCTCCCGAAGCGCCGACACGATGGACCCGACGACGATGACTAGACGAAAGAAAAAAGGAAGGGGCTGGTTTATCCTTGCGCACGAATTTCCACGTCCCTGTCGGTGAGTTCATAATGACACTTTATTTATTCACATGTATATCGATTAGAGTGGCACAAATTTGAGCTCGATTTTTTTTCTTTTTTCCCATCGTCCAATTATCTAATTATCTGCAGAAGTAAAATGTATATTTCTTCCGTCTATTTGAAATTGCGGAAAACTTTTGCGGCATGCTTAGGCGAGATTTGAAGCGGAAAAAATGGTCAAAGGAGATGGCACATTCGTAATTAAAAGTTCCAAATTTTTATTTCAACAAAACAAAACCTACAAATTGATATTTTTCAGAAAGGGGAGTTTTTATTTTTGAATACCATTCTCGAGGATTAAAAAGAAAAAAATGATATTTTTTTAGTCTTCGAAATTATGGAAAAATTTTGGAGAAAGTTAAGACGAGATTGAAGGAGGGGATATGTAATTTTCATACTTTTCAGAAAGAACATTTTCAATTTTCGAATACCATTCTTCATTATCTGGGAATTGAAGAAAAAAAAAATTCAAAATATTTGCAATTCAGGGAAATTTTTGTGTATGAATTTCCGGCACAAAAATCCAACATATATATGAACAGAAATCCAATATCATATAAATATATCTGTGCGGATGCGATGGGAACAAAATTGGCCCCGCGCCAGATCGCACGCTTCCTTCTATGTGTGTCCGTCCGTGTGTCCGATGGGTCGCACACATTCAGCCGCAAAGGAACATGCAATGGTAAAAGGCACTCCCCGTGTTGTAGTATGCGACTGGTACAGAGAGAAAAAGGCGAGAGAGAGAGAGAGAGAGAGAGGGAGAGGAATGGATAGATAGATGGAAAGATATACCGAAGCGTGGGGCAAAAAATTGAAGCATACAAATCGCAAATGATGCGCGAAAACAATGCAAAATGAAGAATCACGCGAACGAGAGAGAAATGAAGATATTCAATACACACATATATCCACAGTATACGGAATGATCGTTCAGAAATATAGGAAGCATCGTCGTAACGACAAATCGTTCAAAATAAATTCACGAAAACTCAAAACGCGCGAGAAAAGAAAAAAGATTACACAAGGAGATGACTCGTGATGAGGAACGATAAAATAACGAACTCCAAACGAAAAAAAAAAAAAAAAAAAAAAAAAAACATATCTCGTACAAGTGAGAACAAAACAAGGGAGGCATAAACATGACACGGTGAAAAAAGAAAACGCACCAATGATGAGTCGCATTACAAACGATACGAAATCGAAAAAGTAAAAGAAAAAAAATAATCAGAAATAATATTAATGAGACGTCGCGCATAGAGAAAGAGTGAGAGAGCGAGAGATGATTCTATACATTCGCGTCTTCGAAGTGAAAGGCGGGCGATACGAGTCTGTGCTGTGCGCCGCACTGTCTTATGGCCCCTGCACACAAGCTAGTTTATGCTCCTAGGCTGCTCTCCCAAGACGCGCAAGTGTGTGCGTTCGTAGATCGGTTGGGACACAGTCGTAACCGGTTCGCGTACGTGTATTATATGCGGACAAGTGTGTGGAACGCGTGCGAGGAGACAGAACTCTATCGCGGTTATGTGTCGACTCTCCTGTCCCCCCCCCCCCCTGCCGGTCTCTCGTTCTTGGAGCTACGGCAAGGTCCCCGCGCCCACGGGGTCATAGGTCGGCTCACCCACTCCCACCTTCTCTCTCTCTCTCTCTCTGCCTCTCTCTCTCTCTCTCTCTCTCTCTCTCTCTCTCTTTCTCCCTCGAGCGCGCGCGGTGGCCCTTCACCTCTCTCCCTAGCCTCTGTGCGCACCTACACCATTTATATATATATACATACGTATACGTACGAGAGTCAGCTGGATTGTGTACCTTCATATAACGAGTCATTTGGGGCAATATGGATCCCTCAACGGGGTTCCATATTGCCACCGGTTTTCATTCGCACGGGATATATATGTATATAGCCAGAAGTGTCAGCTGGATCGTGTACCTGCATGCAACGAGGCATTTTGGGGCAATATGGACCCCTCGTTGGGGGTCCATATTGACACCAATTCGTATTCGTGCGATACTTTGAACGGCAAATTTGTGTTTTAGAACTGTACATTTTAAATTTGTCATGAAAAATCTTACCAATTCCTTCCCCTGGACGAAAAACGACACTGCCCCCCCCCCTCCCTTCGCGGTAGTGGCTAAGTAAAGCTCCGGGGATGAAACCGTCGCAGATTTGGCATCTTTGGATCAATACGGGATTTTTTTTTGCTTTATTCGTCGCGTCGCTTTGTTTGGGTTGCCGGGTCTTGCGGAGGCTGCGAATCGTTCCTTGGTGGGGGTGTTCCATATTGCCCGGAACATGCTTGATACGGCCGGAGAACGGAGCGGAGATAGGCAAAGCAGACCTCCTTGCCACACAGTGCCCGTTATACGGCCGAGGATCACCGTGCCTCGGTTTCTCGGGGATGCTGGAGGGCAAGGGGGCCAATGGGGGTCGGGGGGAATCTTGCAGACCTCGGCTAACAGGATCCCGGTCTCTCTTGCTCTCTCGTTTTCTCTCTCTATCTCTCTTTCTCTCTCACGCGCTCCGGCGTATGGTACTCCACGATCGCACGACCCAACTACGTTCGATCTATATGTATATAGGTAAATGCTCATACAGGTATATGTATATATCTATACATATCGATAATATACTCGATATAATAGTCTCGCAAGTTGTGTCTGTATCTCACGGGAGTTAACTCGGCTATTGCAAATGAAATAGTTGACCATTATCAAGCTGCAAAGCGGCCCGGATAACGCGGAACAGCGTGTAATAATCGCCGCGTTCCACAACCGCCCGTCCACTTTTTTTTTTTTTTTCGTTCCGTCCTCTTCCTCCCTTGTCGATCGGCCGAGTTCGCTTTTCTTTTCTTTTCTCTCTCCTTTTTTCCTTTTTCCCTCTCCCTTCCGGATTCCTGAATTCTTCTTGGGGAGTGTCGTGCGTCGATATCGTGCGCGTGTCAGGGTTACGGCGATTAAGAACAGCCGGATGACAGCCCCCCCCCCCCCCCCGCTTAATCCCCACCGATCAAACGTAGACTCGGCTGCCCCTAAATAGAGATAAAATAGTTCCTAATTGAGAAAATCAACCCACGTGGGGTAAGATAGCCCCAGATGGGTGCCCCCCCCCCCCACCCGAACGGATAAAATGTATTGAGATATCGGAATGAGCTCAACGGCGTTCTCTGAGCCTACCGGAAAACCTTTTCGGAAACCTGGTTTCAAGCCTTGATCAATTAAACAGCGACTGAGCTATTGCCGATAAAACCAAATGAGGCAAAACGGTCTCGCGTGGTGTGAAATCCTCCCGAATGGTGTAACAACGCCCCAAATACGATGAAACCGTTCGTAATGGGGTAAAATTGCACCTTGTGACGGTTGTTCAGCCCGTGGAAGGTTCGGTTGTCCTCAAGTGTCGTGAAATTCCCTCCGTATACCTTTTGATCCGTACTTTCGTTGTTTTCTGTTTTGCCCCTCCGCCCGGCCCCCCCCCCCCCAAATCCGGGTCGGGTTATCGAGTGGCCCGATAGTCGGGAGGTTGCCACCGTGGAATCGTTTGCCCCAGTGTGCCCTCGTGTGCAGAGCGGGCGCGCAAACCTCTCTCTTTTCTCCCCCTCCCCCTCCCCCCTCGCCCCTCGATCCTCCCTTCATGGAGGGGGAATATAGGTGCAACCCGTATATCGTGGTATTCGAATGGTGTACCTCGACAAGAGAGAGACAAAGAGCGGGAGAGAGATGTCTCGACGAAAGGTCGTGTCGCGTGTGCCCCTTGGGTACGACGTGCAAGGAGATCGGCGGAAGGGACCTAATCAGGGGGGAGGGGGGTACGCGGGAGAACTCAAGGTGCGCAAAGCCGTCAGGCCAGGAGACGATTCCTCCGGTGCGCGCTCTCAATCCGCGACCTCGCCGATATCATCCCACAAACGTTGGAGCCGTATTTCTCGTGTCGATGTCTTCTTTAAGGACCGAGCTTCGAAATCCAAAAATCCCGATGCCAAAAGATCGTCGAAAATGATGACCAATATTGCCACACGTTGAAAACCCAAAGAAATCGTCATCGTCGGCGTGTGTGCGAACAGCTCGCCCGTGAGATTCGCATAACCTCGCGCGGATTATCATTCTTGTGCTAAGCACAAGGAATCGACGAGAGGGCGGGGAGGGGGGGGGAAGAAAAAATTCAAATATCGGGAGAAAGTCCTGGTATCATCTCGACGTCGTTGTCGTCGTGACGTATTTATACACAGCGGCCATATTGAAACTGCGAGTCCGCCGCGAGGGTCTCCAGGAAATTTCCGCCAGTAAATAAATATCTCGACAAATAAATCAACATCTATAAATGTAGCGATCCAGGCCGTCTGTCACACGGTTGTCGAGGCAATCCGGGACCAAATCCGACGACCGACCTTTTTTTTTGTCACGTTTTTTCTGCCTCTCTCTTCTGAATTGCTCCTTTATATGTTTATTCGTTTCATTCCGGAAGATGCGTTAACGATCAGGATACCCTTGATGATCGAAGACGCACGCGCAACGTCAACGCTATTTTTCAACGCCATTGCTTTGCAACAGCAAACAGCAAAACACAAGTCGTTTGTCGTTTCCGTCGTTCTTTGATTAGAGGGGGGGGGGGCGGTTCACCCCGAAGTCAACCCCGCCCCATTTTCAATATGTAAGGATATATTGGCTGGTTGAATAAGTTCTCGCTGTTTTTCTTCGTGGAAATTAATGTTTTATTAAAAAAAAATCATTCCCAATGCTTTCAAACATTTCGAAAGTGTAGTGTGATCGACTCGTAATGATTCTGCAAGTTCAGCTGACGTCTGACGTACGTCTTCGTGAAGTAAAGCCTCCGACTCAACGAGAGCATGGGTGCCGATTTGTGGATTATATCGAAAAACCGGAATATCGGACCAAGGGCCACCACTAGAGTGATACTTTCCAAAAATCGATTTTCCGCATTTTTCGATAATCTGTTACCTTCAAGAATAACATTTCACGTGCCGATCTCAAATAGTTTTCAAACTACAGCCTTCTGAAGAGCTTCTCCTTCTCGACGGTCAGAAACTTGCGTAAGCTGAGCTTACGCACGGAGAGCACTTGCGGAAGAAGAGCTTACGGATGGAGAGCTTCAACAGGCCAGCATGTGCTTTTCGAAGAAGAGAAAGGTGAATTGTAGGGACCTGGAATAGCAGATTAGCGCTAGGTATGATATTTATCGATTTATAACAATGAAATCAGTATTTATTTTTCAACGCGTTTTTCTCAAAGCTGCATTTTTCAATTTTGCTGCTAACTCGAACACAAATCATCCGATCGACTCGAATCTCGTTTTAGCGTATTTTCTATTTGTTCCTCCATACAATGACCCTTCAGTTTTTCGATCGAATAACAAAAATTCCAACTTTTAAGCGTAACTTGGAACTTTTTCCAAAACTCCTCCATTTTGTTGGGTTAAATTTTGGTTCACAAACCTCCGTCGTTGTACAAGCAATACCTTCTAGTGTAACGGACTTTTTTCACGCACTCCGAAGGCCGCAATCGTTGCAGCAGCGAGAGAACTTTTTCGCGGAAAGTTGATATTTTCGTAGAAAAAAATTACTGTATATACATCATTTGTACACAAATATATCCTCGAAATTTCAAAACATTCGATGCAATACTTTTCTTTCAATAAATTTCCGAAGATCGCCTTTTTGGGCAGTCACACTAGTGGTGCCCTTTAAACTGCACGCACGCAGATCTGGTTACGCCATCTGTTGGGAAATAGCGAGAACTTATTCAACATCCTAACATATTGGCATTATAATGCTTTAATGGATATATAGTAATTGATATAAACATGTCGGAGTGAGGTGCATATAAATATACATACATACATACATACATACATATATACATATATATATATATATATATATTTCTTATGTGCACTATAAAAGCTGCACGGAAGATAGGAAGGAAGGAAGGAAGGAAGGAAGAGGGAGCCTGTGGCATGGTTCAGTGAGCCAGATATTTTTTTCCCTTTTCCATGTGGGGCACTTCTCTCTCTCTCTTTCTCTCTCTCTCTCTCACTCTCACTCTCACTCGGTCTTTCATCCCTCCGTAATAAAGTTGCTTGCCAATAGGATGTTTTCTCTCCGTCATCATGAGCCCGCTTGGTTTTCCGCCTCTGCGCATTATTATCGCTACGTGAGCGTTCGAGCATTATATCGTGCTGTACGCGCTTTTTTCTTGCTCCCTCAGCACGTTTAAAAGACCACTCGCGTATACGTGTATATGTGTGTGTGTGTGCGCGCGCGCGCGCGCGTTATTTTCAACGTAACGTTCAAAGTATCCGTCATCCGTCTAGGCTGCGACAACCCTCGTCGCGGCTTGGGGACGAAGCCGGGCAAGGGGGCAAGGGTTATGCGTCCACAAGAAGGAATGAATGAACGCTCGATAGTGGGCGAATGAATGAAAACGTCGAGCCGCTTGGAAGCGCCTGTGCGACAACTTGACGGCTCCTCTCCGTGTACATTACGGTGTCGTCCACCCCCCCCCCCTCCCAACCCCGCTCTCGATTACCGTAGCACGTCGAGTGCACGAGATATTACCCAAGTACCCCATACCGGGGAGTCGTAATCGTCTGTTTCGGAATAAACCCACGTCGTGATTCGTCATCTTAAATTTAGGTGTCAATCCATACTGGATTATTCATGGAACTAGGTTTGAAAATTTGACGCGTATTTGATGTAATTTGACGCGTAGGGCTTGCAATCCGAATGTCCGGAAATTTTTGGAATCCGCATAACGGAAAAATTAGAATTCGAACATGGAGGAAGCAATATTGGAACAATAATTTCGGCATTGCGTGCAGTCAGTACACGTAGCTAACAAGTAATCTTAATTTAAAACATGTTTTTTTCTTTGTTTTCAATATTTTGTGCACTCAATAGTAATTACCGTTTGTTATATTATGTCGTCGTCCGAAGAGTACCGGGAAGAGAGGGGCATAGAGGGAAGAACTGAAGAAACATGGACCAGGTTAAGATCAGAGTTGGGCGTAATTCTATTTATCGATACGAATACGAATATATTCACATCGTGATTTTCATGTGAATATAAATACAAATTTATGCATACTTCACTGATCGTAAATACGAATGCAAATACAATTGTATTCACGAATATTCTGAACATACAAATAAATGCACACGAAAAAATTGTGAATATTCACAAAAAATGTGCATATTTACAACAAAAAAAACCTGTGAATTAAAAAAAATTCACGTCAAAATCTGTGAATGCAAATGTAAATACAAATTCACAAAATAAGTTGTGAATTTTTTCGTATTTGAGACAAATTAAAATCAAGTTCACAATGATTAGATTAAAACTTACACCAAAAGTGAGTTATTACGTATTTTGAGAGAAAACATTGTGTTGAGGCAATGTTTTCTCAAAATACGTAAGAAGAACTCACTCCCATTCTTTGTGAATATTTACAATTTTTTTTGCGAATTTATTTGTATGTTCAGAATATTTGCGAATACAATTGTATTTATGTTTACATGAAAATCACGATGTGAATAAATTCGTATTCGTATTTATAAATATAATTACGCCCAACTCTGGTTAAGATGCGAAAATGTAGGAAAAAGAACGTAAGAAGAGATACGCCCATACTCCATGCCGGTGTTGTAGGAGGGAAGAAGAAGTCTGGAAGACATACTTGAATGCGGGAAAATAAAAGAAAAAATGCATAAGGAAGTGGCAAATGGCTTAGAAAAGTGGCGAAGAGGCTACCAGGGGGAGGCACTAAAAGGAAAAATTTATAAAGAATGAAAGGAAAATCGATCAAAGAATTGTGCGAGTACGTAAGAGCCTTCGAGTGCATGGTAAGAAAGAAAGCACAAAGGATAAAAAGGACGAAAGATAAATATTAAACCGTGCATAAGGGTATCAATGTGCAGAGGGGGGGAATTGCGTACAAAATCGCAAGGGTATATTGGGTAAAGTGACCGTATTTTGACAGCCTACCTATTCTTCACAACGCACACAGTGTTTACGCACCTCAGAGTGCCAATAATTTGGCCCTTAAAGTACCAATAATTGGGCCCTTAAAGTGCTAATAATTGGCCCCTCGAAGTGCCAATAATTGAGCACGTTGCCCTACTTGGAAATAAAAAACTATACTGCTGCTACTACTGGATTCGTCATTACGGAGTAGCACCCGCGTGGATTCACAGGTGTTTTACACACGGAACAGATAGGGCTATCTCGCGCGAAAGAAAGATGGAGAGAGAGAGAGAGAGAGAGGGAGAAAAAGAAGTAACGGGCCATTTGATAGTAACGGCCGTCAAGATCCAGGAAGTCCGAATCAAGTCGATCCACGAGGACGACCACAATGAGAAGAATTTAAAAAAAAGAAAACAAGTCACGCGAAGATCACCAAATACAAGACGAATCGAGTTTATGCGAGCGACCTTCTTTCGAGAATTTTTTATTCGTCTTTTTTCCACGCGAAAGCATCGATTTGTTGTTGTTTTTTTTTTTTTTACGACAACAACGTGTTCTTCCATGCAGGCATCTTCTATCTCCCCCTCCCCCTTTCTCAATGCCATTTTTTTCGTCCAATTTTGAAGCATTCCCAACAGGGAGCCGATCACAGTTTCGCCAATTCGCAAAACCGGCTATTCGGACCTTCGAAAATGCGTCTTTTCGCGTTTCGGCTTCTCTAGAATCGCCCTTTGGACCTGGGCACTTCAGGTGTTTTTGACCCATTCAACTGGGACCACTTGTCGATCCGTTGGAATCGGCCAAAAGTCGGCCCCCCAGATTTTAAGGCATACGCGTGACTTTTGGAAATAAATGTTATCACGCTTATCATCCTGAAAAATGTTTCTCCCCCTGATATTTTGTTATAAACACCATGCTTTTCGAGTTGAGCCACCCCACTAATCAGCGTTGCGAGGGAACACGGTAAAAAAAAAATCTCAGAGAAAAATTTCGAAAAACTTGCAGGCGATCCAGTATAAACCTACGCAACTTTGCACATCTTTGACATCTCCTCTTAAACCCTATAGATCTTGAGGTACGTTCCATTTTCGTAAATTTATCTTTTTTAGCCAAAAATGTAATAACTTTGCGAAAAAAAGTCGTACGAAACTTTTGGAAAAAACGAAAATGGCGCTCCTGCTACCTCGGTCAAGTTTATCATGGATAAACATGACAAAAGATTTTTCCATAAGTCATGCGCCCAATTCTCGATGGTCGAAAAGAGCCGAAAAACAGTCACGTACAAAAGTGCTTACCGGGTCGAAAAAAAAATCATAAAAAATATTTCAAAAAAAAGCTGAATTTGTTTCCTTCAAAACGCGGTTCGGTAAATTTCGTTTTTTTTTGTTTTTGACAAAGCTATGTAACTTTTAGCGCGGCAAGAAATATCGACTGGTGTATCTCCAAACTTTTGACCGGCAGTGTACGTGTCTTTGCGTTCACGCACAGCTTCTTCAAAAAACGTTATTAATTTTTGCCAAAATAAATGACCAAGTATTGTCGTCTATTCTCGATTGGAAAATAGGGGACAAGATCCATTGTTGGGTCTGAAAATGGGGACGTCCAGTGTAACAAAGGACGTCTGGCAACCCTAGTGGATACCCAAACAAACCCAAACACATGTAGAAGCGCGTGTGTACGTGCGTATAGCTTTAGCTGTATATCGATATATCGATATATATATATATATATACACACACACATATATACATATATCGACATACAGTTCGAGACACAAGCGGTGATACGGCGTCGCGGCGCGTGTGAAAGGGAAAGCTAAACCAAGTTATTTTGTAGTCGGCCGAGACGGCGGCGACGAAGACGGTAAGAGCCCGCGTGTATAAAGAAGAGAGCCCCCGTGGCTTTTTCTCTCTCCCGAGTTCAGTTGACTCGATGCCCCTGAGGAGGAGGAAGAGGAGTAGGAGGACGATCTCGCGGGCCGGCTGGCTCGACCTCTCTCTCTCTCTCCCGCCCCCCCTTCTTGCTCTCCTTCGTGTAAGTGCATACATATACGAATAAATTGATTGATTGATCAATTGATCATATTTATTTATTCATAAATAGGTAAATACATTTATTGATAAATAAATTAGGGTAATGTATGAAAAGTCGAACCTTTTTCTCCCCATTTCACCAGGCTCATATTTTTTAAATACATTTTCCAACTTTTCTTCTCATTTGACACGCAAACAGTCACGACTTCCAGCCGATTATGATGGTATTGAAGTTCACATCGATGGGATGCAACGAAAATTACTTTTCTACGTTACTGAGCAATTTTTTTTCACCACATTTAGCCTGTAAAAATTACTGAAACATTTTAAAACGAGCTTTTCAGGCATCCATAACCTAAACCGGAAAAAAAGAGTTCCGATGATAAGAAAAGAGCAACGATGCAAACTTTAGTACCATCGATTATTAAACAGGTACGGAAAAAATTGTGCGAGCTGGCATTTAAAGTGGAGCTTTAGGGTTTACTCGGGGCGAGATTTTTATTTTTCTCCTCACCTCGTACTCACTTTTTTCCTATGCCGGCATAAAAGAAAAATATCAATTTTTTGCATCACCCTTATATGCCTATTTATATATATATACACGTGCGTGCGTGTGTGCGTGGTGACGTTGCCGCGGCGCTACGACGCGCTCGCGCGCCACTTTCTAAAGGAATTCGTTTCAAAAGACCTTCGAAAAAGCCTCGGGGGCCTTTCCCCCCTCGCCCCCAATCAGGGGGGCGGTTCCCTCTTCGCGTCTCTCTATCTGCTCTCATCGTCATCCCGCGCAATTTCTCACAATTATGTCGCTTATAAATGATACTCTCTCTCCCTCCCTGTCTCGCTCGCACACACGTATCCACGTAATCACGTCCCATCAACATCAGCGCTTGCACATTTTTCTCTTTCTTTCCGGGTGGATCAGGCTGCTGATGCTGCTGCTGTGATTTGTCCCGCCGAGTTCAGCAGATCACGAAAAAGCGGCTGGACCGGGTCGTATCAGCCGGGCGGTCAGGGAGCGAGACGGGCTTCCGTGGCTCGTTAGGTAAAAGTCGATGAATGATACTTTTTCTCTCTCGCTCGATATCTCCTCATTCGAAACGATCTTTTTCATCGTTGTACCGTCGTTCGATTTTTTTTTCTCGATTTATTTCTATCATTCGTTGTTAGAGAAGTACAGTGAATCATTTGAAGAAGGACCGTTCGATTGAAGATAATAATATTAATCTAATATTAATTATTGACCCTTCGACTGCATACTGGGTCATTTTGACCCCTTTTTTCACTGGGAACAGCTGTCGAAAAAGTACCCGGGGTCGCGTCGACCGCGTTATATTTTGCCTTCTATTGTAAACATAGTTATTTTTTTAATTTGCACTACTATAGTAAATGATGTATTTAGAAAGGCGATCGTAAAACTAAAATCAATCTGTCGAAAGAGTCGATTTTTTCAATTTTTCGCTATCCCGAAAATGCCCAAATTCAAACCTTCGAATAAATATACTTTTTGGAGGGGCGCTCTACTCTGTCTTTTTTTCCCTTCGTATCTACAAACCTTCCCGTTTAAAAATGTCAAAGAACTTTTCTTTATATTTCGAGGACGAAAAAATTATCATCTTTTTCGTGCAAGTACATATTTTTCAAGGCATCTCCAACTTTGAACGAATGTTTGGGCACTGAAACTTTGTTTCGCAAAAAAATTCATTTTCGGCCATAAAATAAGGATCAGTGACTGCAAAAAACGTCTGCAAAAGAAAATGCATATTTGCCGAAATACAACGATCAGAAAAACGGCTGGGGCAGATTGACCCCATATGACGTCATATGGGGTCAAACGGCAGATTGACCCCATATGACGTCAGAGGTTCAATCAATCAATCAATCAATCAATCAATATTGAATTTCCATGATATCAATAATTAATTATCATTCAAAGTGGAGATGGAGACGTGTGGTGGGAAAAAGGAACTATGGGGGCAGGAATCAGAGAAACATGGGCAAGGACGAGGTGTGGGAGTGTGGGGAAGGGTTTCGAGAATACGAGATGCGAAGTGTGCAGTAGAGAAGAGGAAACACTGGCGCCCATATGGGAATGTGTGGAGGCAAAGTCACAAATTGAGGACGAAGCGATAAAGAAATTTCAGCGATGGGCGGAACCCCAGGAGGGCGGGATAGCAACGGGATGGACAGGGGGCTCTAGAAGGGAAGGCAACAGTTGAAGAGATGCGTGAGGCGGGGAGGTAGCTTGCTGGCAAGGAAAGAGGGTAAAGGAGAGAGGCCGGGAAGACATAGGCAATGTGATATAGAAAATAAGAATGAGAATAAGTGGAACAATGGAACGTGAAGAGAGGCAAAAAAACAAACGGACCGTTGCAAAAGATATAATTTGAGGAGAAAATTGAAGAACTGACGATAGGTCGTACAAACCCGCGAGGGTTTTGGAACAAACTGCTACTACTATCAATATTAATATTTATTTCAATATCATATTATTATTATTATTATTAATTCAATTAAATAACATAATGATGATGACAATAATAAAACCGTCAATTTCCTGAAACATGGAGACTTGTTTAATATGTGACAATAATAATATCAATGACAATGATAACAATAGGTATTATTATCATGGTAATGTGTATAAAAATTATTATTACTACACATATAATGATAATTGCTGTTGTTGTGATTGTTGTTTATTATTATTGCCATTAGTATTGTTATTATTATTATTATTACTATGGATATAATTAAAATAATAATAAATAATATAGCAACAATAGGACACAGATGAATGCGCAAATTTGTTACAAAATTCTTTCGCATTCGATATCTTTGTTATTATTCGAGTTTTATCTAGTATGTAACTGTGGACGAATTTTTTGCCCGCCCCTCCGGAGGGAGCGAAACCGTGACGAAACACTGAATAACGAAGCTTGCGAATCCGTGTATGACCTCCAGAGCTTCGGAATTATGTATACACGCGGCACGCGAACGCACACATTTAAACGCTATGCTGCAACGATGCGAATGAGCAATCTTCAGAGAGCTTGCGGGTGGTCACGGACGCGCGCACACACACAGGCCATCGCCCCCTCCCATCGTCGGTAGATTTCCCCCAGTGCCCCGCGCCTCGCGCCATTGCCCCATCCTATCCCCACCCCCCAACCCCCAATACCCCAACGCCCCACGTAGCGTGCTTTTTACCACGCGTACACCATGAAACCCGCTCGGAAGGAAGAAAGAGGCAAGGAAGGAAGCGGGAGTCTGTAGCATGGTCCAGTGAACCAGATATTTTCCCCTCTTTTCGTGGTCGGATCCCCCCCCCCCAACCCCGCCTTCGCTCTATCTCTGTTTCTCTCATTATTTCATCCCTTCGTAATCCACGTGTTGGCACACTTGTTGTTTTTTTTTCTTCTGGCATCATGCGCCAGCTTGTATTATTATCGCCACGTGAGCGTTCGAGCATTATATCGCGCTGGAAGCGCTCTTTCCTCGGCCAGTTCTTTACTTGCCCCCCCCCCCCCCCCCCCCCTCGCCACGTGACGTTCAAAAGACCACTCGTATATACGCGCGTGGTCAACGTAACGCTCAAAGTATACGGTATACATTTAGACCGCAACAACCCTCGTTGGGGCTTGCACCCCCCCCCCCCCCCCGCCGGAGGGGAGCGGCAAAGCTTCAGGGGGCAAGGGTTATGCGTATACAAGAAGGAATGAATGAACGCTCGATAACGGGCGAATGAATGAAAACGTCGAGGCGCTTGGGAAGCACCTGTAAGAACTTGATGGCTTCTCTCCGTGTAACACTCTACACTCTTGTCTTTTCCTCGGTTACCCAAGTATCCCGTACAGCAAACTCATCGCGTAGTTAAGATTTTATTTACGTCGGGATTCGTCATTGGTAATTTTTCCCTCGAATTCCATGCTGGCTTCGTTGTCGCGAGTTTGCCAATTCATTTCAACGTAGGATTTTTCAAATTTCACTCGAAAATTCGCATTGCATTTGGCTACGAGATTTTTCCAACAAATTCGTTGTGGATAGATAATCGAAAAAGTTTGAAAAAAAAACACCTTGGACTCGTCTTGAACTTTAAGGACAGAGCTAGAAAAACTATATATATGTAAAATATTTGTTCAAAAAACGAGCTTTTTTTTTTACGTGCTGGAAAGTAGAAAATATTTTTCTTTTTACCAAGTCACCTACACTACCGGCGAAAAGTTACCGGAAAAAGATGCGAAAAAGTTCCGGTACGATTTTTCATGCCACTTCGCCGATAGATGACATAAATGTATGTAACAAACGGCATTTTGACGGGGAGGAATTCACCTTCATACCGTTTTTTTATTAATTTATATTTTTTTCTAGTGTCCATTTTTCGAGAAAAAAAATCTATTTTTTACGACTAGTGCCCATTTTTCGAAAACGACCATTTTTCGCCTTTTTTTTGTTCCTTTTCTGGTGGACCCCGTTTTCATACTTTTTTCATCCATTTCTTCGACCGAAATCATAAAGGGGGAAGCTCGAGCATTCAAATTTGTTTCTTTTTAAAGCTCCGTACTTTTTTTTTTTTTTTAATTTGATTTGACAAATAACGTGTAACGAGAAAACGACAAGGATTCAAGGAACACCCGAAGTTGAATTGGTTTTCGTTGAGTTCGCGAGAGTTTTTGTTTTCAGATTTTTCACCGCAATAGAATGGATGGAAATCAAGAAATTATTATCACACGTTTATACTTAGTTGCAGGATTTTTATTTAAGAAATCTAAGGTTGTTTCACAATACATTAAATACAGCTGATATGTTAACTTATTTTTGTAAATTAAAGATTGTGTGTCTTAATTCTGAACACTCCAAGCTTTTATTTATAGTCACATATACGTGACTTGGTGAAACCAATTATTTTATACTTTATAGTACATTACATAAAAGCTTGGTTTTTAAAATATTGTTTATATGTGTTAGTGAGATTTCATATGGATTTCGCTAATTTTACACGAACAGTTGAAAATGTTATGTGTATGTATAAAAAAATATATATATATATGAGGTTTCCCTGGCCCCGCCAATTCGATTTATTTTTTTTAAATCTATTCCATTGGCTCTAAAAGACACTGATTCTTTTTCTTTATTTTTCGAAATAGCCCTTACTCAAAAAAATGTGTTTTTTCCGGAAAAAAACGGCCCGATTTACAAATCTGAACAAATTCCCAAAAATGCGTGATTATATGTAAGAAATTGCAAGCTATCACCCGCAGTGGAAGTATGATTTTTTGGTTAGCAGTCAAAACGTTTTGGTATTAATTTTTATTGAAGTCGTCTTCAGCACAGAAAAAATCATACTTCCACTGCGGGTGATAGCTTGAAAATTTTTACATATACGCATTTTTAGGAATTTTTACAGATTTTCCAATCGGGGCGTTTTTTTCGAATTTTTTTTTTTTTTTACTAAGGGTAGTTTTAAAAATGTAAAAAAATGCAGGCTGTCTTTTAGAGTCAATGGAATCAGATAAGAAAAAATTAATCGAATTGGCGGGGGTCAGGGAAAAAGGCCGTCGGATTCACGTGGAATATCTTATATATATATATATATATATATTCCAATTTGGATCATGCATTGTCACCTTTCAGATGCATGTTTGCAAAGTTTCAGAGCTCTAGGTACTCGGGAAGTGGGTGAAATATCGATTTTCCGTTTTGCATCTCGCAGAAAGTCAAGTTAAATAAAAGCTTATATATATAAAAAAAGAACGGAAGAGCACAAAATTCGAGATCGTTAGGCGTATATCACGAAGTCGCAGTAATTTTCGAGTCGCCATTATCGGCGTCACCCGATAATGGCGACTCGGATTTGAGACACGGAACGAGTTATGTAGATACAACGTTGCGAGGTTATGTCACATTTTCAAGAGGATGGTATTGGTCGAGAGAGCGAGAGAGGCTAATTTTTCTGCTCGAAAAGGAAGATCGGCTCCTCTCCGACGAGAAAGCGACGACAGCAACAAGCAAAAAACGTCTCTCCAGAGACGGGAGACCAATGCAGATTTCGGCGTAATTAATAGCCTCGCGATTGATCGTTGGGCGGTTGATGAAAAAAAAAAAAAAAAAAAACTGAAAAATTGTCCGGCAATTTTCGAGTCCAGTTATCGATATTTACGGAAGCGAACAAACTAGTATGATTCACGGAAAAGATCGATCTATCAATTCGGCGATTGAATTTGTCGTGCTCGAACCCAAGTAAACTCGAACAGCCGTGAATATATGAAAACAGCAATAATAATGATCATAACAATAACATGTATCGTAACAAACATATAAATAAATAGATTCAATAAATAATAATATTTATTTATTAATTCGTCATTTAAATATTGGTAAATATTATTAACATAATTTCATCGATCAATAAACATAAATGAAATACATCAGTTATCAGTGATATAGCATATATCAGTAATTCATTAAATAAATCGGATGAAATTCGATTAACTTCATCGTTATGAGCTATAACGATGAGGTAGAAGATTGATAAAAATAGCAACAATGGCAGAAATAATGCAGATAATGATAAAGATAACGAGATAATGGAGAAAATGGGAAGATGAAACGACGGCAAATGCAACAACAATAATAACAAAGTGAGAGAGAGGGAGAGAGAGGGAGAGAGAGAGAGAGAGAAAGTAACCTGGAGTGAAAGAAACAGCTGGTAGGGGGCGCTCAGCAGAGAGCGTGACCCCGTGCGCACAGATATGCACACGGATCGGAGATATAGAAAGAGAGAAAGAGAGACTGGAGGATCATCGGGTACTCGGTGAGAGCCCATCGGTACTGCAATCGGAGGTCTGCACAGGTTACATATCCCCATGATTCTCCCCGGCCTCTTTAGCCAGCGGGGGGGGGGACGATTACAGCCGCTTTCCACAATAGCCTATATATCGATCTCTTAGTTAACGAATACTCTGCCACCAATGGAATCGAATTCCAAAGTGCGCGTAACAGAATCGGGGCCGTGGATAAATGATAATGGCAGCTGGTTATGAAGACGGAATTTGCCTTCGTAATAATCCATAAGGGAGAAAAGAGAAAGAGAGAGAGAGAGAGCGAGAGAGAGAAGTGGCTCGATGCCCAGCTGGCGTGTTAAACGCGTGGCTGACCGAAACTCCCGACAGGGTGGCAATGACGTCACGGTAAGGACGTCACGAAGCCGAGGGGTATCGGGTGGTTGAAGGGTGGTGGCAAACTCGTCGTGGCTGTGACACAAGGGTAGCAGGCTGCTGGTGGTGGTGGTGGTGGAAAAGCCTGAGGCAAGAGAGCACCAACCTGACGAGCGAGAGCAGAGACTACCACAAGCATGAAGGCACGTGTGTACAGCTGGGCGATATACGTAGACACGGTCCATCGATCTGTTCCCGAGGTCTTCCTCATACAGCACCACCACCACCACCACCACCACCACCACCACCGCGACCCGTCTCGCTCCTTCTCCTCGTACCGCGACGCAGCCCTCCCCCTTTCTCTCTCTCTCTCTTTCTCTCTACCTCACGGCCTCCTGGCCTCCTCACCGCTCATTCCATGACGTCCGAGATGACGTCACCGGTAAGCGCCGCTCTCGGGCGCGCTGTACAGAGTACGGTTTTAATATAGGCGACGTAGGGTACCCGATTCGAACTCAGTTACGCGGTGGCCGGCCTTACGTGTGGACACGGAACGGGCGCCCGCGGCTTTTCGGCAATCACCTGAGGGAAAAGAGATACGCAACCGATTATTATAATTCAGCCCAAAGAGAGCCGCGGAAGCCAAGCCGACTGCACTCCCCACGGTGTGCACGAAGCGTGATTAAATCGCCGATAATTTCTCATCGCGGAGGATCAGCAAGCCCGGATTGTCGCGAAAACGACAGGGTAGCATTGGGTCTCAGAGCCGAACGGTTGGCGTTGATTGTTATCGGAAGCGACACTGACCGGTGTGGTTCGCGAAGTTGGAGGATTTTTTGGGAAACAGTGATTGGGGAATCCTCGCGATGCAGTAGGGACGTTGCCAACACAGCGGAGAACGCAAGACAAGGGGCTACGTTCGGTCTTGTTTGGGGCTGCAGCGGTCGTAAGCCGGTCTCTCACGAGAGACACGAGCTTGGCTCTTTCAATCGGGATACCCTCATTGATAGCGGAGAGTCCGAAAGACCAGCGAGTTTGTGCTACAGCCGTCAATAGGAGATTCTACAGCTACCGCTGTCAATAGCGGACACTGGAAACCAGCCAGTTCGGGTTTAGGCTATATTCGTCAACAGCGGATACCACTGCAAGCTGCCGTCGATAGCAGTCTCCGGAGGACGAAAGAACTTGGGTTTGGACTTCCGCCATCGACGGCTGATCCTACAAGCCCAGCTGACTCGTTCGGGGAACCAAAAATCGATAGGAGATCATACCAGACGAGGGTCGAAGCGAGCATAATTTTCAACGAAATGAACTTGCGTAAGCTCCGTGTGCGATGGTGATCGATCGGGCGATCGGGGCTGATAGCCGGTGTCGTAATCTCGACCGGTAATCATCAGCGTGTCACCGCGGACAATCCACACTTGAGGTATCTCCTTGGTCAGCCTCCGAACGGTCGCCTAAACACTTTTTGGTGTCTTCGTGTGGTGTCTCACCAGCAGCGCGCTTAGCCCCGGACCACGGTGGAAAGCTCACTTATATGCGAGTCCCGGTTGGCGAGAGCCGCGTCAACGAGGAACTCCTCCTCCTCGTCGAGCTTCCTGGCCAATTGATCGGCGATTACTACGAGGAGAGAAGGGATCCGGTTGACTCGTTGGACCACGGGATCAAGGAGGCCCTCGCCTGGCCGTTTCCAGCCAGTTTGCCAGGTCGGTTGTGTGTCTAGACGTGCACCACCACTTGGCGGTTGTCGGCACTTTTGTCGCCCACCCCAAACGCACTATCCCAAACCCAACTGCACAATTCCCTTGACGAGACTGGGGAGACTAGGCGCTCCCTCGTGAAAACCGATCGGAGTCTCTCTCGGTGTCTCTCCGCCCGAATGCCCCGGCCGCATGTGGTCCTCCAGCGAGTGTTGTTTATGCGCCCGAGCTCTTGAGAGGGCCCCGAGACACAATCGGAAGGACAGTCCGCCGCCGGAGTAATTCTCGTTATTATGCGTACCACGAGCGGTGGCGATACCGCAGCAGCCGGAACCAAAACTACCACCCTACATCCGTCGGCCACGATCTCGGTTCGCGCTGTGACAAGTTTGCCAACTGAGAATGCGGAAAATGAACGACTGTCAGCTGAGTGCACCCTCGTCGCGTCAAACACTTGCTCGGCCTCGCCACCCAATTCGCAACAGTTGCACGATCATCATCATCGACACAATCATCACCATCATCATCGTCATCATCATCATCATCATCATCATCATCAGCAGCAGCAGCAGCAGCAGCAGCAGCAGCAGCAGCAGGCTGACAGTAATAATAATAACGATCATCATCGGAATCTCGAGAGCAACGAGCGGCATCCTGACCCGGCACGACGTATCTCCGATCACTCCTGGACAAAGTGTAAGTCCTCCTGATGACCCAAGTGGAAAACAGCTGCGGCTCTAACGGCGAACTGTTCCTTGGAATTCGACCTTGAGTGCCAATCTTCCTCACAGGGCAGGAAAACCTTTTCGTTCCCTTCGACGAGGACAACCTCCCAACGCAGCATCCTCTTGCCCACCAACCCCGATACCCAAAACCCTCCAAAGGGACCCACCGAGGTCCGGCACCCTTCAAGGGCAAATGATTTTCAAGGGTTGCTCCGCAGGCACTCGTGACGAATCTTACTCGCTCATTCATTCAAACCGTTCAGCATGTTTCCCTCTTTCTTTTTCTTCTCTTTCGCTTTCCATATCGGTTCGTCGATGAGATTAGTCTCCGATGAGGGAAAGGAAGATGATTGCAGGGTGAGGGGGTGGGAGACGAAGACGCGAAAAAAAAAACACCGATCGTCGCGAAAGCATCGGCCTCGATCGAACGTCATCGATGCCTCGTACATGATCGCCGAAGAGATCAGAGGACGAGAGCGCGCGCGGGGCACCGCGGGCTTTAATACTTCGGGAAAAGTTCGCAGCCATCTCGCCGAGAGCGCGCGCGCGCGCGCGCGCTGGCTCGCTCGCTCGCGACAGGTCTTTTTACAGGTGTAACCGGTTCGTTAAAGAGATAAATATAGTCTGGCAATACGCCCGACGCGATACTATCCACTAGGAATTTAT